>OY728153.1:710083518-710683518 GCA_963277665.1 Viscum album | reverse complement strand
TTCAATAGGAAACTCTCAGTGTAAATTCTATGTCTAGATGATATTTTGATCCATTTTAAAGATAAATGGATGATCAGATTTGTTATATAAAAGCACAATTTATTTCAAAAAATTATTTTTGTGATTTAAATAAATACTTGGGAATTTAGTTTGAATAATTAAAGAGTATCCCCAATCAAACCACATCTTAAACTTCTTCTCAACAAACTTCTCCAGATTTAATAAGAAGAATCGAATCGATTTTTATAGTATTGTCTACATTGAATGGTCGAATAAAAAATATTTAGTGTGATAATGCTCCTCTAAATTTTTTTAGACAATAAGATTTTATTTTGAATAATTAAAGAGTATCCTCAACCAAACCACATCCTCAACTTCTTCTCAACAAACTTCTCCATATTTAATAAGAAGAATCGAATCGATTTTTGTAGTATTGTCTACATTGAATGGTCGACTACAAAATATTTAGTGTGATAATGCTCCAATAAATTTTTTTAGACAATAAGAGTTATCTTATTGAGAAATTAACATCAGATGAGCTCGGTATTAGACATCTTTCTTAATCAGTTAAGAGATATGCTATCAAATTTTATTCTGTCTGAAGAAAATGTTAATGATTTTTTGAAAGTAAATTTGTTTGAAAGTTTAAAACTGTATTAAGATTTTAATATTTTTATGAAATAGTGGGATGATATATTGAATCATAATTATATAGGATTTATGGAAGAGATAAAGGATGTTTATCATGCTACTCAATCTTCTCTAAATTTTGATACATCATCTAAACAAGAACCTTATTCCATTGCCAGTCTTTCATTTTAAACTTTTTCATTAAAATATTTATTATAATCAAAGGTATCTATTTAGTGGAATTATTTTTTATATTACATTTGTGTATATTACATTATTATTATTTTACTCCATCTACATTGGCTACGCAAATATCATATTTTTCTTAGAATATCATAAAATTCATTATCAATTATGTGTTACATTGAACGTGTTATAAATATTTTTCTATTATTTTCTTTTTGAAATTGTGAAAAATAATGAGAATAAAATTGAGTAAAAAAACACTCTTAATAATTAATTACTTAATGAAAATGAGAATTTAAATAATTACTATGCATCTATTTTGATTGAAAAATATAAATGTTTCTTTCTTTATATCCCTTATTTAAATCTTGGTTTATAAAACTTTACAAAAATCATTTTATTTGTGTTTACATTTACTATATTTTCTATGTTATTTTATATGGTTTTTATGATTATCAAATAGGGTGAGATTGTTAGGCATGTATTATCTCAACAACACACTAGAATCATTTTTATTTTGATGCTTACAAATGCCCTTGTTTTTTTACTATTGAAATTACTTTATATATTTTTCAGGAATTTATTTCTTGAGAAATTTAACTTATTTATGGGTTAAATTATTTGATTAATTATATTGAATGTTTTTGAAAGTAATTAGGAAACACTTTTCATACCCTACATTTGTAAACAAAATGTATGGTTTTAGAACCTTATGTATAAAAAACGTATGGATAATAAACCCTAAACCTTTGGAAAAGTATAGATCAACAACACTATGTTTGGAATAAACCATACATTTGAGGAAAAAATGTATGGTTAATTAACCATAGTTTTTTAATAAACCATTATTTTTGAGTTTATCACTATGCAAAGAAACCTTACTTTGACTTAGTCAACAAAAAAGTCTTGAATTCGAGATATTATTCAAGTTTCTAGAAATGGTCTCACAAAATGTAAATATCTATTTAAAACTATTTTACAACCTATTCAAAGGCTAATATTCAATGGATTGAATTATTACTACTTATAAGGGAAGTTATAACTTTCTTTTTAATATTTAAAATTCAAATGATTATGTTTTATAGGCGATATTCTTGGATTTGTTCAACCAAAATAAAGTAAATTTTTTCTTATTAAATACAGAGAGTGATTTCGTTTTTAAAAGTGGTTTGTGGTGTGATATATTCTTGAATACACAATATTTATTGAAAGTAAAAGTGTGAACATCTATATTATTATTTAATATCTATAATTTAGAGATATACATTTTTCGATATTGTGTTATGTAAACTACTGATTAACTGTTACAAATTTTATTTATCTGTTACTATTTTATTGAAGAATATTTGTAACCAGAATCCCTTAGAAGTTATTTTTCTTGAATATTTTTTATCTTTAAAGGAATATATCCATTTTCTATTAGTTTTTTCTGTGATTATGAACAAAAAATCTATTTTACCAATAAATTCAATCTATATTTATTTATTTGAGTATCAACTACTCAAACTTAGTCATGGTGGAGTGTCTGCTTCTTGTACTAATCTATGAATTTTAGGTTCACTATAAAAGAAAAAAGATGACCTGTGAAATCATTATTATAAAGGTGTCAACTGCCTATACTCATTTGTTATGGTCTTTCAATAAGAGGAACTATCTAGTGAAAATCATCAAGGTCACTAAGAGAGTGTTTATTGAGTGGACTAGGGGATAATTTTTCACTAAAAAACTATAAAATTATTTTGTTATTCTTCTTAGTTTTTCTACTAATCAACTTACATAAGGAAGATGATGGTACATAATTTTATAAATCATACATTGGTATAAAAGTTTGAATCCTTCTAGATTATTTAAGACACAATTCACCCCCCCCCCCACTTCTGTATCTTTATATTATTCTCACCTAAACAATATTTCATGAAAATTTAATGAATGACCAGATAAGAATAAAATAAATTGTTTTTAAGGTAGAAATATCAAACAATTCCCCCAATGGATTTTTATATATAAACAATCTTGAATAATGATGTGGTTGTGAAATAAACCCTTACCACTATAGTAACTTTGGAATTGTAAGTCCTATGAAAGAAATAAATTCAAATGAAACTTTAAATACCATTAATATAAGGATATTAATAATATAACATGTCAAATAGGTATTATATAGACCGCACAAAATAAATAAGTGGTGAACATGGAATATGTCTCGTGAAAGTAAAAGTGAGATGACAAAAATCTTACCTCATGTATAGACATGCCGTGTGTGTCATTTATCTCCTATATAATAAACTTATATCAGTTTTTTATTAATAAAATTTTAAAGTTTTAATACCTTATACTTAAAAAATTTAATTTATTTATTTTAATGACATATTTAATTAATTTTTCAATTATGTCCACATCAGGTGTTTTGAGGACGCTCAATTCATAATTTTAAAATAGAATCGGTGTGTTGAAAATGTTCAATGGGGTCATCATTACAACATTAATAGAAAAATAATAATGAAATAACTATTATTTTTATGTATAAGTTATAATTTTAAAACCAACCATTAAAAATGGTTATGAAAAAATTAACTACATTGCAATCATGGAGATGGTAGGCCATGCATACGCATGAGTAACGTTTCTATTTTTCATGAATCGTGATGGAAAGAAGGTAAGTGTTATATTATCTTTAATAAATGATCATTATATCCTAAATATCATATTATTTCTTTAAATGCAATTATATATACCATCCATGTGATGAAGTGATAAAAAATGAATCACATCACTTTTTGAGGCGGTGGTCCATCATACACACGAACATTGCTATCATTTTTCAATGGATTGTGAGGTAAGAAGGTATATGATATATAATTTTTAAAAAATGAATAATATTTCATGATTATAATATATAAACATTAAATTCATCATCATTAACAACTGTGAGAGTTGTTGATTGAAAATGGATTTCATTGGTTCGTGAGGCGGTACTCCTCTATACATACGAATGATGGTTTCATTTCACATTTGATGGAAGAAGAGATAGATAAATATCATAACATTTACATAATAACATCTAATTATATAATATATATTGGTGTTATTATATTTTATTTTTAAATATATAATTTAATTTGGAAAAATATTAAGTAAAAAAGGACCTTGGTGAAGATGATTATCTTCACTTAGAAGAAAAACCTTTAGATCACTTATTATGAATCGTAATATTGGTGTTTTGGGAAGAAAAGAAGATCTAAAATGTGGATAATGATTTTTGGGTGATATTTTGTTATGTTTTGGTTGATCCAAATTTCTTGACAGGTGTGAAGAATCTAGGGTAGGGGTGTGCTTTTATATTGGAGGAGAAATGTATTTTTTTGTAAATACCCAAAACTATTAAATAATGGGAAGTAACTCTTCAGAAAAGTGTCTCCAGAATTGAAAACTAATGGAGTGTAGGGGTGATAAGGTTGCTAAAAACCACTAATATTCAAAAAGAAACAATTTTTAAAATTTTATTACATTTACCTCTATGGTTACTCACTTTTACCAATTTAGTTTTCTACCACAATAACTAGTTTTTATGGTTTTTATTATTCGTTATAACCAAAATATAGTTGAAATTATTAAATAATCTTAAATATTATAATTTAAAACATTTAATCCATTTTATCAAAATAAAATCACATAATTTTTAAAATTCATTTTAAAATTAAACCCACAAAAGTTGTTGAAAAATGAGTTTTTAAGAAATCCATTTTTCAAGTAATTGATGATCTTATATTAATTTTATGACTAGAAATCATCATTATATGAATTTAAATTCATATAAATAATGATATAGTATATTTATATAATTTAAATATTTTTTTAATAGGGTTTAATTTAATTAATTAAAATGGAAAAACTTTATACATTTTATAATGTTTATTGAAAACTGTGTTTTAAGAATAAAAATAATCTTATACCAAATTCATAAAAATTAATGATTCAAATGAAATTAATTACATTACTATAAATAAAATGGTTAATATTCCAATTTAATATCAAATATAGAATATAATGGAACAATTAATTTAATTTATTTAATGAAAATAAATGATAATATTTGAAAAATTAGTAATTTTCACTATTCACTGAAAAAACAAACATTTTAAAAAACCAAAAATTAAACCCTAAGTTAATTTTTATTTTATGATATAAAAAATTATGTTAATTTTATAAAATAAAATTTATAAGAGTTAAATAAATTATGTTTTCTAAGACCAACACCTCCTTATTTTAAAGGCCCAAAATAATGTTTATAATGTTTATAATGAATTTCATGTTTTATAATAGTAAATGGTTTTATATCCAATTTGAAAAAAATGGATATTTCATTAACCTACCATTATAACCTACCAAAAGTTTAATATATTTAACATGTAAATAATTTTAAATGACCATGAATTTCAAGTGACCATATAGAACTTACCTCATGTTTTACTCCAACTGACCGCATGGAACAACTACCCACCATATATCAGATGAGAAAACTCATTCTAGGTAATAAACTTACCATGCATTGAAGATAAACTTACCAAAAGAATAAATTGACTGAATTCATTAATAAATGAAGTAACCATAGCTATTTTTCATTCCAACTAACCATGCATAGTAATCATGCGCTAAAGTATTCGTGTTTTAAGTAAAGATAACCTACATTATCTAACTTATCAGCATAGCATTTTCAAATATAAAATGGATATTTTTGGAAGAATTAATTGAAGTGTAATTTTAATTAATTATTCATTAAATCTTCACCAATAAATAATTTTGGGTGAATTTATTTTTAAGAAATAGAACTAATCATGTGAAAAATAGAGATAAGATACTTCACTTACAGAGAATAAAATAGGAACATACACATACACTTATGCTTAAGAGAGTAATTATTTAGAATAATTTACAACACATTGTTTTCCTACACTTATATGAAAACTCAATTGGATATTTTTATGGAGAAAATCAAATAATTCTGAACAACTGAATCTGATAATATCGAGTTGCACCTCATTTTAACATCTCTCATATCTTTCTATTTCAATCTTAGTTATTCCTTTTATATATTTTTTTATACTATGTTTATATATAAACATAGACTCTTATAATTAATTGAAGAGTTCTCAACACTCTCTTTCAAATATTTTATTATATACTCCCACATATTACCATAGAAGAGGTCTTGTGTGAAAAAAACTCTTTTTTCTCCCAATATGAACTATTAAAGCGGTTTTTTTAATATACTCGACTATATTGGCACTGTAGTTTGTAAAAATTGACCATGGTTTTGGATTAGTTTATTTAATAATAAAATTCTTGGAAGCTGGTGATTTCCATGTGGAGGGGATTAGGCCTTAGCATAATATCTAACCCCTTGTTTATTTTCACTATGTGATTTATAGTTTTTTTCACTATTTTTAATAAAAAACTAGATTATATTTTAAAAATATTATCAAATATTTACTTTGATAATTTTATTTAACATTTGTTTTATATATGGTGTTTTTTACTAGTAAATTAGTTTCAAAAGTTAATGTGTTTTCTAAATTACTTTAATTGAGTTTTGATGAAACTATTGAGAATATTTTTGAAAGTTAAAAATATATAATTTTATAGTTTTAGTTAACTATGCTTATTTTATAAATTGGGATATTTAAATTTTAAATATTTTTAATATAATTTTTTAATTGGAAACTCAATTCACCTCTCTTGATTATTCCACTTCGGAAACATTTGGTATCAAAGGATTTTCAAAATAATTTTTTTATTTGATCAAATTTATATTCAATGATCTTAAATTTATATTAATTTTAAATTTAATTCTTTATGGATAATCATAGATAATAATTAATTACCACTAACTGGCCTCCTTATTTTAATGGTACTAAATATGCTTAATTTAAGATCAATATGAAAATTCATTTAGAAAGTATAGGATTTTATATTTGGACTGTTATTGGGGGAAAATATGAAAAACATAAAGCTAAATGAGGTAATCAGAGTGATTACACTAAGGATGATTATGATTGAAGCTGTAAAGATATGAATACATTATATTGTGATTTTGTAAAATATAAGTTTAATATAATATTTATATATTTCACTGCCTTTTAAATTAGGGATAATCCTTCTATATCTCATGCGGGAACCTCAAATGTCAAATTAACACATTTAAATACATATACTATTAAATATGATACATTCAAAATGAATACCAATAAATCCATTTCTGATATGTATCTTAGGTTCAATGAAAGAGTCAACACTATTCATACACTTCGAAATATAATTGCTGATAAAGATCAAGTGATGTGATCGCTAATATGCCTAATTAATAGGCAGAGAAGAACTTTAGTCTCTATTAGAGAATCCTGTGACATTAGTAAAAAACTAGTGAAGGAACTCATTAGAAATATCATGATATATGAGGAGTAATTATAAGTAAAAATAAAATAATGAACCCAAGAGGAATTTATTATCCTTTAATATGTTTGAATCAACACAAAAAGAGAAGATCAAAGATGATAGTTCAACTGATAATGAATCACCAGATGATAAGGATAAATAAATGGATCACCTTCCCTGGTGATTCAAAAATTTCTAAAAGAATAATAAATTATTTAAAAAGTAAAATTATAGGGGTAAGTATAATAATAAATGAAATTGGTGGAATGAGTGGAAGAATGATGATTACACTAATGAGAGAATCTATTATGAGTGTGAAAGAAAATGAAATATTAAAGCAGACTGTCCTCAGATGAAATATAAGAAAAACTATAAGGACAAAGTTAAATAGTATAAAAAGGTTATGAAAGCCATCTGGAGCATCTTTGAAGACAACTCTAGTGACTCTGACTTGAGGAGAGAAGACAAAAATGGTAGAATAAAAATGTGTTTCATGAAAAACAAATCCAAGGGGTAATATATTTTTTCAGTATATCCTAAACATAATTTTAATCATTATAAGAATGAGAATAATTAATAAAATATGTCTAGTGAGGATTTATTTGAATATTGTAATTTTTTTAGGAAACATTTAATCAACTTAAATATAAATCTAAAATTTTAAAGAAACTACATGTGTTATCTGCTCACTTTAAATCTGATTTTGTTGTAAAGGATATATATTATCAACTACTAAAATACAACATTGAACTTAAAATTTATATTGATTAATCGAAAAAGGACATGTAAATATTTAATAATGGTAGTGAAACTCTGACTTAGATGCTTGGTAAAAAACTACTCCTAAATATACAACTCGAATTGGTTACCAGCCAGAATAGAAAGAATTTGTAATAATAAATTTTTTCCCTATTCTAGTTATGTATAGTCTATTAATAGTTCCTATTCTTATAGAACCAACAATGTTTTTATTTCTAAAAGGTAAAAATATTCTCATAGGAAACCGGTTAAACAATTTTGGATTTGTAAATCTTTTATTTATAATATTTTTGGACCTAAGAAAATATCGATAACAAAATAATTTATTATTTAAAACATTATTGTTGGAAACATTATTAAAGAGTACCAATAAGAACTTTTGGTATATGGAAGTTGGATGATCTAGACACATGACTAGGGAATAATCAAGTTACAAGAACTTTATTAAAGTAAATGGAGGACATGTCTCTTTTGATGACAATACCAAAGGAAAAATAACTAGACTTGGTCAAATCAGTAACTCTAGTACTGTTTTTATTTCTAAATTATTATTTGTAGATGGATTAAAATATAATATTATAATAATATCATAGTTATGTTATGGAGTTTTTCATATTAAATTTGAAATTAATTCATTCAAAATTTACAATTCCAAGCATGTATTAGTTTTTATTGATTTGTGAAATGATAATGCAACACCCCAAGATTTCATAGTAAGTTATTTTCTTTAAATTCAATATCTTGTGTTACACGCAACACTGAGTTCGAGCACACCACAACTTACCAAACTAGCCATTCAAAAGCATTTATGAATGGTATTAACTAAATTTTTATTTTTATATACTCCATATAATTTTAACTTATGTATTATGCGTTTCTTAGACATATTATAAGAACAAATTAAATTTTTTAGATAAAAAATGTATTTTCCAAAAAAAATCCATTTTACTACCTTTTAATGGAGAACCCCTTTTAAATCCAATATTTGACCCTTTTAAATATTAATTTTGACAAAATAAAATTCTTTTTTAGAATAGGGACATCAAAATTTACATTGGATGAAATTTTGGTATTTTTCTAATAATATTCATTTTTTAGGAATAGTGAGAAATAATGTATTTTAATTCAAAACTGACTTTTAATAAAATTTATTTATATGGTTATATTATATTTTAAATAGGTTTTTAAGTATAATTATATTCTATTTTTACCCTTTAATATAATTTTGTTCATTATAATTAATTTCACTTTGAAATTATACATAAACAAGTGTCAATCTTTTGATGGTTATTGTTTCATAAAAACACGCTATTTGTTTTGACAATGAGAATTAATTTGAAATGAATTAATACAACTTCTATGTTTTCAATTTGGTAAAATAGACATAATTTTTGAATTTGTAATATCAAATATATCTTAGGATGAATTTTTGGTATTTTTCTGAAAAAACCTCAATTTTTTATGAATAGTGTAACCATTAAGTAGTAGTTAAAAATCCGACTTTGACATTAAAATGAAATTTTAGCACTTATATGAATTGAATTTATAAAATCCAAGATACATGGTTGTTATTATCAAGTAAAATGTGGTTCAATAAGAAGAAAATAATGTTTGGTGAATAATAACTTTTGACTTTTATTTACCGCGGTTAAAGATAAATAGGGTAATTCAAGGTGAAAAGAATATTATAATAATACAAAATTACCTTAATTCTTGTCCTAAACCTATTTGATGAGTCATGGAAGACCATGGTCATACTTGGGTCGATTTTGGGACCCCATGGAGCCACTTAAGAATGATAATGACACTTTATTTTAATTAACATAATGTAATGACAAAAATGACATTAACAAATATCTTTTAGTATATCAATTTTTACATAGGGTTATATAAGTCATAGGTTTGACTATAAATAATAATTGGAAATATAAAAATATTTTATACATTATGGTAATTTTTCAAATAATTTTTAGACATTAGAAAAATTAAATTATTTATGACACAATAATGATGTAGTATTTACCTCATTAATAAATGATTTAAATAAATATGATTATTAATATTAAAATAATATCCAAAACCTATCCAATTATTATTTTATGATTTTATTCCGACCATGAGTCATCGTATCTTATAATTTAACTAGTTTTGGACCATTAGAAACTGAATATCACTATATAATAAAATAATATTTTCACACTTTCCGAAAGAGCCCCTCCCCCCATATAAAAGGACACCACTTATAACCCATTACACACACCTCTAAATCCCATTGGATCATCCAAACCCTACCAAAATAATCTCTAAATATTACCCTATTCCTCCTACAAGAATTAAATTAGGCATAAGTCACTTCAAGAAGTCCTTTTGGTTCAAACCAAAGGAAGTTACCCAACTTAAAGGTAACACTTTCACTTAAATTCTTTTATTTTATTTTGTTTTATTTTACTTCTCCAACCCCCTAATAACTTTTTATTACTTTCTTTTATAACAAAAATATTATCCTTAATATACTAGGATGTTTTTATGAGGAGTATTTTCACTACACTTACACACACCTCCGTCTAATGGGTGAAGAACATACTGTTTCTGTGGATGGAAAACTAACGCCTCACGAAACGATGATAGTCCGATTATCTTCTACCGCCTCTCATGGTGGACATTAAGATGACACTGTATTTATATATAATATATATATTATGTTTATATTTTCTTTATTCTTCTGTATTTTCCATCTATATCATTATTTTATGGTTTCCATTATGGGTAAAACGTGATAATTTCATTTGAGGAAGGGTGGACAACCACCCCCTCAAAATGATATAACTCGTTAATGCATTATGTGGGACGTATAAAGGATAGAATTAATGATATTACATATGATATTATACTGTAATTATAATATATCTATGTATCATTATGTATTAATTCCTTTAAAATACAATATATAAATGAAAGTAGCGTTCATGTGTACGTACGACTTACCGTCTCCATGAACAGTACATTTCATTTATTATCTCCAAATGTTATGTAAAGTTATAAAAAGATATAAATACTGGATATATAATATATATATGATATCTAAATCATGTATATCATTCTGGAGATAATGTAATTTTGACCACATGGAAAAATTGTAATTATAACAAGTTCTTTTTTTACTCAAGTTCCGAACATCGATAAAATTTCCAATATGAACTCAAATAATTAACTAATTGTTATAGCAAGGTAATAAGTGATATAAAAGGAATAATAAAATTTAAAAAAATGTTCTAAATCAATTATAAATTAACTTAAGTTTATTCTTCAGGAAGAACAAGGAACATACAAGAGAAGTTGGACTTGAGGTAAGGGGTTTCTTATCTCACTCTTAATTTCGTGAAATTTCCATTGTTCGCCACTTATTTATTACTTGTCGTATATTGTGTACTGCCATTTGATATATATTATCATGATTATATTTATATTCATGGTATTCTGTGATTTATTTGGTGGTTATTAACTTTTTTTCGTAGGACTCGATTGATTACAACGTGGTAAGGATTTTTCATCTCACTTTTTATTCCCGTGAGATTCAAGCTATATTAGCCACTATTTCCTTTTGTGTGGTGTATGTACTTCCCATGATTGTAATCTTGGTGTAATATAGTTTAATTTATGGGTATTTAAATTTTCATGGTATTATCCTTCTTTCAGGGGGTGTATTTTTTGTAAGTTACCAAATCGATAAGGGAATTTCAAATTTCAATTTCCACTCATTCGGTTTTATGCATACTTCATTGGTTATTTTACTCCAAGATTATGTGTGGAATCAATATTTATTATTTATGTATTAATTTCCACTCCCTTTTTTGTGGATATAATTTTGATACACATAATCACTCCATTGATAATTTCTCAATTCATTGATATGAACGTGATAAGAGTAATCTTAACTTAATTCCCATTCATTGAGTTAAACATCCACATCATTGGTGTTGTATTTACAAGAATATGTGTGAATGTAATATGATTGATTTAAACTGAATATCCAATCACATTGAGTGTATTTATATTTTTCACACATAATTATGTCATTGATTTATCCTTAACCTAAGAATATGGTCTTTATAAAGTAATTCATCTGAACTTACATTTCATTGAGACTTCTTTGTTGTTATGTGACAATCAACTTTTATTTGGTGTATATACTGTAATTTGACATAGTATATCATGAATAAATTTATTTTCATGATATTATAAAGTTTTTATTACCTCAATTATTTGTATTCAAGCATCTCTCATTTTGGATAGGAACTCTAAATAAAATATTATTTTAAATATTTTCAAATTTTATTCTTCAAAATATTTCTTAATTAATGTCCATGTTTTAAAAATGGTTTTAAGTTTTTATTTATATGGATATTAATGTTTTAAAATTAAAATTCCTTTTAAAAGTTTCAAAGTTGTATTAAACATTTTGATTCAAAAATCTGTTTTGAAAAGCTTCTTGATAAATAATGATACTTTTGAATGTTTTCAAGAAAAAGGGGGATACTTCTCTCTTATAGTTTTGATGATTATTTTCATCTATGTCAATATCATTAATTATTATCTATTAAGGTTAATTTATTATAATACAATATTCCATATTGTATTGAATGAGTTATGTTTAACTATGGATGTGCTATTTTTATACCGTTCATGACTTATAGTTAAAGTATTGACATTTCGTATGTTAGTTTAATACGAATGTTTATGTTATGTTTAATCCTTTTTATATGAGGAATGCATTGGAGTTAGTAAGTGACGGGTGGATCCCTCTATATCTCCTCGATGCATCGGTAGGTCTCATGAGACAAACTACTGTCTTGGCACAAGGCCTTGAAAAAATCTTATTTGTAGTCATGGAACAAGGCCTTGACTATGTGGTTATGATGTCTGGAATTATTCATTCTATCATTATGAGATTAGTTATTGATATTTCATGTGGTTATTCGACTAGTAGAATACCCATGATTATGTTGTATTATGGAATTATTTACTCAACTCATATTCCTTCCATAAAGTGTTCATGTTTATTAATTTTAAAGTCATGTTTTTTTCAATTATTCACCATGCCTAATGTTTATGTTATCTTCTGCTGTATTTATTACTCTTACTGATCGTTTGAGCTCACCCCTTTCTCATGTTTCATTTTCCCAGGATATGAAGAAGTTAGTTATGAGTGAGTTTTATGAATAATATTGGAAGCTTTTATGTTTCTAATGGAATAAATTAGTGTTGTTTTTCATTTCAAGTAGTAGTGTTGAACTTTTGTACGTATCTTGTTTCCAAGACCACTAAACTGATCGGTCATTTAGGACTTGATTCCTTGTAATCATTCCAATGTATTAAAATAATGCACCGGTTCCTGGATTCTGGAGTCGGGGCATTACAGTTGGTATCAGAGGAAGTTTAGTACAAACCTTGGAAACTAGATTTAGATAAACTCTAATTAGAGAACATTACCCTAAGAAAGACTTTGAGGATTAGTATAGAAGAACTTCCTAGAATCTTGGTAATGCAGAGATTTTCTTTTTCAAGCATTAAATCCCTGTCTGGATATGAGCAGGTAGAGGCTGCTCTGGAATAGATGTACCTAGGAGTAAAAACCCCGACAAGGAGTTTTGGGCTTGAACCGGGGTATCCTGGTACATGAAAATGGGATTTTCTGCACTCTTGGTTACGACACTCTCGGGGGATATTCTTAGGATAATTTACATTCTCTTTACAAACCAATTTGAAGTATTTTAATATAAAATGAGAATAAATGACCTCGGTTAGTCTTAAGGTGTTTTAAATTGAAAATAAGGTTTCATGATATTCTCTAAAAGATATTATGACTATTATTACTCACACAATTCTTCCTGTTTTTAGTCAATAGATGGATTCCAAGGAAGTAATAGTAACTTTTAGCATGATGTACAAGGTTTGAACAGTGGTGTAAATGATATAAAATATGGAATGTTGACAGGCGTAAATGATATCATGTTCATGCTGAATCAGTTTTCAAAAAATATGATCAACAACATATATATTAACTAACTCATGGACTCAACAAGGAAGAGAAAAGTGGAGAATGATAAGAGATCTAATTGTGAAGACCATGGAGAAAAGAAATAATTTTACATCATGTAGGAAATGTGGAAGGAGACACCTAGGAAGGTGTCTTAATGGAACAAATAAATTATTTATGAGTGGGAAAGAAGGACATAAAGTAAAGAATTTTTGAGGAAAATTGACGAGTACTATGGAAGAAAATAAAAATGGTCCTAAGAATCCATTTACAGTCATTTTCCATAAATGTAGGGGACCTTTATATTACCCAAGTGAATTACTTATTCTATAGGATATCCTCTTGGTCAAGGAAGAAGCTATGTTGGAATAAATGGATGGAGAAATGTTTAAACAATATTAGTGATCTTTGTGGATGGGATTACTTTGGAAGACTTTTCTATTGTATTTGAAACCCTACAGTTTGTCATGTGAAAATTATATTTGGGGAAGAATTATCTTTTACCTTATGGATATAGTTATAAATAACCATTTGGTTTTATATGATCATTGAGTTTAAGGAAATTACAAGTTATTAAATTTTGTAATGAAAATGTGAGGTATAAGAGAACATTTGTGATGAAATTATGTTATATTTATTTTGAGGAATTCATCTCATTTTTGGGAATATTATAAAATTATATAGTTTTTGAAAAAGGACAACATATAGACCGTGTGACAACCCGTCACGTCAAACAAAGCTACGAGAATCGAACCCACAACCATAGTGCGATTGGAATTTATCCTCTACCACTGAACTACGTGAAGTCCCTGGTTAGGCTGACTAATTATTTTTAGTTAAATGATTTTTTGATCAATTATAAGTTGAATTGGGATATTAAGTCTTATCAAATGGATATCCTTAGTATAGGAAAATGATTTGTTGATTAAGTGATAAATGTTATTCTAGAAGACGTTCAATCTATTGGGAATAATATATGCCTAAGGAAGATAGAATACTATGGGATTTAATTTCAAGAGTAAAAGTGTTTTTTTACTTATGTTTTTATTGTGGATTTATAGAGATTTTGGATATTTATGGAAATAATTAACCTATCATAGAGAATATGTGATTAGGTTAATTACTTTGAAGTATCCGACTTTAAGAATATTTGATATTATTTTGAGATACAATTTAACATGGAAAACTACGCAAAAAAATTCTTCTGAGTTTTGGGTTTCAATATTAGTTTGGATTATATTAAAAATTTTTATGGACAATTGTTTATTGAATAGTATTTATTGAACTTTGGGTATTGTTGGTTTAATTTTTGAAATTAAGATTAGTATTTCTTTCTCTAAAGTATTATCCTTTTTGTGGATCATCTGGTCTTTTAATAGCCATTTTGTTTTGGTTAATCTCTAAAGAAAAGGGAAATATATAGTTCATCCTTTTTGGATTATGTGATTCTCTATAAGTTGATTCTAGCACTTCAGGTGTGACCATGTCATCTTTAATACTCATAACTTGGAGTGAAAGACGAGTTTGTGATAAGAATTAGATAAAGAATAAAACTCTACTTGTCAAGTATATTTTTGTTTTCTTATTCCATGAATAAATTAATTACTAAACTTTAGGGAAGGGATCTTAAAACCAGAAATTTGTTATCCTAATGCTTTATATTTTGTTGAACCGATGATATTTTAAATCGTCAATGATTGATGGCTTTGAGGCCCTCAATTTTACACTTTTTTGTGACTGATGACCTCAATCACTCCCTATATACATTTATGTTTTCCCTCTAATTATGTGTCTCAAATTTCCACCAATGTTCTCCTAATCAAGATCATAATTTAGTGGTGACTTTTGTATCTCATTTTCCCTCTTATTAAGACTAAATTTTATTAACCCAATTTTCGATGTGGGTTTTCCAAAAAGGTATTTATCTATTTTTAACATTTTATTTTCGAAGAACAATTCCAAATTTCTAGGATGCAATTTATTAAAGGAGGGGAGAATATAACACCCCAATATTTCATAGTAAGTTATTTTCTTTAAATTCAATAGCTTGCGCTACACACAACACCAAGATCGAGTGCACCGTGACTTACCAAACTAGTCGTTCAAAAGCAGTTATGAATAGTATTAACTATATTTTTAATTTGAAATACTCCATATAATTTTAACTTATTTATCATGTGTTTCGTAGACATATTATAAAAACAAATTCAATTTTTTAGATAAAAAATGTATTTTTCAAAAAAAAACAATTTTACCACCTTTTAATGGAAAACCCTTTTTAAATCTAATATTTGACCCTTTTACATATTCATTTTGACAAAAAAGATTCTTATTTCGAATCGGGACATCAAAATTTACTTTGGATGAAATTTTGGTATTTTTATAATAATATTCATTTTTTATGAATAGTGATAAATAATGTATTTTAATTCAAAACTTCCTTTTAATATAATTTATTTATATGGTTATATTATATTTTAAATTGGTTTTGAAGTTTAATTAGATTATATTTTTACCCTTTAATCCAATGTTGGTCATTGGAATTAATTTCACTTTGAAATTATACATAAACAAGTGTTAATCTTTTGATAGTTATTGTTTCTTAAAAACACGCTATTTGTTTTGACAATGTTAATTAATTTTAAATTAATTAATCCAACTTCTATGTTTTTAATTTGGTAAAATAGACATCGTTTTTGAATTCATAATATAAAATATATCTTAGGCTGAGTTTTTTGGTATTTTTTTTGAAAAACTTCAATTTTTGATGTATAGTGAAACCAATATGTAGTAGTTAAAAATCCGAATTTTTCATTTAAATGAAATTTTACTGCTTCTGTGAATTGAATTTCAAAAATATGAGATACATGGTTGTTATTAGTAAGTAAAATTTTGTTTAATAATATGAAAATAATTTTTGGTCAACAGTAACTTTTGACTTTTATTTACCGCAATTAAAGGTAAATAGGGTAATTTAAGGTGAAAAGAATATTATAATAATACAAACTTATGTTAACACTTTTCCTAACCTTATTGGATGAGTCATGGCAGACCATGGTCATCTTAGGGTCGATTTTGGGACCCCATGGAGCCACTTAATAATGATAATGACACTTTATTTTAATTAACTTAAAGTGAGGACAAAAATGACATTAAAAAATACCTTTTAGTATATCAATTTTTACATGGGGTTATATAAGTCTTATTTTTCAACTATAAATAATCATTTTAAAGATAAAAATAGTTCCTACATTATGGTAATTTGTTTTATAATTTTTAGACATCAAATAAATTAAAGTTTTTTATTACACAATAATGATGTAGTATTTACCTCATTGAAAAATGATTTAAATAAATATGATTATTAATATTAAAATAATATCCAAAATCTGTCCAATTCTTATTGAATGATTTTATTTTGACCATGAGTCATTATATCTACTAATTTAATTAGTTTTGGACCTTTACAGACCTAATATCACTATAGTAAAATAATATTTTCACATTGTCCAAAAGAGCACATCCTCCCTCGTATAAATAGACACCACTTCTAACCCATTCCACACATCTCTCAAACCCCTTGGCTCATTCATACCCTACCAAAATAATCTCTCAAGATTCCCCTCTTCTTTCTAGAAGCCTTATCTTAGGCAGAAAGCACTTCAAGAAGTCCTTTTGGTTCAAACCAAAGGAAGTTACCCAAATTAAAGGTAACACTTTCTCTTAAATTATTTTGTTTTATTTTGTTTTATTTTACTTATCCAACCCCCTAAAAGCTTTTTATTACTTTGTTTTATAAAAAAAATAGTATAATTAATATACTAGTATTTTGTTATGATAAGTATTTTAACTACACTTACACACACCTCCATCTAATAAGTGAAGAACATACTGTTTTTGTGGATGGAAAACTAACTCCTCACGAAACGATGATAGTTCAATTATCTCCTACCGCCTCTCATGGTGGCCATTAAGATAGAACTATATTTTTATATGATATATATAATATGTTTATGTTTTCTTTATGCTTATATATTTTCCATTTATATCATTATTTTATGGTTTCCATTATGGGTAAAACACGATAATTTCATTTGAGGAAGTGCGGACTACCACCCCCTCAAAATGATATGACATGTTAAATTGTTATGTGGGATGTATAAAGGATGGAATTAATTATATTATATATTATATTATACTTTAATTCTAATACAACTATGTATAATTTTGTTTTAATTCCATTAAAATACAAAATATAAATGAAAGTAGCGTTCATGCGTACGTATGACTTACCATCTCCATGAACGGTACATTTCATTTCTTATCTCCAAATGTTTTGTAAATTTATAAATAAATATAAATACTGGATATATAATATATATATGATATCTAAATCATGTATATCATTCTAGAGATAATAGACTTTTTACCACATGTAAAAATGTAATTATAACACGTTCTTTTTTGACTCGAGTACTGAACATCGATAAAATATCCAATATGAACTCAAATAATTAACAAATTTTTATATCCAGGTAACAAGTGATATAAAAGGAATAATAAAATTGTAAAAAATTTCTTAATCAAGTATAAATTAACTTAATTTTATTATTCAGGAAGAACAAGGAACATACAAGATAAGTCGGACTTGAGGTAAGGGGTTTCTTATCTCACTATTAATTTCATGATATTTCCATTGTTCACCACTTATTTATTGAATGTAGTGTATTGTGTACTTCAATTTTATATATATTATCTTTATTATCTTTATATTCTGGGTATTCCATGATTCATTTGTTGGTTATTAACTTTTTTTTCGTACGACTCGATTGATTACAACATGGTAAGGATTTTTCATCTCACTTTTTATTCCCGTGAGATTCATGCTATATTAGCCACTATTTGATTTTGTGTGGTGTATGTACTGCCCATGATTGTATTCTTGGTGAAATATACTTTAATTTATGGGTATTTACATCTTCATGGTATTATCCTTCTTTCATGGGGTGTGTGTTTCATAAGTTACCAAATCAATAAGGGAATTTCAAATTTCAATTTCCACTCATTCAGTTTTACGCATACTTCACTGATTATTTTACTCCAAGATTATGTGTGGAATCACTATTTATTATTTATGTAGTAATTTCCACTCCCATTTTTTTGGATATACTTTTGGTACACATAATCACTCCATTGATAATTTCTCAAGTCATTGATATGAACTTGATAAGAGTAATCTTAACTCAATTCCCATTCATTGAGTTAAACATCCAAGTCATTGGTGTTGTATTTACAAGAATATGTGTGAATGTCCTATTATTGATTTAAACTAAATATCTAATCTTATTGAGTTTATTTATATTTTTTACACATAATTATGTCATTGATTTATCTTTAACGTAAGGTTATGGTCTTTATAATGGAATTCATCTCAACTTACATTCCATTGAGACTTCTTTGTTCTTATGTACCAATTCACTTGTATTTTGTGTATATATTGTGATTTGACATAGTATATCATGAATCTCTTTATTCTAATGATATTATAATGTTTTTTACCTCAATTATTTGTATTCAAGAATCTCTTATTTGGTTAGAACTCTTACTAAAATATTATTTTAAATGTTTTATAAATTTATTCTTTAAAATATTTATAGTTAATGTCCATGTTTTAAAAATGGTTTTAAGGTTTTATTTATATAGAAATTAATGTTTTAAAATCAAAATTCCTTTTAAAAGTTTCAAAGTGGTATGAGACACTTTGATTCAAAAATATATTTTCAACATCTTCTTGATAAATAGTGATACTTTTGAATGTTTTCAAGAAGAAGGGGGATACTTCTCTCTTATAGATTTGATGATTATTTTCATCTATGTCAATATACTTCATTATTCTCAATTGAGGTTAATTTATTATAATAAAATCTTTTATGTTGTATTTAATGAGTTATGTTTGACTGTGGATGTGATATTTTTATACCATTCATGGTTTATGGTTAAAGTATTTACATTTCGTATGCTAGTTTAATACGAATGTTTATGTTATGTTTAATCCTTTTCATATGAAGAATTCATTGGACTTAGTAAGTGATGGGTGGATCCTGCTATAGATTCTCAATGCATTGGTAGGTCTCATGAGAAAAACTATTGTCTTTGCACAAGGCCTTGAAAAATTCTTATTTGTAGTCATGGAACAAGGCCTTGACTATGTGTTTATGATGTCCGAAATTATACATTCCATCATTATGAGATTAGCTATTGATATTTCATGTGGTTATTTGACTAGTATAATACCCATGACTATAATTTATGGGTTCAAGGCATTATAGATAATGTTTATGATGTTGATTTAAATTCATTATTTTCTCAAAATATCTTCTATTTATGTTCCTTTCACAAAGAGTATTGGATTTTTAATATGAGAAAATTTCATTTTATCCTACAATTTCTTAGAAAGATGAATTGGAAAGGATTTTTTAAGGATCTTTCTAAACAAGAATATCCCAAATAAAAAATATATAGCCTATGAAAAAAAGGGGAAATGAATAAAATTTATGTCAAACCAAATAAAGAAGTGACAACTTATCATCCCCTATAGTTCGATCACTTGGATTTTTCCAGGCTATATGGTGTATCTAGCTTAAATGGGAAGTATTATGCATATGGTCTAGTAGATGAATTTTATAGATACACATGTGTATTCTTTCAATCTCACAAAATTGAATCTTATTATTATTTTTCAAAGTATGAAAAATATACATAAAATATAAGTGTACTTAGAATTAAGACCTTATGAAGTGATCATAGTTATAGTTTGAAAATAAAAAGTAATAAGATTTAAGTTGGAAACATGGCTATAGTTATAAAATTTATTCTCCTAGGACCCCATAAGATAATGGTGTAATAAAAATAAGAAATAAATCCCTTCAATAAATTACTTGGACCATGATCAATGTGTATTATTTACCTATTTATTTTTATGAAGATTTTGTGAATAAAAATTTCTGTATTGTTAATAGAGATGTTATTAAACAAATTTTAAAGATGACCCCTAATGAGTTATGAAACAATAGAAAAACAAAAGTTAATTACTTTATATATTTTTTTATAAAGTCTATATACTAAATATAAAGTATAATTTAAACAAATTTTCATCCTAAAGCGATGGAGGAATTTTCCTTGGATACTCAACTTTTAGTAAATCAAACTGTGTATTCAATAAAAGAACCAATATTTTGGAAGAATATGTACATGTCAAATATAATGAGACAGATCCACATGAACCTAAGTATTATTTATAAAATCTTGGGGATGACCATTAAAATTTAGATATCAGTACTAATTATAGTGATAATTATTTTAAACATGCAGTAGAAAGATACCCCAATTATGAGGAACTATTTAAACTTGAACTTGTATATGAAAACAAAAAGTAATTTTTCCCTATATCTATTAGGACTCATAGAGACCAACCATTATATGTTTTTTAGGATAAATAAATAGAGGAACACAAACTTGATATTCTCTTAGAAACCAAGTTTAACATCAATCATTCTTGTCACACCTTGAACCCAAGAGAATCATAGAATCAATTGATGAAGAATTATATGTAATGAAAATACAGGAAGAGATAAATCAATTTTAAATAAATAGAGTATGAGAAATAATGTAAATACATAAGTAATACCTAACCATTAGCACTAAATTGGTGTTTAGGAACAAGGTAGATGATTCAGGAACTATAATTAGAAATAAATCATGATCGGTTGCAAAAGAGTATAGTCAAGGGGATGGTGTTGAATCTAAGGTAACCTCTATACCAATTTATATACTCGAATCCATTAAAAGTTTTATTTCTTATGAAATACATTTGTATTAAAAATTATATCAAATTGATATTAATAGTATAATCTTAAATGTTGTATATTTGAGGATGTTTTTGTTGAAGATCCCTTGGATTTAAAAACCATAACTTTCAAAATATTTTTTTTAAATTTAAAAAATATGTATACGGTTTAAAATAATCTCCTAGAGAATGGTATGATAGGGTTAACTATTTTTTGATTTCTATAGGTTTTACTAAAGGTACAGTTGACCCAACTTTATTTATTAAAATAATTTCAAAATATTTTTTAGTAGTAAAAATATATTTTGATGGTATTATCTTTGGATTATCAAAAAAATATTTATGTACTAAATTTTCAAAAATGATTCAAAATGAATTTGAAATTAATTTGATGTTTGAGTTAAAATTCTTTCTTGGATTTCAAATAATTGAAAACAAAAAATAAATTATTTTAAATAAAAACAAGTACACTAAATATATTTTAAAACATTTTTTATAGATATTACTAAACGTAATGATACTACCATGAGAATAAGAAGTAAACTAAATCAAGATGAAACTAGGAAACTAGTTGATCAAACCAATTATAGAGGTGTTACTGGAATTTTACTATACTTAACTGAGATCCAACTAGATATTATTTTTAATGTGTGTATGTGTTCCCAATTTCAATCAAATCCAAAATAATCACATTTTCTAGATGTGAAAATAATTTTTAAATACATCAATGTAAAACCAACATAGGCCTATTTTAATCAAAAGGACATATGTTGATTTAGTGAGTTATTATGATACATATTTTTGTGGTTGTAAGTTGGATAGAAAAATCACCTTTGAAACATGTCACTTTTTGGGAAAGTATCTAGTTTCATGGTATAGTAAGAAAAAAAAAATATGGCATTATCCACAATTAAAGATGAATATATAGTTGTAGGAAGTTGTTGCAAACATATTTTGTGGATGAAACATACATTACTAGACTATAGATATCAATTTTTATATGTACCTGTAAATTGATATAATTCAAGTGTGATTAATATTTCAAAGAATCTTTTATCACTCTCTAGAATAAAACATATTAATATAAGACATAACTTCTTGAGAGATCATTTTCAAAAAGGTGATAAAACTATTGAATTAAATGTTACAGAAGATCATCTTTCAGATATATTTACAAAGACATTGAGTATTGATAGAATCAATTATATCAAACATTAATTAGGTATGATAAATTATGTTTAATTATTTCAATCTATTTTTTGAATTTTAAGTTATTTAAATTATTTCTATAATATCTTATCTTCTATATGTAAAGTTTTTTTATGTAACTGTGAATTATGGTTTCTATGGTTAGTATATTGACCATGAGTTTATGATTTAATGTCAGTATAGCTATTATGAAATTTTTTTAATGTGGTATGTATACCTACCATGGAAGTTAACTCACATGATCACTATAATTACTTTGATTTTTTACTCACACAATCAGTGCATACATACCATGAATGTTTTATTCATACGGTCAGTATACCCATCATGTCTATTTTATAATTATATTTTTTTGTAAAATTATTTTTTTTTGGGATTTTACTTAAGTTTATTATTATTTTAATCCTTAAATGATTGAAATTAAATTCAAATTAGAATCAGAATCAATGATTATTTTCCCCTAAAATATCACCCTTCCTTTCAAAAACATTCATGTAAATCAAAACCCTCTTATCATAAACCCTCTCTATATAGAACCCAAACCTTTTATAGAAAATTAATAAAATAAAAAATTATAAGGATAAATCATATTTTAGAAGAAACATTCTCTATTCACTATTCTCTTTCAATGAATTCAATGAAATAAAAAGGTATCTTGAGTTAAATAGTGAAGCTGTAGAATTTTCATCTAGTTAATCATCCTATATGCATAGAAAAGGAGGTGGATACTCAGTGGCCTTAATCAAGTTGATCACTGGTTTGAAAAGAAATTCAAAATCAGGGATTGGCTTATTGGTTTAAAGATAATGTTAAACCATTCTACCAGAGGCCTGTTAAAAACTTTTATATTTATTTATAATTTATTCCTAGTGAGAAAAGAGTTATCATTAAGATGATGATAAATGATGAATTTTTGGAGTTCTCTTTGAAGTGATGGGTAAAATGATTAGGCATTCCACATAAATGAACATTTTGGGATTACTAGAGCTCATATCCAATAAACCCTAGACTTTTGAGTTTCAAAGTGATTTAAAGGTGATAACTAAGCATATAACTCATAGAAGACCAAATGCTATTAGTCTTAGTGGAGAGTGTAGACTATTGGTAAAATTTATCCAATACCTGATCTATCCTAGAGAAGAAGATTTAAGGGTCCTGATGCATTGGTATATATTCTTATTATCTTTATTTAAAAATGGTTTTCAGATCAGTCTGTTTACATATGTTACTAGTCATATATAACTTATATAATACTGCTTCAAATTTGAATTATTTTCCTTACCTAATTATCATTCTAGCCTTGTTGGATTCTAAAGGCTTAGTTACTCAGGTGAGGAAAGAATAACTTCATCAAATGGTATTTTCATCATTGATAATATTTGTAATAAAATTAGATACAAATAGAACCCATGGAAAAAAAAGAATGGGTGGAATACCCTAGTCAACTATACGAGAGGTTGGATCCAATTAAGTACCCTATTAGACCAAGGAATCTTGTAGATGTAGGTCTTGAACCAAATGAGGTTTTTGTATTTTCTAATGGTAAAGTGGTTGTTAATTTTAAATAAGTGAAAGAAGAAGAAGATGAACTAGTGGATCTTAATGAGAAAGCTAGATATTCTTATGAGAATAACAAGGAATTATTTCATATCATATCCTTTAGACCTACAACTTATTTTCTACCTTTACCTTCTCATGAATAAGAACTATATTCATAGGACTAGGTTGATATAGATGTATCTATTAGTGGATATGTAGATAAACCAGAATGGGATGTCTCTAATGACTAAGATAAATATGAATATGGTGTATATATATCTCCCATTATTGGAATTATTCCCATACAACCTATACCCGATGAAACTAGTAAAGGGATAATTCCCAAGGATTTGCTATTTTGGGCTTAGACTATCCATAGTTTAATGAGGATGAGGATGGGGAAAGTCCACCTAAATATGGGGGACCTCCCATCCCTTCTCCATAGATATTTATAGAGGGATATCTCATTACAAAAATAGTTTCTCAAGAAAGGGTTGAGGTATCTCCTTTGAGACCATCAGTTGACCAAAATCTATAAGATATATTTGGTCATACTCCTACCAAGGCCAGTGAGAAAGATGGTTGAGATAGTGATCATAGTGAACATGTTTTAGATATTGAACCTACTATTCATGAAGATTTTGATGTCGATGTTAGAGTTGGAGATTAGTTTGATAGTTCTAGATCAGTGGAGGTTTTACCAATTTATATGATAGGAATTAAAATAATGATTCATCTAGTTTTATTCCTTATATATTATATATTAAAAAGGAAATTTTAAATGAATCTAAATCAGAACTTATGGGTGTATTCAAGGAAGTGTTCATTTTTTGGGGGAATTCTTTGGAGTCAACTTTAGAATTCAATATTATAAAGATAATGATGTTATAAATTTCCTATATTCAACCCAAATTTATTATCGAGTTGAATTTAATGAGAAATTTTTTTGTGGATTTGAAATCTCAGTTACGTTCTCTATAAGATGACTTTTCTAATATGATGGTGTAGTAAGACTAGAGGTATCTAAGTTCAGGTTTTCATGTTTCTTCATCCGCTATTCCTACTTCTATGTGTCCTCCTACTCCTCTTTTCCATCCATATTTTGATGAAGGTGGAATAAGTTAACTTTTTATATAAGAGTTAAAGGATGTGTTTTATGATTTTAAGTAGACTAGAGAATCCTTGTTTGATGGTTTTCAATCACATGATGCCAAAACGTTTCCACTTGTCAGGGAAGATGTCAAGAAAGATGGGTAAGATAGAGAAAAAATCTATAAGGACATTGATTTATACCTAAGATGGATCTTCACTAAGTTATATTTGAAGGGTATTTTTAGAACTCTTACTTTGGATCTAAATATGTCACCTTTGACCTAAGCTTTTAAGTCTCAAGCTGATAAGATCAAGGTATTGACCCTAGTGTTGAAAGCCTTCATAGAAAATAGAGACAACTTTATTCGGTCTTTGGAACATGATTATTGGGAAGTAAGTGAATTTATTAGGTTGATAGAACCCTACCTTTACAATGCTCATATAGTTTTGTTAGTCCCTCCAGCCATTCCTATATCCCCAATTACTACCCCAACCTCCTCCACCCTAAACCCTTTTGGATTAAATCCTAGAAAATAATTATAGCACATTGTTCCTGTGTCCAAGTGTGTAGTAATTGGTGACCATGATTCCACCTTTGAACGATATACTAAATCTTATGCCCCTGCCTCAAATTCTAAAGGAAAGGATCCTATCAATCTTATATATTTCCAAGGTGTTCCAGATTTAGATTCTAAGTAGAATTACTGATACGGAATACTCATAAATTTTTTTTAATGCCTATTGAAATATTATTGGAATACTCTTTTTATTCTCAATTGAGTTTATATTTTACGTATTATCTATTTATTTCTCATATTCTTCACCTTTTAATAACCCCAAAAGGGGGAGTACGTGTGAAAAATAAGTTGAATTTATTGGAAATCATTGAAAACATTAAGTCACATGATAAAAATTTTATAAATTTATAAATATATATTTCAATTATCTAAAAATATATTCTTTGATTTAATTCATTACATTTTAAATGTAATGATTTGTGATCATAAAAAATAAGGATATTGTTGTCTTAGACCAACACCTTCTTATTTTAATGATCCCAAATAATGTTTATAATGTTATTAATGAATTTCATGTTTTCTATTTGTAAATAGTTGTATGGTCTATCTGGAAAAAATGGATGAGTCTTGAACCTACCAAGAAACTTACCACATATGTAATGTACTTACCATGTAGATAATTTTAATTGAATCTAAATGTAAAGTGTCTATATGGAAAATATTTCATGTTGTAATCTAACAGACTCCATGAAAAACTACATATTGTGTATTAAATGAACAAATTTTATCCATGTTATAAACTAACTATGCATTCAAGACCAACTTACTACATGAAAAAATGGATTAACAACATGAATGAATGAAATAAACGTGGCTAGTTTTAATTCTAATTTATTGTTCCTAGAAACCGTGTGCAGAATTAACCGTGTTTTAAGTAAATATATCCTACCATGTCTTACTTAACAGCGGAGTATTTTCAAATCTATAATTATAGTTTTCAAAATTTCAATATTAGAGTTAGTGAAATTAAGGCTGCATTGAACGTTCTCTAATGAATACTTTTGGATAAATTTCTTTTTAATAAAGAGAACCAATCATGTTCAAAATAGAGATATGGGTTTTCACTTATAAAGAAACATATGTGTGAACCTATGCTACACAAAGGTCTTCCTCATAACACTTTTCAACACTCTATTTTTCTTTCACTTCTATATAAACTTGGTTAAAGATTTTCAAGTAGAAATTCAATGACTTATGAACAATCGAAGCTGATCAAATTGAGATGCACCTTCTTTTCACGTCTCTCAAATCTTTCTCTAAATATTTGAGCTATTATTTCACACTATGTTTTATTATACTATTTTTATTTGTAAATACATTCTCCTATAATGATATGGAGAGTGCATGGCACTATATTTCAAATATTTTCTTTTTTACTCCCATGTATAACTGTGGAAGAGGTTATGAGTGCCCTGAACTCTTTTTCTTATATGAAGAACCAATGAAGAGTTTTCTTATATATCTTAGACTATATTAGTATAGTTTTTTGTAAAAAATTATCTTGGTTGTGGATCAATTTATTTACTAATAAAATACATTGTAGTTGGTGATTTCTAAATGGAGGGGATTAGGTCTTGGCTTAAGACTGATCGCCTAATTTATTTCCATTGTGTGATTTATAGTTCTGTTTTCACTATTTTATATAAAAACTAGTTTCTATTTTAAAAATAATATTAAAACATTACTTTGGTTGTTGGATTTAAAATTTATTTTATATAGGGTTTTTTTACTCGTATATTAGTTTCAAAAGTTAAAGTGCTTTCAAAATTACATTAATTGGTTTTTGATAAAATTGTTGATAACCTTTTTAAAAGTTAAAATTATATAATTGTATAGTTTTAGTTTAATGGATTATACTATAAATTGGTCTATTTAATTTTTAAATATTTTTAATATAAATTTTTAATTGGAAACTCAAATAACCCACTCTTGAGTGTTCTGCTTTGACTGTGAAAATTATTTTTAATATTTTCTTGCAAAAATAAATACTAATCAATTTTGAAAGAAAAATATTTTTTATTGAATAAAATGTATGTATTGAAATTTTACTACTTATTTATTAATAATTTTTCAATAAATTTGTATTGATATGTACCATTATATATAATTTATAAAGTAGTTTAAACTATACATATCTATAAAATTAAAAGCTAGGTTATAATGGCAATATATTTCACGGTTTGTTTAAGCTCAATGTTCTATTTCTTATATTCTTTCAAAAATAATTTTCTTTTAAAATCACATGGTGCTACATTCTACCCCTTCAATAAATTGAACCCACATAATTTTAACTTAAACTCAATAATCAAAGTTTTCACATTTGGAAATATCCATTTTATAATCCCACATTATACAAAAGGGTCAATAAAACATTATCTTGATAAGAGATAAATGGAAGTATGTAGGTCATATAGAATAACACATAACTTGGTTTCCTAGTATGAAAAAAATTAGTGGGAAGTAAAGATATGGAAATGGAAGAAAATAATAATTTCTCAAATGATGATGGTGAGTGACATCATTCATTGATCACAATAAAGTGAATGATCATGAGAAATTCAATGACTAGAAAACCCCAAATATGTGGTGGGTGAAAAGACTATCAATTCATCAGGAATGATTGTAATAAGATAACATTTTTGTTTCTGAATACTTTTCCTAGATTTGAGGATTTATTTTACCATATAGATTAATAACATAAGAAAATATACTTACTTGATATCTTTCAATCTCATAAGCACAATTTCAACCTTTGGTTTTTCTTTGATCAATTTGCACTTCATCTCTTAGTCCAATGAATGAATATCCAATATGAATTGTTTATGATTGAAGAATTAAAATTAACTTTTAAGGGGTTATAATATCAATAAAATAATAACAATATATTCCTCATATATTTAAATATTAACCAAAAATAAAATGGTTACCACAATGTAAAATTTTTTATAAACTTTCATGTGAATAAATAATACATTTTACATAAAATCTTAAAAGAAAGGTTCAATTTAGAGTATTCCAAAAATAAATAACCCTACACCCCAAATAACATAGACATTAAAAAAATTAATTATGTTCTTCCCAGCCGATATTTTCATATTAAAAAAATATTAGACTTAAGGTTTACATAAACCTCAACCCAATGAAACATTTCCCAAAATATCATTAGCCACCTCAAAATCTATAAAATTAAAAAATATTTGACCCTATAAAATGTTTCCTAAAATGAACTTATTCTTTATTCATCAATTCATTTATATAAAAACAATTTCATACTAACCAGTACATCAAATAGTATAGTTGTTGGTTATACACCCCTAACCAGTTCATCACATAGGAAATTGAATCTTCTTTTATTTATCATCTTTAACACTTTAACTTTCATCAGACTTTATCATTATCTTCTATTATGTGTTTGTATATTCAACTATGTTATTGTTTTTTATTTTAATTTTATATAGCTCATTTAGAATGATCACAATATTTATAACATCTATTCCCATTAGGCATGACATCTCATTAGGGAAATCATTACATATACCATCACATTAGTTATTATCATGTTTTCTCGTATTTACTATCATTAACTAAAAATAATAAATGAAACAATATAAGAATGACTTAAAATACAAAAGGGGAAACTTATAAACCTAAAAGGAATAAATTATAAATGATAAATATATTCTGACTTATGAGTATTTACGTTTCAATATAGGTTATTCATGGTAATGTTTCCTATTAGTTTTTCTAACCTAACAATTTGTTCAAGTCCTTTATAATGGTTGATAAAGAGTTTGTGAATTTCCAAATATTATCCCCTAGTAGTGTCAAAAAAGGTGTGTAGAAAGTCCTGTTTTCATGCACTAGGTAGTGATTGAGTCAAGAACAATGCAACCTTTTATGTGTTATTACCCCAAGGTACAACTATTCTAGAGAAACATATACTTATAGTATATAGGCAAGTATGTAATTGCATGAAACCCACTCAATCTATAATTTACCAAAATTAAATGATATTTTTAGATTCTTAGTCTTGTCCTTAAACTTATATATAGGGGTTCACTATATTATTTTTTGGAACCAAGGATTTCTGTAGCTTAAAATCGAGTATAGTTTGTGTTTGTAGTCAATCCAATCTGGGTTGATCAAGGAGTTTTTAAGTAAAGTGGTCTTACAGTACAAGCTAACAATAATGTTGAAGGTGACATCATTTAAAAGTGTTAGCCGAATTTTTGGGCCCAAAAATTGGAGAATGGAGAAAGTTGTTTTTAGAAAAGAAAGGTGCACACAATATTGAAGGTTAATTTGAATGTTGTGCGAAAGTTATGTTTCAGGATTGTCTCTCAAAAATATGGTAAATGAATAAACCATGTGGAAGATTCATTTTTCTATGAAAGAACATTACACGCCAAATGCGATGTCAAAATGGTCTTATACTCAAGCTAAGTTTTGAGTTCTTCACTAAGAAATAAGAAAGAGGCATGAGATGCATGAAAAAGATGAAATTATACAAAAGGAACATATGCTCCAAATGTGATGTCAATTTCATACATACACACTTGGGATTTAATGTGCAAGTAACTTGAATTCAAAGTTATACAGGTTTATAAATATGTATTTACCCCATTAAATACATTGAACTTTTTCCTGTGAAGATTCATGTCTCTACCATGAGAAATAGATTCACACAGATGAATTATGTACAGTTGTTGGCCAAAAATACCTCAAGGTGTCTTCTTGGTATGTTTTGGGTGTGGTTGTGTTTGCAGACAAATACAGATGACTGCAAATGAGTATGGATGGTGTATGCCAGAGCGGTTCACAAAATCAAAAATGGTTCGTGGTGGAAGACGGTGAAGTACTTGGGTGGATTGACATAAATGGAGGATATCAACCACATAATTTTGAAGGAAGTACGTGGACCAGGTAAGAAAAATGGTTTATGGATGGCTTGTGGTTTGCGGTGGCAGAAGTATCAGTATGCGGGGAAGACTGAATCGAAGATTTGGTAAATCTTGGATTAACAGATTTTGTGGATATCTTTTCCCATATAAAAATTTCTAATCCCACTGATTACTTTTGAGACTGAATATCATTATAGAAAATTTTGGTCTGAAATTTTGGAAAACTCTAAAGGAAGTTCTCGTGGGAGCGCGAAGGATTAAGTGGTTCGCGCAGAAGAAATTCCACCGAAGGTTTTTGTGGAGAACTGAAAACCAAAAAGGACTCGGTATGTGGAGGAGGAATCTATGGTACGTGAGAGAGATAATTTCATAAGTGGTACATAGAGGGTAAGCTCTGGTATGTGGAAGTGAATATAGTCTATGAAGAGAGAACAATTCATGGATAGAGGGTAGTTCACAGAGCTGGAATGAAGGCAACAGTACGCGGAGGCAATAGTGGTTTGTAGAAGTGACAGTAGTATGTGGAGGGGTGATCTGCATACCAAACGTGGTACTCAATACATAGGATAAGAAGGTGGTTCACAATTTACTCAATGAATCTTTAAAAAGCTTCAAATCAGTTTGCGAAAGGATTTTTCGGTACCTAGCAGTACTTGTGAAGGTGGAATTCATCTACAGGTGAAAAAGGGACTTCAACAGAGCATCTACCCATAGTTGAGGATGTAATATTCATGAAAATTAAGGTACCTACAACTTCATAATTTGTGTTTAACCTACAATTCAATAAACTATTTGTGGATTCCATTCCAAGAGCAGTGAGTGAAGGAAGGGGAAGATGGTGACCCTTTCCACTAGTAGGGAGCTAGATAAAGAGTCATAGGGAGTGACCCTTGGGAATGCAGTGAGCAGAACCTAAACTTTTTAAAGGTAGTGAGCTTAGGAATAGAATATCTTGCCTGAACATTGTACTCATTATTGGCAGCAAGCCTTAGAGAATTTGGTACATTGGTACATTGTCGTTTTATACTCTTTGGACGTAGCCCAGTGAGGGTTAACCAAGTAAAAATCATTATGTCTTGTGCATGATTTCATATCTGTTCATATATTGCTATGTGTAGAAGATAGAATTGAGTTTTTTCTAATAACAAAAAAATATCTGAATGGGAGAAAGTTTTAATCTATCATACCCTGATTCACCCCCCCCCCCCTCTCAGGGTATTCAACCTAGTGGACCTAATAATTGGTAGCATAGGGACAAGTTGAAAGTCATTATTTCTCTCTCAAGAAGAAGAAATGGATGTGGTCAATCATAAAGAATTATGAACTTTGATAGAAATAATTTTCAACTATGGAATAATTGAATGCATCACTACTTCCAATCAGTAGGGATGGGTTCCTTCTTATAAGCTATGCATGGAATATTAGTCGACATTAATAGTGGTGATTTATCAAAAGATGAAATAAGATAATTGGATGTCGATGCTAAAGAGATCACTACTTTAGGGGGAGCCCTATCAAATGAAATTTATATGAAGGTTATGTCCTATAAAACATCACATGCAATGTGGGAAAATTATTTAACATTTAAGAGGGAAAAAAATTCTAAGAAACAAAACTGCATGTTTTATGGAACATGTATGAGGATCTCAGAATGAATCCCAACGAGACCATTGATGCATTCTTCAACAGGATAAATATTATTACGGAAGGCATGTGGGGTCGTGGATAAGTCATTGAAGATATAAATATTATGAAATATATCTTGAAAAAACTTCCACTATGGTTAAATCCGAAAATTTCAGTGTTGGAAGACAAAGACCCAAAAGGGCATACACTAGATAACCTACACAGTACCCTTGTAGCATTTGAAATGAGAAATGAGGATAACGATGCAGTTGAAAAGGGGGTGTCTAAGGAAATACCATTCAAGGCCAGGGAGAATCTATCTATTGAACATAGTCCTAAGGAGAACAATATAGATGATGTCATGTCGTTTATCTCCTCCAATATGCAAAGGGAAAAAGGTAATTCTAAAGGTAAACTTCCCTTTTCATGCTTCCGATGTAAAAATATAGGGAATTTTGCAGCAAAGTGTCCTAAGAAGTTTGATTATGAAAATGAAGAAAATGATTAAATTCCCTAAAAAGAGTATTCATAAAATGATAAAGGGAGGAGAAGTACCAAGAGAAAGTTCTTTAAAAAAAATATTCTTCTTTCAAAAGTGGATAAAAGTTAAAAAGAATATGAGGTAGAAGAGTTGGAGGACTACAAGGATTATAAAATAGATACTTTGGTGGTAGTTTTCATAAATTCATTAATAAGAGAAAAAATTGATAATGAAGAAGGAGAAATTGAAGGAATAGTTGATCTTAAAGATGAATTAGAAGCTACCCTTGAAGAGGTAGATGTTTTTAGATCTAAAACAAAGAAAGCTAACAAAGTTTTTCATGAAGCCAAAATATTTATGCAAAAACAGGTAGAAGAGAATTAGGATCAGAATGAAAAAATTGAAAATCTAAGGTCTTTAATTCCAGAAAACTTAGGGAAGGTGGTTGAGTACAAACTCAAAATTAAAGAATAGAAAATAGAAATTGATAGTTTGAATTAAACTGGAAAAGATAAAATCAAATGTGTAGAACAACTAAAAGAGAAAGTTGTTGGTCTACGATGAACAATTGATGATCAGGAGAAACTGTTATCTCTCGATTTGAAATTAGGAAATAAGATAATACAGGCAACAGATAGGATGCCATTTGAGTAGAGTGGTACATTAGAACAGAAGAAAAAATCAATTCTGAATGATAAGGATGGTATGGTGCTTGATCTAAAATAGAAAGTAGTTATGGTTCAAGTTAGACCACAAGAACCCACTTCAAGATTGAATATTGACTTGGGTATGAAGCAGAATCAGACGATTCATAGAACCCAAGGCACAACTAGTGGTGCAATGCCACATAAGAATGTACCTCACATAAGATGCTATTGTTGTGGTAAGATGGTACATTATCAAAATGTATGTTCCATATAAAAGAGGTACCAATGTGAAAAATACCAATAGAGGTGGTCATATAGAACAAAAACTTCTAGGTCATCATTTTATGGTCATTGTTTTAGGTGTAAAGGACTCGGGCATATGGCAAGATATTTCACATAAATAATGTAGAGAAATGTGCTAAAGAAGATTGAAATTTTTCATAATAAGAAACCAAGTGTATCTTCAAGAGAGATGAAAATTCAAAATCAATTATCAGCTCTGTAGGTTGAAGCTGGATCGCCATATACTGAGAAAGATCAAGATTATCATTCCATGTCAGAGACTTGGGTCAATAAGATAAGTGTAGAGCTGGCAGTGGTTGCATAAATTGCAATCAAGGCATAATATCGCACTGGGATATGGATCATTGATAGTGGATGCAATTCTCATATGATTATAAATAATAATCTAGTGACTAGAATTAGGTATGATAAAGAAGGAATTGTAAGATTTGGTAATGATGAGGGACTAAAAATTATTATTTCAGGAAAATCAATGTTTGGTGGAAAAGACATGATACAAGCAGATGTCTTGGTTGTTTAGGGGCTTAGTCACAATTTGTTTAGTGTTAGTCAATTGTGTGACTCAGGAAATACCATAATTTTTTCCAAGAAATTATCTATCATTAAAGAAAATTATGGTGATGTTATATTGCAAAGAAAGTGTAGGAAAGGAAATCTTTACCTCATGAGTGGAGAAGAAGATATGTTCTTTATGTACACAGATGAAGAAAACAAGTTATATCATAATCATCTTAGACACATAATTCAAGGTTCCTGGGAAGATTTGGTGAAATATGATACAGCTCAAAATATCCCTATATTATCATGTGATCGTACTCATACTTGTGATTCCTATCAATAGGGGAAGATCAATCAAAAGTCATATAAGCCAAAAGACTAAAAGTCAACAAGATCGCTTGAGTTGGTGAATATTGATGTAAGTGGGCCAATTTCTCTAAGGTAAATTGATGATAGGAGATATTATTTTCTCTTCATTTATGACTATAGTATAATGGCATGGGTTTCAATAACCACCGAAAAATATGAATTGTTTAGTTGAATTACAAGATATCTATGGGAAGGTGAAAAGATTCTTGGTCAGAAAATCAGAACTATTCAAACAGATAATGGAATTGAGTTCATAAATAGCTGTGTGGGGTATTTTCTTGAAAACCATGGGATAAGGAATTGAGTTTCATTAGCAAGAACTCGATAGAAGAATGGAGTAGTTGAGAGAATAAATCAGATTGTCAACAACATGGCTAGAACAATGCTCATTGAGAAAGACCTTCTGGAGAAATTTTGGAAAGAAGTAGTGATGAAAGTAGTATATAATTCAATAGAGCTTTACCTTGTCCACAATAGGAGAAGACTCCAAATGAGTTATGGTATGGGAATAATCCATCATTGAAGTTATTTCAAATATCTGGGTGTAAATGTTTCATTCTCAATAAGAAGAAACATAGGAAATTTGAATCCTGTGGGGATGAAGGAATATTTATTGGATAATCTAAGAAGAGAAAAAGAATATAAATGATTCAATAAAAGGATAGAAAAAATAGTTGAAATTCATGATGTAACTATAGTGGAAATGAACCAAATATTCAGAAAATACATGATCAGAATCAGGAGGAATGTTATGAAGAGATGATCAGGTTAGAAGACATTCTAGCTTCAAAGGTTGATTTAGAAGAAGGATCAGATGTTGGGAACAAATTAGTGTCTTCTTAGAGACCAGTGAGAAGACATGAAATTGATAGGAAAAACATAATTGGTGATCAGAAAAAACCAGTGTATATAAGGAGGATGAAGTCTATACAGAAAGAATCATACTTATCACAAGTTGAGCCTAAATTCTTTGATGAAGCAGTTGGAAATGAGAATTGGGTTTAGGCAATGAATGAATAACTTGACCAAATTGAGAAGAATCAAACATGGGAAATTTTTATGAGGCCAGAAGACAAGAATTTCATAAGGAAAAAATAGGTCTTTCACAACAAAATGAATGAAGATGGTGTTGTGATTCAAAACAAAGCATGCATGGTGTTTAAAGGGTACTCTCATATAAAGAATATTTATTTTGATGATATGTTTTCGCCTGTTACAATGTTGGTGACAATCAGATTATTCTTGGCCATAGTTGTTCCACAAAAGTTTAAATTTTTTTAGATGGATATCAAGTCATCATTTCTAAATGGATTTCTAGAAGAAGAAGTTTACATTGAGTAGCCTAATGATTTTCTCATTCATGAAGATGTGAATAGAGTCTGTCAATTGAATAAGGCTTTATATGATTTGAAGCAAGAACCAAGAGCATGGTATTCAAGGATTGATCAGTTTCTAAAGAAGCCTAGTTTCTAGCGTGGTGGAGTTGATTAAAATCGGTATTTCAAAAATAGAAATAGTCAAAGGATGATGGTTCTGGTTTATGTCAATGACATAATTTTGGAAGATCAGATGAATCACAATGCAGAAATTTTTCTAAATTCATGGAAATCATGTTCTAAATGTCGATGATTGGTGAGCTGATATTTTTCCTTGGCTTACAGGTGACCCAACGAAGGAATGAAACTTTTATTTCTCAATCTAAGTATACTAAGGAGGTTTTGAAAAGATTTGGAATGGATAATTCCAAATAGATGAAGTCTCTAGTTTCTACTTGGATTAAATAGTCATGAGATGATGAAGTCAAGACAGTTAGTATCACAGAATATAGGAAAATAATTGGAAGTCTGTTGTACATGAAAGTGATAAGGCCTGATATTGTATTTTCCAAATGCCAAACAATGAGGTACCAAAGAAATCCCAAGGAGATCTACATTATTGCAGTAAAAATAATCTTCGGTATATTAATGGAATAGTGCATTTTGGCCTAATGTATAATGACAAATCTCAACCAGAGTTATTGTGATATACATATCCGGATTGGGATGGTTCAGCAGATGATAGGAAATCAACATTAGGAGGTTCCATTTATCTTGGAGAGTTTTGTATTTCTTATTTAAGCAAGAAAAAATATTCCATTTCATTTAGAACCATAGATGTTGAATACATTGCGACTACTAAATCCTGCACACAACTATTGTGGATGAAGTAGAAACTTTAAGATATGGAAATTGAAGTGAAATATCCTATTATAATCCACTATGATAATTCAAGTGATATAAATATGATAAAAAATCCAGTTCATCACTAAAGGACAAAGAAAACTGAAATAAAATATCATTTTATCAAGGAGAAAGTGTAAAAAAGTCTAGTGAAGTTAAAGTATGTGCCTATAGAACATCAGGTTGCAGATATTCTTACAAAGGACTTACCTAAAGAATCATTTCAAAGGTATCGAATGGCTCTGGGAGTCCAGTCAACTTCCTTCATTGGAAAAAATGTTGATGTGGGTCTCTCTCTCCCCAAGGTATGATTTGTTTTTCCCTAATGTGCTAATATGTTTTCTTTAGCATATTGTAGACAAACTTGAAGTTCCCTTCAGGTTCATTGAAAAAGGGGGAGAAAGTGTGACTATTCTAGGGGAGAAAAGAAATGGGGAGAAGATGTTAAGTGGAGAAGTGTGATGGGTGGATTTAAAGCTGAGATGAAGTTTTATGGAGGATCTATAATATAGGGGAAGGATTAAATTTGATAATGCTATAAGTGATCAATCACTGATTATATATCACGACAATTGAGGTTCATGATGAAATCAGTTCATTAGTATCATTTTGGTATCAGTAATTGGTGATTAGAAATGAATTGGTTCATTGATGAACTTTTCATTATACACTATTTTCTCACACTGAGCAAGGCCCATATAGGCTTAGAGTATGTGTTGAGTAAATCCTGTATAGTGATCTTTATCACGTGAGGTGAATGGTGGCTGAAGTTTGAAGGAGTATTAATGAGGTATCAAAATCGGTAGGATTGTTCTGAGAAGAGTTTTCAACAAGACCAAAAGGGGAGATTGTTAGGAAAAAATCTCTCAAGGTTTCCTCTCAGTGTGTTTTGGGTGTGGTTGGGTTTTTTGACAAAGCCATATGACCGTAAATGAGTATGTAAAATGTTTGTCGATGATATGTTTCTAAGGAGGAATAGTTTCCCAGTGTTTTCCAAATTTTTGGGCCTCAAAATCGGGAGTGTGATGTTGTAAAAGGAATTATTTCTCCATATGAGTGAATGGTATGAAGAATATAGAAGAAAATTGGAAAAGGATGAGAACCAAGTACCATAATTCATGGACCACATACCATGTTTTGGGAATGGTATGCGGAGCGGCGGAAACGGCATGCCAGAGCGGTTTACGAAACCAAAAATGGTTCACGGTGGAAGACGGTGAGGTACATGGGTGGCTTGACATTGGTGGAGGATATCGACCATGTCATAGTTAAGAAAGTATGTGGACTGGATAAGAAAAATGGTTCACTAATAGCTTGCGGTTCGTGGTGGCAGAAGGATCAGTATGTGGGGAAGGCTGAATCAAAGATTAGGTAAATCTTAGATTAGTGGGTTCTGGGGATATCATTGCCTATATAAGAATATATAATCCCATTGATTACTATTGAGACCAAATATCATTATAGAACATTTTTTTCTGGGATTTTGGAAAAGTCCAAAGGAAGTTTGCATGGGAGAATGAAGGATTAAGTGGTTCACACGGAAGAAAATTTGATGAAGGTTTTTACGGAGAACTAAAAACCACAAAGGACTCGGTACGAGGAGTAGGATTCTCTGATACATGGTATAGAGAATTCCGAAAGTGATATGCAGAGGGGGAGATTCGGTACGCAGAAGTGAAGATAGTCTGTGAACATAGAACAGTTCGTGGATAGAGGGCAGTTCGCATTGGCAGAATGAAGGCTGTGGTATGCGGAGGCGATAGTGGTTCACGAAAGTGGTAGTAGTACACAGAGGGGGTGATCAGCATACCAAATCCAATAATCAGTACATGGGAGAATAATGTGGTTCAAGATTTTCTCAAGGAAGCTTGAAAAATATTCAAATCAGTTTTCAAAAGGATTTTACGATACCTAGCAGTACTTGGGAAGGTGGATTTCATCTACAGGTGAAAAGGGGACTTCAACATAGCATCTACCCACAATTGAGGATGCAGTATTCATGGAAATGAAGGGACCTACATGTCTATAAACTATTTTTGACCTAAAAGTTTATAAAGTGTGTGTGTATTCCTTTACAAATGTAGTGAGTGATGGAAGAGGAAGATGATGACCCTTTCCACCGGCAGTGAGCTAGAGAAAGAGTCATAGGGAGTGACCCTTAGTAATGCAGTGAGTAGACCCTAAACAATGTAAATTCAGTGAGCCTAGGCATAGAGTATCTAGCCCAAACATTGTACTCATTATTTTTAGTGATCCTTAGTGAATTTGGTACATCAGAACATTTTTGTTGTATGCTCCTTGGACGTATCCCAGTAAGGGTGAACCAAGTAAAAATCATTGTGTCATGTGCATTATTTCATATTTGTTCACATATTGATAAGGGATGAAGATATAATTGAGTTTTTTTTTCTGGAAATAAAACAATATCTAAATGAGAGAACGTTTTAATCTTTCATACCCTGATTCACCCCCCCCCCCAGGGTATTCAACCTAGTGGACCTAACCACAATTAAAATTATGTAAATAATGATCCTTGAGTCAATCTATACCAATTGAATTTTATGGTAGTGTTTCGTGAAAGATAAAGGTTGCGAAAGAGAAATATTATGTGACAATACCAAAACTTGCACACAATAATAGGTGTTACATGTAAGTTCTATGTTATGATACTATTAGGTATTTATTATATGTTTTTTATCAGTTATTTCAAGTGCATTAATTTAGGACTTCGTTTCAAGTAGAGTCTCATTCTAGTTAGGGACAAAGACTTAAATTTCAGTCTATTAAGGAAACCTTCAAGTTGTTAAACTGAGTAATACTTATCTAAAAGTATTAAGTTAGTTCGAGTCAATAGAATTATTCCAAGGGATGTAGTGTTTTGTCCTTAAAATTTTAAAAAGAAAGTGTGTCTAGTCATAGAGTGATTGTGTCTAAAATCTTGTATTTTAAAACTAGTGTTGATTAATTGATTTGGGTATGACTGAATCACTATCAGCATATTCAAATTGGACTAACCCTTAGTGGTGAACCAAGTAAAATTGATGCATTGTCTCTCTGTATGGGAATGTATAAATTTATTTACATTAACATTAGTCAGGTTTAACAAGTTACTATTAATATGGGAACAATATTTAATCTCTTTAGAAGAATAAATTGACACCCTGATTGACCCCACACCTCTTAGGGTTTTCTAAGATACATCATTATTCTATTACTAATCCAGAAAAATAACTATAACTTTCTCTGATACCAACTATAGTGAGACAAGCCTTTTACACATATTATTCCATTATTTTTAATATAAACTTCAAATAATTACAATCCAAATATCATGAGTTCACGTGTCCTAGGATGACTAGGTTCATAATACATCAAAATAAGAATAAATTAAATATTATATATTTTATTCTCTATAATGAGATCTCAAATCCTTTTGAGCTTTTAAAACTACATGGGAAAACCTAGGGAGTACGGAGACAAAAAGGGTGAGAAAAAAAATCACAGTAAGAGAATAAACATGATAAGATGCACAAATCATGATTCAAAGGTATAACATGATATCATAAAAGATAATACTAAAGAGTAATTAAAATGAAGAATAACATAAATAACATGGTATAATAATATTTTGATAGTAAAGGAATTGTGGAAGAAATATATAAGATGATAGAAACATGATTCAATGATAACTTTATAGACAACATCAAATGGTGGAAAAGGTATCATAATAGATTAGGTTTACTCACTATTCGCATACATGAAGCCTCGTGATACTAAAGTTCATCCTAATGAATTAAAGTTTTATTTGGGTTCTCCCATCATAACATGGTTATGATTACATTTCCCATAAAAAATAAATCAATCACAAGTCATAAACATAATAATTACCCATAGATAGAAAATGGGTTGAATAATCATGTCTCATATCATAATCAAATGAAATTTCATAAAGAATACATTTGGGAGATAAACATAAGGCATGTATTACCTTGTTTGAGTAAGGGATAAAAATCTAGGTATATATTTGAGAGACATATATACATAATTTATAGGAAATCTATAACATTAATAGGTATTTTTATTGATGAAAATTCATATATAAAGATAAATGGAATATTTATTGAGAAAAATACCATTTTTCTTTGAAAAAAATTAAAACATATTATAGACCTATTTTAAAAAAAATAACCATGTAAAATTATAATATAAGCTTAAAAAAATTTAGTGTTCATGATAGTGAGAAATTCCATACATTTCCTATAAGTTAAAAACAGCACTTTCATACTGTTGTAAAAAGATTAAAAAGTACAATATTCCAAAAACAAAAAATAAGATTTCATTAAAAACATTTGTTAAAAATAAATCATGGGTAAAATGTATTTAATAAATAATTTTTAGAATATGAAAAAATTTATTGAAACTATTTTTAGAAAACATGGATTTGGAAGAATAAGTATATTCGATCGAAGAGATAAATAAAATCATCTTTTAGTGAACACATTTTATCAATCATTTTAAGTACAAAAGAGAGAAACATGTTGCTATTAACTGAAAATTTCATGAATAAATAGAGGATAAAAAAATATATTGGTTTAAATATACAAATATCAAATAATTCTCCCAAGGTATTATTAAACATAAACAATCCGAAATAATGATGAGATTGTAAAATAACCCCTTACCACTTTGGTAACTTTTGAATCATAAGCCCCATGAAACAAATAACCTCAAATGAAACTATAAATACCATGAAGATAAATATATTCATGATATAAAATATCAAAGGGATAATATATACACCATAAAAAATAAATAAGTGGTGAATATGTCATATGTCTCACAAAAGTAAAAGTGAGATGAGAAATCCCTCACCTTGAGTCTAGAATTGTTGCGTATGTCCTTTATCATCTATAAAATAAACTTATATCAATTATTTGTTTTATAAATAAAATTTTCCATTATTAATACCTTATAATTAAACCATTTACTTTATTTATTTTAATGACATATTTTATTACTTATTCATTTATGTCCACGTTGGGTGTTTTTCGAACTCTCAGTTCATAATTTCAAAATGGAATTGGTTTGTTGAACATGGTCAAAGGGGTAATTTTTCCATAATATATGTATATATATTAATAATCATGAAATAATTATAATTTTTATAAAAAAATTATACTTGTAAAACTGACCATGAAATATGGTTATGAAAAATGAATTATGTTGCAATCATTGAGACAGTCTCCCATACACACACAAGAGTAAAAATTACATTTTTCAAAAATCATGATATAAATAAGGTAAGGGTTATTTTATCTCTCCATAATTATTATTGGATCATAAATATAATATTATTTCTTTAAATACACTTACATATACCATCCATGCGATGTGGTAATAAAAATTAATCACATCGCTATATGAGGTGGTAGTCTGTCGTACACATGAATGATGTTATCATTTTTCAATGAATGGTAAGGAAATAAGGTATATTATATATTAATTTTAAATAATTATAATTTTTTTAGGAATATCATATATAAATATTAAATACATCATTATGAACAACTCTGAGAGGTGATGAAGGAAAATTAATTTCATCGGTTCGTTCCATCATACACAAGAATGAGGGTTTCATTTCCCATTTAATGAAAGAGAATATGGATAAATATTATAATATAAAAATAATAACATATTACTATATAGGTGATATTAGTGTTATTATATTCTATTTTTTAAGAAATATTTTAATGTATAAAAAGGATAATTAATAAATAAGGATCTCAGTGAAGACTATTACATTCGTATAGAAGAAACTCCTTTGGATATCTTATTAAGGACCCTCAGTTTGGTATTTTGGGAAGAACAAATGATAAAAATGTGGATAGGGGTGTTGGGGGTAGATTATATTAGGGTCTTTTTGTAAAAAATTTATTTAGATGTGTGAATAAGTGATGTGAGGGGTTCCCTTTAATAATTTAGGAGGAGTGCCATTTTTGTAAATACCCAAATACTATTCTATAATGGGAAACCAATATCAAACAAAGTTAATCAAAAATTGATAAATAATGGATTTTACGAGTGATATTTTCTAAAAATACATCCAATATTTAAAAAGAAACATTTTTTCATCATGTTATTCCATTTAAATCAAAGCTTACTTTTATAATTTTAGTTTTTCACCACGGTAACTAGTTTTTTTATAGTTTTAAGAATTCATTATGATAAAAATTAAATTGAAATAATTATATAATATTAATTATTTTGGTTACAAATATGTAATAAATTTTATCAAATTAATGTTAGAAAATTTTCATAATATAATTTAAAATTAAACCCCCAAAACCAGCCAAAAACAGTTTTCTAAGAAATTCATTTTTTAAGCAATGGATGATCTTATATTAACTTTCTGACTTGGAATAATCATTATATTAATTTAAATTAATATAAATAAATGTATAAGAAATTAATTTTATTTAAATTTTTTCCATAATATGGGATATTTTAATTAAATAAAATGGATTAACATTATATATTTAAAAGTAGTTTCCCGAAAATTGTGTTCTTAAGCATAAAAGTAAATTTATACTATAATTATGTAAATTGACAATTAAAATGAAATTAATTAGATTATTTTAAATTAAAATTCTCATTTTTAACTTTAGTACCAAATAAAAAACATAATGGAACTTTTAAATTACTTGATTTAATGAAAATAAATGATAGTATTTGAAATATCATTAACTTTCACTATTCACTAAAAATATAACATTTTAGAAAAAACCAGAAAGTTTACTGTAAGTTAATTTTGATATTATGATTTAAAAAATGATTTCAATTAATAAAATAAAATTTCTAAAAGTAATATAAATTAGTTATAATATTTACTCACTAAAGGCAATAAAAATCATTTTCAAAGGAAACATATTTTTTGTAGAATAAAATATCTTTATTTAAAGTTGAATGCTTGTTTATAAAGAATTTTTCAATAAATATATATTGATTTATAACTTTATATATATTATATAATTCTTTATTATTATTCATACCCAATAATTTAATAGCTAGGTATTAATGCCAGTATATTTCGTGGGTTGTTCAATCTCGGTGTTGCATGTCGTATACATTATTGAACATAATGTTATTCTTTTAAAATATTACAGTGTTAAATTTATGTGTATATTCTAATATATATAAATAAATACATATATGTAATTATTTTTGTGTGTAAGTGTGAAATATAAATGCCAAAATGTGTGTCTGAATATGTGTGTATTTGTGTGTGTATCAATATTGTGTAAATACATCATATATAAAAGTATTTTTGTAAATAAATCATTATCATTATCATTTAAAATAGTATATAAACACATTTTTAGTAAATATTTATAAATAAATTATAAAAAATGTATATCTAAATATTCGATTATATGTGAATATGTAAAAATATATATGTAAATATATAAAAATATAAATATACATATAATGTATACTTTTTTTATCTAAATATACAATATATAAACATATTTTAAAAATGTATTTAAAAATAATTATATAAATAATATGAAATTAATTATTATCAATTTTATTTAAAATGATATCTAACCATTTTTTACATTATAAAAATATGTGAATATATATATATATATTTATAAAAATGTATATATAATGTTTATATATACATATGTGTGTGTATTAATAAAAAATATATTTATATTTATATTTATATTCTAATATATGTAGATGAATATAAGTATAAAATATATTTAAATAAATATATGTATGTATATATATATATATATCACACACACACACATATTCTATAAATATATTTTAAAAAATTATATAAATATATGAATAAAAAATAATTATGTAATTATTTATAAATAAATATAAGTATCATAAAATATACATTAAAGAAATCTTAGGGAAGGGGAATAGGGGTTCAAATTCACAAGGGAGGTCATGCGATTGAGTCCAGGAAGGCATGTAGGTGAATAAGAAGCTTAGTAGTGGAAAAGAATAAACAAATGGATGTTGAAAGCGCTAATAAAGGGGGGTCTATGAGAGTGGGAGCACTTTGAGGTGGATGGGTGGGGTTGTAAGCATTGATAGGTGTGGTGTGTGTGAGTGTGGGCACTGCAATTTTTTTTAAATTTTTTTATTACTAATAAAGACTCCTTTTATCACTTTATTTTTTTAGTATTGATAAAGACTCCCTTTATCAATGCTTTTTTAGACCTGATAAAATTCCCTTTATTAGTGCTAAAGAAAAGTGCAGAAAAAGGGTTCCTTTATCAGAATTATTTATTTTATCGCTGATAAATACACCCTTTATCATTGTTTTTTTAGTTCAATAAAGGCTATATTTTAACGGCTCTAAGATGAACAAAACTTTTATAGGGATTATAATGTCAATTTATAGTGCTTTTAAAATTAAGATATGTAGATGTGACACTGCCAAACAACTAGTATAGCTACCCTACTCTATTGATCACTATTTCAGTACATTTTCATTGGACTTAAACATTGGTAAAACCCTATGCATGGTGTTCATCTTCTATTGACCCAATCTTAGGAACCTTAGTGATAATGGGTCTTCTTCCTCTTAGTGGCTGGCCTTGATCTTCTAGGGTTCTTATCTAGGGTTGGTCCTTATTTTTTTACCAAGCACTTGAAATTTCATAAAATTCATTAGAACTTCATGAGAAGCCATATGAAATTTCACCAGCCAAATTGATATGCTCTGAATCCTTAAAGTCATAATTTCCCAACTATTGCTATCATATAGTGTGCAAGACCCAGGAATTCCATTGAAATCTTCAAGGACTTATATAAATTTACCTATTCCACATTTCAAGTAGAAAAAATGAAATTTGATATTTCCAATTTTAATACAAAACCACATTGATTACTTCAAAATAAATTCTAGACACCATAAATAATCATCAAAATGAAAAAAATTAAGTATAATTTTATCTTTTAATAATTTCAAAGTAAATAAAACAATTTAAAACAAAGTTATAAACAATTTTTATAATTGAACCCAAAATAATCCTATAATCTAAATTTGTAAAAAATACCCTTAAATGATTATTTTTGTGGGATGTAAATTATTCAAATACCTTGTAAATTTAAATAAAAAATTAGCTCTATCAAGTGAATTGCCTTTAATTAAATGATGTGCAACACTATGATTTCTTCTATCTCAAGTATTATTTAGTCACAAGAGGAAAAATCCTCATCATTCTAAACCTATTCTATATTTCTATAGTATAATAATTATAAAATACATAATTCTTATCCATTGAAATCTGAGAGAAAGGTGAGGAGGAAGAAAAAGGGAGGAGCGAAAGAAGAACTCGCCTACATTGATGATCGAACAAGATCAACCTCCACCAATCAAGTAGTGAAATAGAGAAAGAAGGTAAAAGGGGGACTCTTAGGATGATTCTAGGAATGAAGGTTTATTTATATATATATATATTTATACTTAAATTAAATTTATTAAAATGTAAAAAACTATATAGTATTATCTTTGGTAATGACCATGTGGTTTATAAAACAACACCTTCCTACAGGGAAAACTAAAATAAAATGAAGAAACCATTGTGGAATTAACACATGTTTCACAACACAATAACCCCTTTAGTGGAGCCAAAAATAATCGTGGTCCCCTATTTGAGACATGATCAAGACCTTTACTATTCAATTTTATCATATTTCAGTGTGATCCTTCCCTATAAATCTATGAAATTATTCTTATATAGGGTATTATATTATTATTATATACATAATATCGCAATACCCCAATGAAGTTATTTATATAATGAAATCATGAACCTTCTTCACGACGTACTTCCCTCTATTATGGTGTGATTTTCCATTTCAATAAAAATGAATTGATAATTCCTCAAATAAACAGAAACTATCAAAACACACATGGTTAGGAAAAATTTAAACAAATCCTTATCTTATAATTTTTGAGGTGTTACAACCTCCCCACTTTAACAATTATCATCCTTAATAATTCTCTCCATGTATCACTTATGATCTATATTGGTCACTAATAACTGATGTGATTTCCCATATCTAATATCCCATTATTCATGGTTGTTCCATTAGTGTACCCAAAATAGTGGAACAACTAAAATACCATACACACTAACATCTTATCCATAATATACAATAATCGTTCCTTGAATGATTCATTCTAACATATATCAAAGTCATTGTACTCGATCACATGAAAAATGCACTAGTCAGTGTCCCACAATATTTTTTTCTCTAACACTCAATGACTAGTTTAATTTGGCACTGAATAAAACACAAACTCCAAGAATATTCTCCAATATCGATGTCATTCATGAATTATATCATTATTTACATCATACTCCCATCGCAGGAATCACTGGTCTATACCTAAACATTTCTCGCTCAATGATAAACCTTAGTATCTGTCTATTCTATCATCATAATATGAATCCTGTAACAATTGGGTCCCGCTGACAGCACAACCACCCCACCTTAACATGGTCGTCGGGTCCTGGCCCACCAGGTATAACCAGTTTCCCCGTAGACACGTGTTCCCCACCGTGGGGCCCACCAATGTGCCCGAACGGGTCATATGACTAATTATTGTCCCCGAAGGCCAACACATGCCATTTCTAGTGTGCCTTTTCCTCACTCACGGACATCCTCAGAAACATCCCAGAATGTCACCCATCCTGATCACTACTCATGGCCAAGCACGCTTAACTGTGGAGTTCTAATCAGGAAGGCTCCCTAAAAGGAAGGTGAACCTTGTTGACATGAGTCATATAATTTAGTAATTTAACCCATTATCATTTTGTGGTGTTACAATCACCCCCCTTAGAGCACAACATCCTTGTTGTGGGCCCTACATCTCATCCAAGGCAGTGTATCGCACATAGGTTGGGTTCCTCCATTGATACCAAATGAAACAACTGGGTCCCGTTGACAGCCCAACCACCCCGCCTTAATATGTTCATCAGGTCCTAGCACACTAGGTACCACCAGTTGCCCCGCAGACATGTGGTCCCCACCGTGGGGCCCACCCACGTGCCTGAATGGGTCATCTGACTAATGATTGTCCCCACAGGACAACACGTGTCCTTTCCATTCAGGTAGGCTCCCTAAAAGGAAGTTTCACCTTGTTTACATGAGTCATATCATTTATTCGTTTAACTCTTTATCATTTAGGGGTGTTACAATCACCCCATCCCCTCTTTAGAGAACAACTTCCTTGTTGTGGGCCCTGCATCTCAACCTAGGCAGTGCACCGCACTTATGGTTGGGTTCCTCTTTTGATACCAAATGTAACATCTGGGTCCTGCTGATAGCACAACCACCCCGCCTTAACATGGTCATTGGGTTATGGCCCGCCAGGTACCACAAGTTGCCCCGCAGACACATGGTCCCCATCATGGGGCCCACCCACGTGCCTGAACGGGTCATCTGCCTAATGAAGGTGCACCTTGTTGACATGAGTCATATCATTTAGTCATTTAACCCATTATAATTTGGGGGTGTTACAATCAACCCCCCCCCCCTTTAGAGCACAATGTCCTCGTTGTAGGCCCTACATCTCATCCCAGGCAGTGCACCACACATAAAGATGGGGTTTTCCTTTGATACCAAATGTAACAACTAGGTCCCACTAACAGCACAGCCACCCCACCTTAACATGTTCGTCGGGTCCTGGCCCACCAGGTACCACCATTTTCCCCGCAGACACGTTGTCCCCACCGTGGGGCCAACCGACATGCCTGAACGAGTCATCTGACTAATGATTGTCCCCACGGGTCATCACATGTCCTTTCCAATCAGACAGGCTCCCTAAAACAAAGGTTCACCTTGTTGACATGAGTCATATCATTTAGACATTTAACCCTTTATCATTTAGGGGTGTTACAATCACCCCCACAAACACATGGTCCCCACTGTGGGGCCCACCAACGTGCCTGAACGGGTCATCTGCCTAATGAAGTTTCACCTTGTTGACATGTGTCATATCATTTAGTCATTTAACCCATTATCATTTGGGGGTGTTACAATCACCCCCCCCCCCCCTTAGAGCACAATGTCCTCGTTGTGGGCCCTACATCTCAACCCAGGCAGTGCACCGCACTTAAAGATGGGTTCCCCCTTTGATACCAAATGTAACGACTGGGTCCCACTGACAGCACAGCCACCCCACCTTAACATTTTTGTCGGGTCCTGGCCTTCCAGGTACCATCAGTTTCCCCACAGACACATGGTCCCCACCATGGGGCCCACCCATGTGCCTGAACGAGTCATCTGACTAATGATTGTCCCCATGGGCCAACACATGTCCTTTCCAATCGGGAAGGCTCCCTAAAATGAAGGTTCACCTTGTTGACATGAGTCATATCATTTAGTCATTTTACCCTTTATCATTTGGGGGTGTTACAATCACCCCCCCCCCCCCCTTAGAGAATAATGTCCTTGTTGTGAGCCCTACATATCAACCCAGGCAGTGCATCGCACTTAAGGCTGGGTTACTCCTTTGATACCAAATGTAAAAACTGGGTCTTGCTGACAGCACAACCACCCCGCCTTAACATGGTCGTCGGGTCCTGGCCCGCCAGATACCACCAGTTGCCCCCCAAGCACGTGGTCCCCACCGTGGGGCCCACTCACGTGCCTGAATGAGTCATCTGACTAATGATTGTCCCCACAGGCCAACACATGTCCTTTCCAGTGTGCTTTTTCCTCACTCACAGACACCCTGGGAAACATCCCAGAAGGTCACCCATCCTGATCACTACTCCAGGCCATGCACGCTTAACTGTGGAATTCTAATCAGGCATGCTCCTGAAAAGGACGGTGCACCTTGTTGTCATGAGTCATATCATTTATCCATTTAACCCTTTATCATTTGGGGGTGTTACAATAAAATGTAACAATTGGGTCCTGATGACATCACAGACACCCACCTTAATATGGTCATTGGGTCCTGGCCCACTAGGTACCAAAAGTTGCCTCGCGGACATGTGGTCCCCACCCTGGGTCCCACCCGCATGCCTGAACGGGTCACCTGACTAATGAAAATCCCCACATGCCAACACAAGTCCATTCCAGTGTGCTTTTTCCTCACTCACACACACACTGTGAAACTTCCTAGAAGTTCACCCATCCTGATCACTACTCCAGGACAATCACGCTTAACTGTGGAGTTCTAATCAGGTAGGCTCTTGAAAAGGAAGGTGCAACTTGTTGACATAAGTAATATAATTTAGTCATTTAACCCTTTATCATTCAGGGGTATTATAATCAACCCCCCTTTAGAGCACAACGTCCTCGTTGTGGGCCCTATTTCTCAACCTAGGCAGTGCGCTGCACTTAAGGCTGGGTACCACATCTGATACCAAATGTAACAACTAGGCCCCACCCACCAGTTGTCCCGCAGACACGTGGTCCCCATCTAGGGTCCCACCCATATTCCTGAATGGGTCACAGGACTAATTATTGTCCCCACAGGCCAACGCATGTCATTTTCAGTGTGCTTGGCCTGGATTAGTGATCAGGATGGGTGACCTTCTGGGAAGTTTCCCATGGTAGTTGTTTCCTTAGGGACCTTGGGGTTGTTTTCCCCTTTTAGTACATTAGTTGTATTACTTTGGGATTTTTTTATTCCATGTTGTATTCTGGTACATCACTCCCAGTGGAGTTTCTTTTGTAATGCATACTACTTTGTTTTCTTTTTCTTATGCATTCTTGTGGAAAAAATTGTTCCCACTTGTATGTTATGTGATGCCAGGTGCTAGTCATCGACCTGTGGGGATTGGGAATTCCCTTTGGCATGTGTCAGGGCTGGCTCAGTTATGGGGTTACCAAGGTACCCAAGCTGGTTCATGACAAAAAGGTAACAGAGGAAGGTTAAGCATCTTATCTTGATGATAATATGCATTTGAGTATTCTTGTCAGGACTTAGGAGGTAGTTGTGATTGAGTGCCTGGCCATCTCTCACCACAATGAACCTTAAGTCACCAGGGTTGGTTAGGGAAATACTACTTGTGGATTAGTTCTATTATTTTCCCTATTTTTATTTGGATAGAGTGGAATCCAAATCTTGTTTATCTCTTCTATTGATAATAGTTTTCCTCGTTACGCAGTTTGTGTGTTAATATAATGTTTTTTTATTATTTGCTGATGTTGTGAAGCATCATGCCTCTGATAAGACGTGGGAATTAGATCCAGAAAGAGGTTTCTGCTGAATCTTAGCAAGCGAGTCCTAATGTGGATCCGATTTTGGTTGAGGTGATTTTTCTCACTGTCCAAGCTCTAGGACAGGCTCCGCATCTAGTTCATGTTCAGGCTCCATCTATGGAACCTAATATTGATATTCTCTGAAATCATTCTCAAGAGTTACTATGCCAGAAGCCACCAGTTTTCAAAGGCTCCACTGACCATCAACATGCTGATGAATGGTTAAGTAAGATTGAACATTTGTTTGGGTGCTTGGAGACACCTGATGTGATCAAGGTGAAGTGTGCCACCTTCGTGCTGGAGGGACCAAGTAGGATATGGTGGGACATAGTGGTGACGGCTTGGAAACATGAGGGTTTGGAGTGGAAAGACTTTAGGGTTCTTTTCACTAACCAATTCTATTCAGAATCAATGGTGTTGGCCAAGGCTGTGGATTTTTTTCAAGCTTGAGCAGGCCAACAAAACCATGACTGAGTACTCAAATCGCTTTGCTGAGTTGGTACAATTTTCTCCTGAGATTGTATCTAATGAGAAGATTAAGACTCGACAATTTGAGTTGGGTCTTTGATCATATATCCATTATCAGTTTCTCTTATTGAAGATTCCCACTTATGCTGATGTGTTGGATAGGGCGATGATAGTTGAGATGGACCTGGCAGGAAAGTCAGGGTTTAAGGGAGTTCATTTTCCTCCAAGTGGCAGTGTTGGTTCCTTTAAAGAAAAACAGAAGCACGATGTTTCTCATGGTATTTCTCGACAACAGAGTCATTCCAGACCTCCGGTAGCACCAGGAGGGCCTTCATTGACTTGCTATCAATGTGTAAATCCAGGACATTCTAAGAGGGTTCGCACTGTGGCACCCAAGAACTGTAGCTCCTGTGGATGTTTAGGGAAATTACAAAGATTATACCATCACTTCTCTAATCCACGTATTGGAACATGATCATCAGCACCTCCAAAAATAGCGGGGCAATCAAATGCTTCATGTACAAAAGGGTTTCAGCCACAGGCATCTGGAACGAAGCTTCTTCACGCAGTGAAAGAGTCAGAAGAGGTAGCTGATACAGGTCTTGCAACTGTGAGAGGTACCATTACTATTTCTTTATATTTAGTGACTTCTCTATTTGATACGGGTTCATCTAACTCATTTATTTCAACACATATTGTTAATATTATTAATCTACCTATGGAGTTTTTATCTTGTGTGATGGATATTACTACACCCCTTGGAATAAAGAGAGAGAAGGGTGTTCGTAGTCCTGCTTGTGTCTTCTCTCTATCAGATGTCGAGCTTTCTTGGAGTTTTTTGGTTCTTGACATGAAATATTTTGACGTTATATTTGGAATGTATTGGCTCATTGCCAATAAATACTGAATCTATTGTTATCTTCGATGGGTCTACCTTACTGCACCCAGTGGTGTGCCTATTGTTTTTCAAGGATAAAGGGACCCAAGGTCAAGGAGATACGGACCCTCTTATACAGAGCTGGGGAAAGTTATATAAATGTTTTATTTTGATCTAGAGATATATTCAATGTGTGGTTATCTTCCTCCAGTCATCGTTGAGTTTCTCAACGTGTTTCTTTCTGACTTCTCTGGTTTGCCACCAGTAAGGGTGGTTGATTTTTCTATTGACTTGATTCCTAGTACTAAACTGGTTTCTATTCCCTCTTACCAAATGGCTCCAGCTAAACTAAAAGAATTTAAGTCTCAGTTAGACAAAATTCTTGAGAAAGTATTTATATGCTCGAGTGTGTCACCTTGGGCAACACGAGTTCTCTTCTCCAAGAAGGTTGATTGTTCTCTTCGCTTATGTGTTGATTATTGAAATCTCAATTTAGTTACGATAAAGAAAAAATATCTATTACCAAGAATTGATGATTTGTTTGATCAATTGAAAGGGGAGAAGTGGTTTTCAAAAATTGATCTTCAATCTGGTTACCATCAGTTGAGGATAAAAGAATCTAACATTCATAAGACTGCTTTTCGGAGTAGGTATGGACATTATAAGTACCTTGTTATGCCCTTCGGCCTAACAAATGCTCTTGCAGTTTTCATGGTTATGATGAACAAGGTTTTCCATGAGTATCTAGATACATTTGTGGTAGTCTTTATGGATGACATTCTTGTATACTCCATGTCTAAGGACAATCATGTGCATCATCTGAGAACAGTTCTGAGTCTTCTAAGGAATCACCGACATTATGCCAAGCTTTCAAAGTGTGATATCTGGATTTGGGAAGTGAAATTTTTGGGACATGTGGTGTCAAAACAAGGAATATTAGTTGATCCTAAGAAGGTGAAGGCTGTTATGATTTGGGAACAACCACGAAAGTTTTTTGAGATTCGGAGCTTCTTGGGATTAGTAGTATATTATCATCATTTTGTTAAATACTTCTCAAAGTTAGATTCTCCAATGAATGCTCTGACTCGAAAGGGAGTGAAGTTTTCCTGGAATGATAAATTTAAGAGTTCATTTGTTGTGCTAAAGCGTGTTTGACTACATCACCAGTGTTAACTCTTCCTGAGGCTGGGATAGGTTACGTGGTTTTTTGTGATGCATCGGTTTCAGGTTTTGGATATGTCCTTACGCATGGTAATCATGTTTTTGCCTATGGATCCTGTCAGCTTAAGCTTCATGAGAAGAATTATCCTACCCATGACCTTGATCTCACAGCTATAATTCACGCACTTATGTGTTATAGACATTACCATTATGGAGAAAGGTTTACTGTGTATTCAAACCACAAGATCTTGAGTTATATATTCTCTCAAAAATATTTAAATCACCATCAAAGGAATTGTGTGGAGTACCTGCAATATTTCGAATTTGACATTGCCTATACCCGGGGGAAAGGGAATGTCATTGCAGATGCGTTAAGTAGGAAACTTCCAACTCAGGTAGTGAAATAATCTTCAGAAGAGTGGAGTTTGATGGATCTTTTTTCTCAGTTGCATATTGGAGTTTAGTGGAAGGGGGATGAAGTCACTTTAGCTAGTGTTCAGTTTCCATATGATCTTATTGAGTTGATTATTCAGGAACAACATCTTGATGAAGAGTTCCAGAGCTTTAGGGACTCTCTTTATGGTGGGTAGACCAATACCCAGTGGTCATTCTCCAAAGAGGGTGTTCTATGTTATCAAAACCGTTAAATTGTCTCTTCATCAACAAGGAAGGATGTGATGGGGGATTTCCATAACTCCCAGTGGGTTGTGCACCCAGGAACCATGAAGACATTCTATAATATGAAGTGATAGTTTTTGCGGCCTGGTATGAGATGGACATTGCTAAGTTTGTATCACATTGTAATACATTCTAGCAGGTGAAATCTCAGCACCAAAAACTTTTGGGTTTTCTCCAACCACTTCCAGCCCCTACATGAAAGTGGGATGAAATATGTATGGACTTTGTGGTTGGGTTACCTAGAACACAGAGGAAGAAGAACGCGATATAGTTTAAGATCGACAGGCTAACCAAGTCGGCTCAATTTATACCTATTCGGGATACGACCAATGTTGAGAAGTTGGGGAATCTATATTTAAAATAAATTATTCATTTTTAGGGAGTTCCATCTACTATATTCTCTAATAGGGATTTTCAGTTTACTTCTCACTTTTGGAGAGGACTTCAGGAGGCATTGGGATCTCAGGTCCATTTGAGCACGACCTACCATCCACAGTCAGACAACCAGACAGAGAGAGCTATTCATATCCTTTAGGATATGCTCTGTGCACGTGTTCTCGACTTTGGTTGGTCTTGGGATGATCATCTAGGGCTAGTTGAGTTTTCTTATAACAACAGTTATCAGTCTGCGATAAAAATGTCACTTTTTGAGGCATTGTATGGACTTCCTTGTAAATATCCTTTATGTCCGTCAGAGATTGGTGAAAGTTATTTGGCAGGACCAATTTTTGTCCAATATACGATAGCTAAGATCCAGTTGATTAGTTAGAGAATGATGACAGCACAAAGTCGATACAAGTCTTATGATGATCATCATCATAGACCTTTAGAGTTCTCAGTTGGTAACTAGGTGTTCTTGAACATTTCACCCCGATTAGGTCATCGACGACTTGGGAGGCAAGGGAAGATTGCTCCTCATTTTGTGGGACCTTTTGAGGTTTTTGGTCATGTAGGGAAAGTTTCTTACCATCTAGATCTACCACCACAGCTGACGTTGATACATAACGTGTTCCATGTATCGTAACTACGAAATTATCTCTCTGATCCATCTCATGTTTTGAGGTGGAGTGATCTTGAGATTGAACCAGATTTATCTGTGACTGAACGACCAGTCAGGGTTGTTGATTCTGAGACCAAGGTACTTCGTGGGATAACGGTACCTCTGGTCCGTTTACTATGGAAGCATGGTTCTGATTCTCATGAGACGTGGGAAAGGGAGGCACTAACGAGAGAGCAGTGGCCTCATTTTTTTGACGTAGAGGATTCTTCATAGGATTTCTGGGGACAGAAAGATCCTTTGGTGGGGAGGTTGTGACATCACATTACCATTTCAGGTATTCCTAAACCCTTTTATGTTAAATTATTGTTAAGATAATTGGAAAAAATGGTTTATCAATAAAAAGTTGTGTTTTTGTTAAAACATTCTGCAAAATATTAAAATGCCCAATTAATGGTCCAAAAGATTCAATTAAATATTTTCTATGTTAAACACTAAATAAGTATGGGTTTTTGAGGTTTCCAAAGCCTATAAGAGGAAGGAATAAAAATATTAAATATATTATTTTAAGCATGAGCAATTTATTCAAAATATTTATATAACTCCAAAATGATGTGTCGTTTGAGAAATCTGAGAATACCGTTATGTCTGAAATATGGTGTTTACCCTAGGAGGGGTATAACATTCAAATGTTCTAGACATTTGGATGTCTCTCTTATGAGATAAAATTTTTAAATGAAATTTAATATATTATTTATTAAAATTATTTAATATCTCCCAAATTGTGAGTTGTATGGGAAATCTGATACCATTGATGGGTCTGAAACGTGATGTTTACCGTAGAAAAGGTATAACTTTTGTTCGCATCGGGCATTTGGAATCCTCGCTCTCAAAAATAACACTTTTTATTTTAATTAAATATTTATTCCAAATTTGAATTAATAAATCATTAATATCTCTTAAAGGGTTCATCATTTGAGAAATATGAGACCATTATTGTGTCCCAAAAGGGGTGTTTACCCTAGACATGGTATATCTATTATTCGCAATGAACCTTTGGTATCATTTCTCATTAAATTAAGCTATTTAATATTAATATTAATTAATTAATTATTTTTAACCACAATTTCACTTCATCTTCTCCATGCATGTTAGAAACACCATTTTTAATAGATGTCTTCACCCGAGATCTTTCGAATCATCACCGTTTTTATCTGTTTCATTTGCAATGTCTTAATGAGAGTAAATTAATCACTTTTCAATAAATTTTGAGTTGAACTGTGAATTAAATCTGATGTTTGAAATTGGGGTTTTAAGTGATCCGATTTTAGGGTTCTTAAATCGCCAAAATCCTCTTGTTGGTTGATCTTGTGAAGTCCGGCTGATTGTAGATCTCTTTTTCACTTGATCTGTGAAGACCTGGTTCTAATCACAATCTCCTCTATCACCTTCAAGAGTGGGCGGGCAGTCTTCTTCTTGTGCATGGTGCACCTGAAAAAAAAATGGGTTTGCCTTTTTTATTTTATCTATTTACTTTATTCTTCAATTTCTTTTCATCTATAATAATTAATGAAAAATGGTGGATGTTAATATAAATGGTAAAACCTAAATTAAAATTCTTAAAATTATCAATGGATATTTTGGTGGATTTTATCAAAATATAATCTTGAAGTTTTATCAAATGATAATTAAGCCAAATTTTCAATGTATAATTGCATGAAATTGTCAAAAATATTTTTACACAAATTATTGAATGGATAATTGTTCAAAATTATCAAACGATAATTATTTGGATTATCTAAAGATAATATATTATCAAAAGATATATATATATATATATATATATCGATAAATGTACACGGGGTAATATATTAGAATTATCTAATGTTATTTATTTTAATTATATATATATACATATAGTTTGATATATATATTTTTTAAAATTACTTTAGAAGTTAAGCATAATTTTTATTAAATATAAAATTATCACCATGTAATTTCATGAACTATTGAGGGTTAATTTCAAACACATGTGTTGACATAAAATGATAATCCAAATATTATCCAAGAGAGATAAAAAATTATCTCAGGTAATATTTTAATCGATAATTTGAAATTATCCTTGAGGGATAAAATATTATCGCATGTAATAATTTATTCGATAATTTTAAGAATTATTCAGGAGATAGAAACTATCACCAAATGTGATATTTTATTTCCTTTTGAAATAAAATGCCTGGTTCTGGTTCTAGGAACCCTTGACGAACGTCAACCATTGGTGTGTCATTGATTATGATAATAAGGTTGTGAGGAGGTGTATTAAACCACATAGGGTGGTTTATCTTCATCGCTAACATCGAAGACCTTGAGGTAGTTGGTTCCGTCCCAACTTGCCAAATTGATTATCCTTGTATTTCTTGATTTATTTCAATTGTTTATTTAAATTCAATTTCTCAAATTTGCTTTCAATTAAATTAATAAAACCTCGATTCTAGTAAATCGAGATATTTGAAATGTTTTTGGCATGGAAATCTAGAAAACCCCAATTCCATTGAATTGGGTGTGTTTATGGAAGTTGGCTGATTTAAATTGTTTAATTTAAATTGTGGATTTGATTGAAATTATTTTAATTAAAATTTTCAATTTATTTGTGGAAATAAATCATGTAATGATGGAATTGGTTTTGAATGGATTTCAAACTCCTAAAAATGGATTTAAATGATTTGATAAAAACCCAACGGTTTTATCTTGTGGAAAGAGATGTTTTTGAATAAAAACTGTTTTGTTTTTTAATTGAAAGAGATTGACATTTTTGAAATGGAAGAATGGGATTGATCGTATTTTAAGCTGTCTTAAAATAGTTTTTCCATCATGTAAGATCACATGCAAGCCTTAAGTTGTTAGTGAGTTATTTGGATACAATCTACGCTACGACAATGTTCTAAAACATACTTGTGGCAGGTCACATCCCCGATGGGTTGGTGATGAGTCTCCTTTAGCCAGTGTCATAGGGACGTGTATATACAAATTTTGCTGAGTTCATATAGAGAGTTCACAATCCTTTATTTTTTTTATAATTTCTTACCTTTTGGCAGATGCCCATGTTTCTCGCTTGTTTATTTATATTTGAGATATAAATGTATGTCAATTCTTTTTAACTTCTTTACATACCTACGGAATTTATATAAACTATTTTATATAAATGTTTTATTTAAGCCATTGTTTTAGAAATATTCCATAATTGTGTAAAGTCTTTTCTTAATTTATTTTTCCATCATTTGAATTGTATAACAAGATTTATTTAATTATGCTTTAAAATATAAAACCTGTTTACTTTAAAATTGAAAGATTTTATTTGGATAATATTTATTTGGAATCTATTATGGAATCTTTGGTGGTATCCTATTGGGCTTAGTCTCACACCGTAATTTTTTCCTTTGGGTGTTTGTAGAATTTCTTCTTCCATTTTCAAGAAAAGGGAGGGGATCTCATGGAGGTGGATCCAGCTGTTGAGTTTTGGTCTTGGTGAGTTGTTTCTTTAAGGAATTTGGGGTTGTTTTCCCATTTTAGTACTTGAGTTGTATTACTTTGGGTTTTATTATGCCATGTTGTATTTTGTTACATCACTCCCACTGGAGTTTCTTTTCTAATGCATACTGCTTTGTTTTATTTTTCTTCCTCATTCTTATGGAAAAAATTGTTCCCACTTGTATGTTATACGATACCAGGTGCTAGTCACCGATCCATGGGGATCGGGAATTCCCTTTGGGGTTTGTTAGGGATGGATTGGTTATTGGGTTACCAGGGTACCTGATCTAGTTTGTGAAAAATCCTCAGTTAATAATATGAATAATTATACTCTCCCAAAAGTACTAATACTCAATAGAACTAATCCCTTAATTGTTTTGGTTTGTTAATTTTCCATTGACTAGTTACCGAATGTGTCGACTACATCCAATCTCTACAAAACATTACCCAAATCTGGTTACCCTCAGATGACTGTATATAACCAGGAACTCATATCCAAGAACCCTTAAAAAAATGCAACCATATATGTTCACCATAAGTATATAAAAACAAGTTCTATATACTCAAAACACCTATAATGCTCTCCCCACTATTTGATTTCCATTATTCCTGATCCATAAGTATGATCTTGATTGGAATCCACTATCAGTTGAACACTAACACCCAGGATCCCTGATCATAACATCCTAGTATACCTATCCCTCAAGCCTATCTCTGGGTCTATGTCATCATGGTTCTGTTTGCACCCATTCCCAAATCTATCAATGATCAATTTTTACAACACCCATTCCCAATGGATATATCCCGATATCAACAAACTATGTCTATATCATGTGAATCTCACATTCTATTGTGATATGAAAATGAAATATTCAAAATAACATCTTTAAAACATTCTAATTCCCAACTCCCGTGCTTAAATAATTCTATCAATTTCCCAACAATCACACTAAGATGCTTGTTTTCCCAACATAAGACAAAACCATGTGATCATAAAATTATTATATATCATATTCATCAATAAGACATTGATTTTCCCACACATGAGTTGAATGATCCATCCCGACCACAATCCTCAAGACCCCCTGATCACTAAACCACACTACAGAGACCTCATCTCTTACACTAGTCACCTCAATCCACCGGTCATCACTAGTTAATTCACACATGATCATTCACAGAGCAAAACTTTTTCAAACTCATTAATTATATCACAATATAATAGCTAACCCACTTAGTAATTTATTGATCAAAAAGGGGTATCAAACATATACAAGGGTCATCTCATAACCAATCACATCCCAATAATGATTATTCATTGCAAACCCATTGGTATCCCATTACCAAGATCTATCAGCCAGGGGGAAATAAGGAGTTCTATACCCTATAAAAACACACATTCACCTCTCAAGTCCAAGCACCCTATATGGGTCTCAAAGTTATTGAACACACATATTTGTTTGAAAAACCATACATACAATGACGCATCTTATGAAACCATTATACACAAAAAAAAAATCATTGTGACATATCCCCTGAGGTCACATGACTCTCATAACGAATCTCAACATGTAAAGATTTTTAAAAAATATCACTAATCAGCATAGCGAATATTCTATCAAAGTCCAATCACACCTAACCAATCACCAATATCACTATTAAAGGTAAAGCTTAAATCTTATCCACCCATCATATAGATAGTATCAAAACCCATTTCTCTTATTTCAATGAGACTATTAACATCACAAAATTACTCTTACAATGGAATATAACATCTAACATTGTCTATAAAAATCTAATCTATGAGAAGGTGCACACCCTAGTGACACCTGTAAAACCCGAGACTTTTATGAGAAATATTTTTTTTTGTTTTTATAAATCATAAAAGGAATTTTTCACTACACACAACACTTTATTCGCTTGCTCTACACACAATCGCGACCTTCCTCGATAGCTTGCATCGTACGCAATACCTAGTTTCACTAAACAACGATATACTATTAAAATATTATTAAAACTTGCCGTTATGAATAGTAATAACCACTTTTTGAAATTTTATAAATTTTATTTTTCAAAATGGACTCCATTTTTGGATTCTGAATATCGAAATTATCCTAGGGTGAAATTTTGGAATTTTTCTTAAAACTTTCAATTTTTGATGAATAGTGAAACCACTAAGTGGTAGTTAAAAAAACTGAATTTTTCATAAAACATAATTTTACCGCTTCTGTGAGTGGGATTTAAAAAATCCGAGAGACATGGTTGATGTCAGTAAGTAAAATGTGGTTCAATGAGATGAAAATAATTTTTGGCGAATAGTAACTTTTTAATTTTATTTACCACGGTTACAAGTAAATAGGGTAATTAAGGGTAAACATGTTATTATTATTTCCCTAACACATGTCCAAATTCTATTGTATAAGTGAAATTAGACCAAAAAAACCTCAGGAATAAAATATGACCATTTAGGCCCACTTGGATTAGATTAGGACATTTATTATTAATTTATTTAATGAAGGGTTAAAATAGTTAAAATCAAAGTTAAATAACTAAATCATTTTTAATATAGGGTTATACATAAGATAAATTTGACTATAAATATTATTTAGAAAGATAAAAATATTTCCTACATAATTATATTTCATTTGTAATTTTTATACTTTAAATAATCTAATTTATTTTTGACACAAAGATGATGCAGTAATTATCTTATTAATGAAATATTGACATAATTGATGTTATAAATACACAAATAAATATAATTTGAGACTTTTTATGAATTAAAATAATTTTATAGGTTAATATGACATGTTAGTATTGATTTAATTAACTTTTTTTGAACTAATAATTCTTTTATTATTTTCACAAATATCAATTACTAAATAGTGTCAAAATTGACATAAAATAGTTTTTAAAACAAATATTATATTAGTAATTGTAATTTTATTCCTAGAAATCTAAGGTTCGGCCAAATGACATAGATAAGGTTATGTATATTAATAATAAACAACTTGGGGTTATTTTGGATGCTTATAGTAAGTTTATTAACCTTAAAGTATAAGAACACAAGAGGACACGGTAAAAGTAAAATTATTTAACTTAATGTTAAATCTAAATGATAAGGTTAAAATATGATCCTAAACTTGTCTAAATTCTATTTGATGAGTGTATTTCGACCCATACCCACCTTATATTTGAAATATATCAATTTAGAGCTATTAAAAACCGAATTTGACTTTATAATAAAATAATAGTTTTAGTTATTCCAAAGGTGCCCCTCTCCTCCCTTATAAAAGGGCACCTCCTCCCTCTCCTCCTCACACAAATTTGAGCCTTCAAGATCGTCAAACCCCTGACAATTTCTCCTCTACACTTCCCTATAAACATCCTAGAGGTCCTTGTCTTCTTCAAAGACCAATTTTAGTTCCCTAAAAGGAGGTCTCAAAAAATCACTTAAAAGAAGAGGTAATGTCTGTTACCAATTCTTTCATATTTATTTCTTCTTCCACTTCTTCTTCTTTAGTTGTTTCATTATGAAGTAATAACGTCAGTATAACTCATATACTGATATGTTATTATAAGTATGGAACAACCCTATTTAATCATCTATCCATCCTACAGAAAATGAAATCACCACGCGTGCGTACGTACGGAATACCGTCTCCACACCGTGGTGTAATCTATTTTCCACCACAACCATACTTGGATGGGTATAATGGTGTAAATAATTAATATATATGATTATTGTGAAGTGATATTGATTCTGAAATAGTATACATACACTCTAATACAATTCCACGATCATAGGAACGATATCATCGCTCGTGCGTACGTATGGAATACCGTCTCCACGATGTGATGCGACTCGTTCTACATGATCTTCATTGCATAATGATTATATAAATGAATTGAATGAATTAATATAATATATATTACACTAATACCATTCTGTAAATGAGGTATTTATAACCTAAAAATAAAAAAATAAGAATTTATTTGACAAAACACGCATAAGAACAAAAAGTAATAAACACTCTAATAACAAGTAGTAATGAAATATTACTAATAAGAAGCTAAGAATATGACCATATATGATATCATAAAAATAAATATGATTCTATAATAAGTCAATAACATTATTTAAATCATTATACAGGAGGTTCGGACACTTACGAAGCAAATTGGACCTAAGGTAAGGGAAATATCACAATCTCATTTTTATCCGAGATTTTTTATACTTTGAAATTTACTGGGGTGTATTTTATCATCCACATCCATGTTTCCGCAATATGTAATATTATTTCCATCCACCTACAAACTTTTAAATCCAATTTTACACTTCGGCGAGTTTTTAGTAAATGATATGAAAGGAATCTTTTGTCGTTTTTCATACGAGGTACTTTTTGACTTTTCCGAAAAAAGGACAAGAAGAATGTTTTTTTAACTTATACGGCATGAATGGATTTTTAAAACATTATTTCCAAGAAGCTTACTTTATAAGTTTTCAAGTTTATTTTTAATCAACTTCTTTTAGCTTAGAATTGTATAACATGTTAAGAAAGGAAAAGTGTTTTTGAAGTAGAAAGGATATTTTCCTCAAGAATGGAGTTCAAGTGTTTTATAAAAATTATTTTCCATCTAAGATAATAAAGGGTTCTGTTTCAATCCCTATTATTACATTCATTTGATTATGTTGTGATGGAATTATTTTTATGAATTCCTTTATCTTATATGAATTGTTTTATAATGTCACGATGTTTAAGATTCCCATTTTTATTACATGGGTTATGCTATGATGTATGGTTCATGATTTTGTGGCACACATAAGAATGGTATAATTATGAGATGGGTGGGACCTATATCTCCCTCCAATGCATTGGGTAAAGATTTTATATCTCATGAGACAGACATGTCTTGAACGGCAGGTTAAACCGGTTCAGTGAAACAGGACTGAAACGAGGAGTGAACTCGGTTCAAAAATGGACTTTGTCCACTAAGATAGTCTTGTCAATGAGTATTGACTAATAAAAAATGATTATCTATGATTATGTATGTATGCCACAAAGTTTCATGTTTTAAGTTATGATTATTGGGATTACATTTCACTACTATGATTTATCCCATGTTATGATATTATGATCTCTTTTGCAGGTTATCATTTCCAAAATGTTATGTTCTTATGAATATGATGTGATTGATATTTCTTTTGTTTACCCTTACTGAGCATTTGAGCTCACCCTTTTGTATGTTTTCTTTCCCCAGGTCAGGAAGAAGGTTATTAAGTAAGATATCCAAAAAGAGACTATAGATATGATGAAATAAATGGGAGACAGTGTAGACGCTTTATGAACGAGTTGTTTATGTTTCCCAGTTTCTAAAGACACTATACCTATACGGTCCTTTCCGGGTTTTGTTATATGTTGTAATAAGTGTACTTCAATTTTGAAGTAATAACAATGTATGTAAAGTACGGGTCGTTATAGTTGGTATCAGAGGAAAGGTATAGTCAACCTTTGGAAACTAGGATGTGAAATCCTTAGTAAGAACCCTAAGGATAAGTCTAAGCATAGAACACAATCTTAGTGTTTTCGAAATGGACATGAATAACCTAGGATAAGACCTTAAGTGTGAAATTTTAGTCTTGATTATGTGGTTTTCCTATTATAATTAGTGTTTCTCACACTATTCTTCTTGGTTTTAGTCAATGGCTGGAACCCGAAGGAACCGTGTCAATGCGGAATGCGACAAGAAATGCAATTATTGTCCCCCTAAGAAACAAAACGTTATGGGAGCTGGAATGAAAAATCTTGTAGCCATGCTCACACAACTTTCTCAAGCTATGAATCATGTAGGACTTCCAAAAGAGCAAAGGAAGGAGCAACATTCTGTTGAATCCTTCATGAGGCAGCGCCCACCTTCATTCAGCGGGTCTATTGATCCATTAGTTGCTAAACAATGGATTAGTACTACTGAAAAGATATTTTCAGTTCTTCAATGTTCTGAAAATGATAAAGTCATCTTAGCAGTGTATCATTTGGAAGGTGATGCTGATCAATGGTGTAATCTTATCAAGAATACGAGGCAAAGAGATGAGATCGAGTCCATGGAATGGGACGAGTTCAAGAACTTATTTTTCAATAAGTACTTCCCTCGTATTCTCCGAAAAAAGATGGAGGAGTTTCTTGAACTAAATCAAAAGGATGATGAATCTGTTGGTACCTATGAAGCAAATTTTACAAGACTTTCAAGGTACGCTTCTGGTATTATTATCCAACATGAGAGTAAGATCGATAGATTCTTTAGTGGCTTAAAACCAAGTCTTTGAAGGGCGTTATCCATAAGGGACTTCAATAGCTATGAGGAAATCGTTCGATGTGCTCTCAAAGTTGAGATGGAGATTGGAGTAACCCATCAGTCATATGGGTTTGATAAGAAGAGGAAAATGGAATTCAAAGGAAAATCTAAAGAGCGCACTAAAAAGAAGATGAGCTTTCCCTTATGCTAAAAGTGTGGAAAGAAACATGGAGGGAGTTGTATTAAAGGTACAAGTAAATGTTTCAAATGTGTAAAGGAAGGTCATCAGGCATTTGAATATTGTAATGATGGGAAGAAGATGTCTAATGATGCAAACAAAGGAATGGATGCACAGAATGAACCTACTACACTTCAATGTTTCAAGTGCAAGGAGATGGGGCATTATGCTAATCAATGCCCAAATCCAAGGGTTGATGATGATGGTCGATGTCAACAAACTCTTAAGGCTAAAGACAAAGGAAAGTCACATGAAATTTTTATCAGCGATGTGGAGTATGATAACGATGTGGTGAAAGGTACACTTACCATCCATTCTAAAGTAGAAAATGTTTTATTTGATTCTGAATCCACCCACTCCTTTATTTCTGAATAATTTTCTAAGGATATCACCGTATTACCTCAACAATTAGATGTTGAGTTAGTTGTGACAACCCCTAATGGCACAACAGTTGCATCAAAAGTTTATAATTCTTCTCCGATTGAAGTTTGTGGGAAAGTGCTTCCTGTAAATCTTGTGATCCTTCCTATAGTGGAATTTTATGTGATTCTTGGCATGGATTAGATTTCTCTACATGGAGCTCATATCAATTTCCAAATAAGGGAAGTCACATTTCATATTCCAGATCAATCTATGATCGTCTATCGATGCAAGGATGAACATAACCTTCTAGTGGAAATTTCTTCCATTTTATGGGTATTGATTCTACTAAATGAAGGTTATTTATCTCAAATGGTTGGTGAGAAACTCATTATTAAGAATATGCCCATTGTACGGGAGTTTGATGATGTCTTTCCGGAGGAATTACCGGGTCTTCCACCAAATCGTGAAGTTGAGTTTTCAATAGAACTCGTACCAGGTGCTTTGCCTATTTCAAAGACACCTTATAGAATGGCCCCAATTGAGTTGCAGGAATTGAAGAAGCAACTCCAAGAGAATCTTGATAAGGGGTTTATACGCCCTAGTGCGTCACCTTGGGGAGCACCTGTTCTGTTTGTTAAGAAGACAGATGGATCAATGAGACTCTGCATTGATTATGGAGAACTTAACAAGATCCCTATCAAGAACAAATATCCTCTCCCGCGGATTGATGACCTATTTGACCAACTACGTAGAGCTCAATACCTTTCCAAGATTGATCTTCGTTCACGGTATCATCAGTTAAGGGTCAAAAGGGAGGATATACCAAAGACAGCTTTCCATACAAGGTATGGACACTATGAATTTATAGTGATGCCATTTGGTCTTACTAATGCCCCTGCTATCTTCATGGATCTGATGAATAGATTCTTTAGAGACTATCTTGATCAGTTTGTGGTAGTATTTATAGATGATATTCTTGTCTATTCAAAGAGAAAGGAAAAACATGAAGATCACATGAGAATTATATTGAAGACCCTGAGAAAGGAGAAGCTTTATGCCAAATTTACCAAGTGTGAATTTTGGCTTCAAAAAGTTTCATTTTTGGGTCACATAATCTCAAAATAGGGGATATATGTGGATCCAGCAAAAACAGAGGTTATAGAAAGATGGTCGAGACCAACAACAGTAACTGAGATCCGATGTTTTCTTGGTTTGGCTAGATATTATCGAATTTTTGTGAAATATTTTTCACGATTATCTAATCCACTCACTAAGTTGACTCGGAAAGGAGTTAAGTTTTTTTTAACGGAGGAATGTGAAGAGAATTTCAAGGAGTTGAAAAGAAGGTTATCTAGTGCACCTGTGCTCACACTACCTTGTAGTGGAGAAAGGTTTGTGATCTACAGTGATGCATACAAGAAGGGTTTGGGGTGTGTTCTTATGCAAAATGATATGGTTATAGCTTATGCCTCACGACAGTTGAAAATACATGAGCAAAATTACCCAACTCATGATTTGGAGTTAGCTACGGTAATCTTTGCATTAAAAATTTGGAGGCATTATCTTTGTGGAGAAAGGTGTGACATTTATACTGATCATAAAAGTTTAAAGTATATTTTCACACAAAAGGAGCTGAATATGCGCCAAAGAAGATGGTTGGAGCTGATTAAGGATTACGACTGCTCAATCCATTACCACCATGGGAAAGCAAACAAGGTGGAAGATGCATTAAGTCGACAAGACCATGCTAATTTATCCATGATGAGGATCACAAAAGATCCAATATTTATGGATTTACAAAGGATGGATTTTGGAATTATAATGAAAGGGGAAAAATCGTATCTTTCTCAAATGAATGTTCAACCATCTTTACATGTGAAGATTAAAGAGGCACATAAATAAGATATAGAGTTACAAAAGAAGGTGAGAAATGTTCCTGAATTCAACCTTGATTGTGATTGGATAATAAAGTTCAGGAATCGGGTTTGTGTTCCTACCATCCCCGAATTAAAGAAGGATCTGCTGGATGAGGCTCATAGTTCTTCATTCTCTATCCATCATGGAAGCACGAATATGTATAGGGACCTGAAAGAGTACTTCTGGTGGGATGACATGAAAAGAGATGTTGCTGAATATGTCTCTTGATGCTTGGTTTGTCAGCAAGTTAAAGCTGAGAGACAGAAGTCTAAGGGAATGTTACAACCATTACCCATACCCGAATGGAAATGGGAAAACATCACTATAGACTTTGTCACCGGACTTCCTAAAACATCCAAAGGCAATAATGCTATCTGGGTCATAGTTGATCGTCTTACAAAGTCTTCACACTTCATCGTTATTAGAGAGGATTTCTCTCTGGATCAGCTTGCCAAGATATATGTAAAGGAAGTGGTGAGATTGCATGGAGTACCACTTTCTATTATATCTGATTGGGATCTGAGGTTTACCACAAAGTTCTGGTGATGTTTTCATCATACTCTGGATACAGAGTTAAGTTTCAGCACTGCTTATCATCCTCAGACAGACGGTCAGTCTGAGAGAACAATTCAAACTCTAGAAGATATGTTGAGAGCTTGATCTATGGATTTCAAAGGTGGTTGGTATCAACACATACCTTTGGTGGAATTTTATTATAATAATAGCTTTCACTCCAGTATTCAGATGGCTCCTTATGAAGCTCTCTATGGAATGAAATGCAGGACTCCAACTAGCTGGGATGAAGTTGGGGAAAGAAAGCTATTAAGACCTGATCTCATTGATGAAATGGAAAAAAAGGTGAGATCTATTCAACAACACATAAGAGCAGCTCAGAGTAGACAGAAAAATTATGCCGACAACCAAAGAAAAGACCTAGAGTTTGAAGTGGCTGATAAAGTGTTCTTACGAATATCTTCCTGGAAGAGGGTCATGAGATTTGGAAAGAAGGGGAAGTTGAGCCATAGATATATTGGTCCTTTCGAAATACTGGATCATGTTGGGAAGGTAGATTATCGATTGGCGCTTCCACTGAATCTCTCTCAAGTTCACGATGTGTTCCATGTATCTCTCCTGAGAATGTACATACCTGATCCTTCACATGTACTCAGCTCAGAATTTGTACCATTGGAGCAAGATCTTTCTTATGAAGAACAGCCGATAGAGATTTTGGATCGTAGCGAAAAATTCCTACGAAACAAGACCACTTGATTGGTGAAAGTTTTATGGAGGAACCACCAATTAGAAGAAGATACATGGGATCTTGAGGATATGATTAGGGAGAGGTATCCTCATCTGTTTGTTACAAAGTGACGAATTTTGAGGGCGAAATTCATTTTAAGGGGGGTAGAATGTAACACCCGATACTTTTATGAGAAATATTTTTTTTTTGTTTTTATAAATCAAAGGAATCTTTCACTACACACAACACCTGCTTTTCTTGCTTTACACGCAATCACGACCTTCCTCGATATCTTGTGTCGTACGCAATACCGAGTTTCACTAAACAATGATATAATATTAAAATATTATTAAAACTAGCCGTTATGAATAGTAATAAACACTTTTTGAAATTTTATAAATTTTATTTTTAAAACTGGACTTCATTTTTGGATTCGGAATATCGAAATTATCCTAGGGTGAAATTTTGGCATTTTTCTGAAAACTTTCAATTTTTGATGAATAGTGAAACCACTAAGTGGTAGTTAAAAAAACTGAATTTTTCATAAAACTTAATTTTACCACTTCTGTGAGTGGAATTTCAAAAATCAGAGAGACACAGTTGATGTTAGTAAGTAAAATGTGGTTCAATGAGATGAAAATAAATTTTGGTGAATAGTAACTTTTTACTTTTATTTACCACAGTGAAAAGTAAATAGGGTAATTAAGGGTAAAAATGTTATTATTATTTCCCTAACACATGTCCTAATTCTATTGGATAAGTTAAATTCGACCCAAAACAACCTTAGGAATAAAATATGACCATTTAGGCCCACTTGGATTAGATTAGGACATTTATTATTAATTTATTTAAAGAAGGGTTAAAATAGTTAAAATCAAAGTTTAATAACTACATCATTTTTAATATAGGGTTATACATAAGATAAATTCGACTATAAATATTCATTAGAAAGATAAAAATATTTCCTAAATAATGATATTTTATTTATAATTTTTATACTTTAAATAATTTAATTTATTTATGACACAAAGATGATGCAGTGATTATCTTATTAATGAAATATTGACATAATTGATGTTATAAATACCCAAATAAATATAATTTGAGACTTTTTATGAATTAAAATAATTTTCTAGGTTAATATGACATTTTAGTATTGAGTTAATTAACTTTTTTAGAACTAATAATTCTGTTATGATTTTCACAAAAATCAATTACTAAATAGTGTCAAAATTGACATAAAATAGTTTTTAAAACAAATATTATATTAGTAATTGTTATTTTATTCCTAAAAATATATTGGTCGGCCAAATGACTTATATAAGGTTATATATATTAATAATAAATAACTTTGGGTTCGTTTGGCTGCTTATAGTAAGTTTATTAACCTTATAGTATAAGAACACAAGAAGACACGGTAAAAGTAAAATTATTTAACTTAATGTTAAATCTAAATGATAAGGTTAAAATAGGAGCGTAAACTTGTCTAAATTCTATTTGATGAGAGTATTTCGACCAATCCCCATCTTATCTTTGAAATATATCAATTTTGATCTATTAAAAACCGAATTTGACTTTATAATAAAATAATAGTTTTAGTTATTCTAAAGGTGCCCCTCTCCTCCCTTATAAAAGGGCACCTCCTCCTTCTCCTCCTCACACCAATTTGAGCCTTCAAGCTCTGCCAAACCCTGAAAATTTCTCCTCTCCACTTCCCTATAAACATCCTAGAGGTCCTGGTCTTCTTCAAAGACCAATTTTAGTGCCCTAAAAGGAGGTCTCAAAGAAGCACTTCAAAGAAGAGGTAATGTCTGTTACCAATTCTTTCATCTTTATTTCTTATTCCACTTCTTCTTCTTTAGTTGTTTCATTATGAAGTAATAAAATCAGTATCACTCATATGATGATATTTTATTATAAGTATGGAACAACCCTATTTAACCATCCATCCATCCTAAGGAAAATGAAATCACCGCGCGTGCGTACGTACGGAATACCGTCTCCACGCCTTGGTGTAATCTATTTTCCACCACCACCTTACTTGGATGGGTATAATGGTGTAAATAATTAATATATATGATTATTGTGAAGTGATATTGATTCTGAAATAGTATACATACACTCTAATACAATTCCACGATCATAGGAACGATATCATCGGTCGTGCGTACGTACGGAATACCGTCTCCACGATGTGATGCGACTCGTTCTACATGATCTTCATTGCATAATGATTATATAAATGAATTTAATGAATTAATATGATATAAATTACACTAATACCATTCTGGAAATGAGGTATCTATAACCTAAAAAGAAAAAAATAATAATTTATTCGACAAAACACGCATAAGAACAAAAAGTAACAAACACCCGAATAACAAGTAGTAATGAAATATTACTAATAAGAAGCTAAGAATATGACAATATATGATATAATAAAAATAATTATGATTCTGGAATAATTCAATAACATTATTTAAATCATTATACAGGAGGTTCGGACACTTACGAAGCAAATCGGACCTAAGGTAAGGGAAATATCACAATCTCATTTTTATCCAAGATTGTTTATACTTTGAAATTTACTGGGGTGTATTTTGTCATACACATCCATGTTTCCGCAATATGTAATATTATTTCAATCCACCTACAATTGTTTAAATCCAATTTTACCCTTTGGTGAGTTTTTAGTAAAAGATATGAAAGGAATCTTTTGTCGTTTTTCATACGAGGTACTTTTTGACTTTTCCGAAAAAAGGACGAGAAGAATGTTTTTTTAACTTATACGGCATGAATGGATTTTTAAAGCATTATTTCCAAGAATCTTACTTTACAAGTTTTCAAGTTTATTTTTAATCAACTTCTTTTTGCTTAGAATTGTATAACATGTTAATAAAGGAAAAGTTTTTTTGAAGTATAAAGGATATTTTCCTCAAGAATGGAGTTCAAGTGTTTTATCAAAATTATTTTCCATCTAAGATAATAAAGGGTTCTGTTTCTATCCCTATTATTACATTGATTTTATTATGTTGTGATGGAATTATTTTTATGAGTTCCTTTATCTTATATGAATTGTTTTATGATGTCATGATGTTTAAGAATCCCATTTTTATTACATGGGTTATGCTATGATGTATGGTTTATGATTTTGTGGAACACATAAGAATGGTATCATTATGAGATGGGTGGGACCTATATCTCCCTCCAATGCATTGGGTAAAGATTTTATATCTCATGATATAGACATAGCTGGAATGGCAGATTAAACCGGTTCAGTAAAAGAGGACTGAAATGAGGAGTGAACTCGGTTCAGAAATGGACTTTGTCAACTCAGATAGTCTTGGCAATGAGTCTTGACTAATAATAAATTATTCTCTATGATTATGTGTGTATACCACAAAGTTTCATGTTTTAGGTTATGATTATTGGTATTACATTTCACTACTATGATTTATCCCATTTTATGATATTATGATCTCTTTTCCAAGTTAAGATTTCCAAAATTTTATGTTCTTATGAATATGATGTGATTGATATTTATTTCGTTTACCATTACTGAGAATTTGAGCTCACCCATTTGTATGTTTTCTTTCCCCAGGCCAGGAAAAAGTTTATTAAGTAAGATATGCAAAAAGGAACTATAGATATGATGAAATAAATGGGAGACAATATAGACGCTTTATGAACCAGTTATTTATTTTTCCCAGTTTCTAAAGACACTATACCTATACGGTCCTTTCCGGGTTTTGTTATATGTTGTAATAAGTGTACTTCAATTTTGAAGTAATAACAATGTATGTAAAGTACGGGTCATTATAACACCCTTCCATAAAACCCATCCCAAACCACTATGAGTGTTATTCTATCAATCATAGGCATGCATGCTTAATACAATGACTATGAATCATATGCATTCCATTAAAATAATTTCATGAAGAATCACTCATTCATTAATATCTATATATCTCAAGGAATCACATATGACTAAACCAATTCATAATGAAAGAATAATTTGTGTGTCATTATAATTATATAAAGAATCCACCTATGCTTTCCATCCATATGGAATCCACATACCTAGGCTAAAACTTCTCTCCCAACTACCCTCATAACATCACAATATTCTCAAGTAAAAATAGGTAAGGTATTATATTATTATATTAAGGCACTTGACTCACTAATATAATGATTTCAAAATCATAATCACTATTCTCTATAACTAATTCTATAGATCATATCTCATCTTTGTGAAATTCCATGAGACAGATTCCCAACTCTGAGATCAAACACTTCCAGGGAACTTATAAGCCATGAACCCATCCTATAGCTCTCATCGGTATTAGTAATCCCTATACCCATGCCAAACTAACCACTCTAGGGGATCCAATCCTCACTAAGTGACCATATACCATACTACACTCTACAAGATCAATGTGACATCTATGTGAATAATGATGACATCTCTCTATAATAAAATATTTCAAGAAAATCATGAAAAATGGGTCTAGTTAAGTATAATGCCTTTAATGATTTATTTGGGTAAATAATAAATAAGATATTATAGACACTTTAAATAACCAAAGCCAATTTTATTTTAAAAAATAGTATCAAAATCACATACAATCATGATCATTTTATGTGAAACTATTTTCTAAAGATAATACATGAACTGAAGCCTCCTTCCAGCCCATGCTAAGAATAAAATAATAAACCATAAAACATAACCATCACACTTGAAAAATTATATTTCATCTGTAACATCAAAAACCAATAACAACAATCCTAAATCCTTGTAAATTTATACTTTATATATTATTACAAGGAAGAAAATCCCTTAAAACTCTTTATAACATCCCTGGATCAATCAACCTGAATGGCTATGAGCCAAAGAGCACTAAATGACTTTAAGTGAACCTCCCTATATTCTAGAGGCTTCCAACTAGGAATGAGTGTTTGATAAATCACATGGGAATACCATACCCTCTTGTATCATAATGAAATAATATAAAAATAATAAATAATCTATATTAATAATAAAACCAGAGTTCAATAATGGATTTACAATAAAAATTATACCATGTAATAAGTAACTATTTTATATGAACTAAAATTAATCAATTTAATTTTATGTATGATATATATAATATGCCTAGATATAAATGTGATGTATATTATTGGATATGATTAGACTGTGTCATTAAGGGAATGACATACTTAAATCATATTTTATGATAGGCTAATGATACATGATATCGATGTATGGATTCTTACATGTCTCTTGAATGGTTACCTTTAGCTATAAATCACCAGGATGATTATTTTATTGAATGAAAAAAATTATATGTGATCATTTAAACATTCAATGATCATATAAGAAAATAGGTATATGTTTTTTAGTAATGTATTTCATCATTCAAGTGTTGGATGTTGATTCTTGATCTCTTTCATTGAGTGAAGAGGGTCTATACAAGGATGTGATACTCTTATTGGTGGGGGTGTGAGACTATATAGATAAATTGGAATCTATATTCCTGATTATTTCTCCATTTTAATTCAATTATGAATGTGTTATCACACCTCTTAAAGTTCACATGTTTCTTTCGTAGCATACAAGGACTCTAGTGACAGTTGTATTCCATATAGAGATCAGAATATTTAGGCTATTGATTAGTTATTTACATCAAACATACTCCATCAGAATTGAAATATTTAGAGATCAATGTGATATAAGTAAGATTATTTATATTATTTTCATTTCATATTGGTTCAATAATGAAATATTAATAATATAATTGTGTTTCCTCCATTACATTGGCCATCTGATGATCCTACAAAACTCATCAATGGCATCAGTAACACCTTCATCTTTAAATCAATATTTTATTCTACTAATTCTATGAAGAACGTGTATATCATATATTGATTATGTTCATATTGTAATCTATTCTATGACATGGAAAATTTTTAGTCATTGGAGAACTTTCTATTTCCTTATGATATGGGATTTTTTAGGCATGATAAGCTATATGGTCATGTCATAGGGTATGACTGGTTGAATCATAATGTGGGATTCTTTTAATCCCATGGATCAACATTGCATTGTAATATATTATATGTGATATCATAACAAACAAATAAAATATTAGGTTTCATAAACATATAGTATCAATTCATAATGGTGATATAAGAGATATCATCAATTACGATTGGAATTCAATGAGGGTACTTATCATAAGCATCGATTATATCATGGATCATGATTTATTATTTCTCCATTAATCATAAAATACAATATAAGGAAAACAGAAGAAAAATTAATATTTTAGAAAACATGATTATGGTTTATAAAATGTTTATAAAAGATAAGTTTCATGTATTATAAATAGAATATTTTTACTAGAAAATTAAAAATTAAATGTTCATTTTAATATCTCATATTTAGAAAATAAATAAAATATTTATTTATTTATTATTTTTAAATATTATTTTATATAAAAATTTTATATAATAATAATATTATGTATTTTTAAAATGTATGTGATAATTTTCTTATAACATTTTCATGAAAAATTAGGTACAATAACATAATATTTATTCTTTCATTGACCATGACTTTTTTTTGTTATAATGTTTTTAGGTTGGATTTATAGGTTGAATATAGGTTATAAAATATTGGTATTTGATTATTAATTGAATTAAAATCTCTCTTGAGTAAATCATTCTTGAGTATAGGTAATTTGGGTTGGACTTCTCACTATCCAAAAGGTTTATACCTTTTCTATAAAAGTGGGTGTTGGTTACCTATGGTTCCAATATTACTCATCAAGATATTTTTAATTTTATATAATTATAAACCTTTACTTTAAAAAGTTCATATAACTTATTCATGGGATACATATAGATATGTGTATATATGTTTGGATACTATTTTTGTGAGAGTAACATAAATTTTGAATTATGTAAAGGGTTACACATTAATATGGTTTCAACATATTGATTTAATAGATGGAATATAGATTCTAAAACTAAATTATTAGAAGAATAAATACATAAAGGCATAAAACAAGAGATAATAATGATTTTATGTGACACAATAGTTAGGAATTTAATGTGTATGTGATTTATATCATAGTGGTGAAACGTTAAACGAAACCCTGCCAAATACTAAGTGTGAGGTTTTTTCCAAAGAAAACATATGCCAAGACCTCAATCATCTAACTAAGTATGTCATGACAAAGTTGGGTTCCCATAGATTGTCTTATGTAAGACATGATGGGTATGAGTGAATATAATAGGACTAGGTTCCCATATAAAACTATGATATTGGGGTTATACTTGGATGGGAAACCCTAAAAGTATTGGGATAATAGAGGAATACAATTGAGTTTATTCATATAATGGATTCAGAAAAAGTGTTGTCTAATTAATTATCCATGAGTCATATTTTTATGATTGACATGAATGGCTACCTAAATTACCAAGTGATGGGAGAAACACTAAAGTGACCCAAAACATAGTGAAATATGGATCTTGTACCACTAAAGGTATTGATGTATAGGGTCATTATTTTTGAGGGATAACTTTTCATTAAAATTCATAGAATAAAATATATAAAACATGATACTCACCCATAGATATGTCTTTGTTATAGATTATGAAATATATTATAATTATAATTTTGAGGTATCTTATATGTATGAACTACGAAATTATTCTAGATTGGTATATAATTTCAGGGTTTGTTCATAAAGAGAAGCATTGTGATCATTTAGATGTGAATATTATTGAAATCAATTTCTCTAACTTTGACTCGTGGGTATTAGATACCAGGTGTTCATTACACATTGGTGCTAATAAACTAAAACCAAAATATATGAGAGGATTAAAGAAAGATTAATTAGATATTTATGTTAGAAATGGTGAAATGGTTACAACATTTTAGGTAAAAACTGATGATCTAGGTCTACCAAGTGGATTAGTTTTAGAATTGGAAAACAATTATTATATTTTTACGATAAATAGAAATTTTATTTCTATATCTTTGTTGGGTAAGATGGGATTTCATTAATTATTAATTACAATATTTATTCTATATATATATATATATTAATAATATGTTTTATATATTTAAGAATATGGTAAATAATTTCTATATTCTAGATATTGATAACCCCATCTATTACATTCAAAATAGGAAGGTCAAGATTGATTTTAATCACACTTACCTTTGGAATTATCACATAAGATATCTATATAAGAGACACATTCAAATAATCCATAAATATTGATTATTTATTTAAATTAATTTTTAATTTTTTATCACATGTGAATCTTTTTTATTAGTAAAAATGAAAAAATCATCTTTTAGTGGAAAATGTGAAAGGCCTAATAGAATATTGTATCTAACAAACATTTATGTATGTGGACCAATGAATACTCTATAAAGTGGTGGTTATAAGTACTTTATAAACTTTACCAATGAATTTAGTTGGTATAATATTTTTATTTATGATGATACATAATTTGGAAATATTTTAAAAGTTTAAAGTGTTTCAAAAAAAATAAAAAACTAGCTGGAAAAAATTATTAATATTATCCAATATGATTGGGGTGGGGGATACATAAGCTATAAATTCACTAATAATATAATATATCATAGAATGTTTTCACAAATCACTCATATTGGAAGACCGTTATGGAATGATGTGTATAACAGTAGGAATCGTACTCTATTAGATGTAGTGATATTGATTATGAGCCAATGTGGCCTTCCTATTTCATTCCAGGGATATTCTCTTGAAACTGTTTCATTCTTACTTAACTGTATTCCATATAAAATAGTCATAAATAAATCATATGATATATGGGTATAGAAATATATTAATATGTATTTTATGAATATTTTATTATTGAATCATACTTTTGATGTTTGATTTCTAATAACCCTAACCCAAAATTAGATAAATAAATAATTATTTGTTATCCAAAGGAACCTATGTAATATTATTTATGAAGTCCTACTGAAAAAAAGTGTTATTAGATTAAATTTTTATATTTATTGAGAAATAATATATTATTCAAGGATTACTTGGGAATAAATTTAAACTTATGGACGTTCAAGACTAAAAAATAGGTTATGTTCTTAAGAGATAACTTATTCTAGTTCCACAGAGAGTAATAAAATAAGAACTGAATCAGATTAAACAATAAACCTAATGATATGGTATTATTTTTTAGGATCATTAGATATATATATTCATTATGGAAAATTATTATAAAATAATGTTTATAAATTATGAACCTACTGCCTATTGAGAGTAAATTAAGATCTTTCATTCTGATAAAAGGTTAAATTCCGTAAAATCTTAGATAGAATCTTTTTACACTTGCCAGGTTTGGAACATTGTGAATTAAAATTAAGGTTTGATACCCATAGGTTGAAAGTGGGGTTTCTAAAAGATAACTAAAATGGTTGGTAGAGTATCCACCTATAAATAATTCCATGTGGAAAGTGTTATAAACAAATTCATGGTATTTATTATGATGAAAAATTTTCTCCAATTATGACAATATTGTTTATTAACATATTTCAAGCCATAATACCTCATTATGATTTTGAAATATATCAAATATATGTCAATTAATATTTTAATTAATGGATATTTAGTCAAGGAAATGTAAATAATACATCCTAAAGGTTTTGAAGTACCAAATTAGTCAATTAAGGTTTATAAGTTGTAATGAACTATTTATGGATTGAAGCAATATTCTTATAGTGGGAACATTCAATTCAATGATGAAACCAAAGTTTTTGGTTTCATGAAGATTGTGGATAATTATTGTGTATACAAGTGGATTAGGGAGATTTTTGTGGTATTTCTAATATTTTATGTGGATGAAATACTCGTTATTAAATAGATGTCTTGACTTTACATTCAATAAATGTATGGATGAGAAATTTATTATAAGTTAAATACATGAGAAAGGAATCTTGTATACTAGGTATGAATATTTATAGAGATAGATTGAAGATACTACTTATACTGAGTCAAAAACACATATATGGGTAAAGTGATAAAGTGGTCTAGTATGGAGAATTACAATAATCGGTCTTTACCAATGTTTTATTAAATGAGTCTTAGAAAGATTGAAGATGATGTTACATAGTTAAAATAGATATATAATATTTCTTATGCATATTACATAATATCTATCATGTATTTCATGATATGTACTTGAATCAATGTCACTTATTCTTTGAGAATGACAATTATATACCAATACAATTTTGGTGAGAGTCCTCGTATTTTTTTCAATAATATCCTTAATAACTTTAGAAGATGTAAGGATATGTTCTTAGTCATTGGAGTAGTGTATGAAATCATTATAATATGTTATATTAATTCTATTTTTCAATATTAATAATATTCTATGTTATCTTAATCTAGTTTTTTTGTTTTGATTAAATAGTTAAGCTATTAGTTAGAAGAGTTCCAAATAACCCAAAATAGTGTACTTGAAAATAAAAGAATATCATTTCACTGCATCAGATGCTGTGAAGGAATATTTTTTGATAATGAAGTGTATCATTGAACTTGGGGTGGTTCTTAACATTAAGAGAGCAATTAAGATTTACTGTGACAACAATGAGGCTATTTCTTAGTCTAAATAACCTCAGTCTCACCAAAGGACTAAACACATGATTAAAAAAATACCATATCATTCAAGAGATCGTTGATAGGGGTGATGTAATGATTATTTGGGTGGATATAGATGAAAATATACTCGATACTTCTAAAAACCCATTAAAAACAAAATTATGAGGGTAATATTGAATATTTTGGTATTAGACATAGGATAGATTAGATGTAATGGTTTTAAAATGTATCATGGTTTTATAATAAAATCAAAATTCATTTATTATTCATTCATGTGTGTTGTTTTTATATTAAAAAATAGTGGAATGATAATAACACCTCATAGTATGACCTTTAGTTATCCCTAATTGATGATCATCATGATGTATTATGAATTGTGATGATATGTTAATATTAGCATGAGTATAATCCTGTATGAGGTGCAAAGAGTTTTATATGATAAAAATCGCAGGATAATGAGATAATAAGTTGAGACTTATTGTATGGAATGACCCAATAAGTATACCAAAAAAACTAAAAAATGATCATTGATATACCTAGGGATTTCTTCTTATTATGAATCCCAATTACATGAGGTTAGTGAGATGCCTTTCATGAGAACCTTCATAATTTGATACCATTTTATGTAACCCTTGAGTCAGTGGTTGGGTATGATTTTTTATCATGTCATCTATTGAATCATTTGAAGATCCTTTATGATGTTTTTATAATGAGTTTTGTATTTGTTTTTAACAAAACTTATTATGAAGATTTTTTAAAATTGGTGAGAAAGTATAGTTGAAATTTATTAAGAAAGTTTTTCCTGTGAAGTGATGGAGGAGGTGAAGGATGTTTTTAATTAAATAAATTAGGAAAAAATTTCCTTAGGTTATATGATGCTAATCTAATCCCAAGTTCCCAACATCATAAAGATTTTCATGATTTAACATAGCTTTTATACAAAGAGATAATTATTGCTCACACATGTTAGAAAATCTATGTGATGTATAAAATGTATCAAACATAGATAGTGGATCATGATGAAAAATTAGGGGTTTTGAGAAATGTGAGTTTCTAACCAAATTGGTAGAAGAATAAAGGTTATCAATTAGATTTTTTAGATAGAGAATTCAGAAAGAGATACCAAATAATGACTACATCAAACATATATTTCAAACTGATTGGATGAATCATGTATTTTTCTATTTTAAAGAGCTTATAGATGAAGTGCAATTTTTTGAGGAGTACCAGATAGAGAATATAAGATAGAAACATCAGATTGAGAAATTATAGATAAATTCTTATCTATTTATACCAAAAATTTTTACATATGATTTTTACTCAGTAACATAATAATTTTTTTTATGTGATGGGATTCAGTATAATCATAACTATTAGGAGATAAAATAAGTCTAATTGAAGTTGGTTCACTATATTCAATTTTATATTATAGTGAATTTCCATGGACCAAAGAGAGTTTTCATCGAAAGAATGTAGTTACCCAAACCGCAGGTGAACCTTGTAAATCTTGTGTGCCTTGTTTCTAATTTATTATAATTTCATGCTTATGAGGTTTTTATAAAAAGTTGATAACTATGATAACTCTAACAAGTTACCGGGGTTAATTTCTATAGAATTTAAATTATAAAAGATCCTCATTGATTCACCCACTTCTCAATAGTTCTCAAAATCCTAAGAAACTTTTATTGGTATAAGATATAGGGTTACCTTGTCATATGCTTATCAAGGAAAATCTCAAATTAGTGAATATAATAGGAATTCATACCTTAGATACAAGAAATTATCATGGTTGAAAAATTTTAATGATATACAATCTTTAGTCTCTTGGACTGGAGGTAATTGATTTGACTAAATTTGAGTTTCCACCCATTGAGAAAGATGCTCTAATTGACGAAATTATCATGGTTGGAAATAAGTTTTATGTTTATGGGATAAAACACAACTTACTAAGAATTAGACAAATTTTTTATTATAGTAAATAAGGTATGTTCAAGAAATATTATTGTATCATCATAATAACGGTAGATGGAAAAGTTGTTACTAAGGGCGAAATGACAAGTGGAAATATTTTCCAAATTATAGATATTTTTAACTCATGTTACTTAAGTATTGAGAATTAAAATAAGTCATAGAATCGAAGACTTAGGAATATTAGCTTGAGAAGTATGTGCACACATTATAAAGAATATTTTGTAAGAAAATTACCATAATTGGAGAGGAAAGATGATGTTATTTGTATAACTTTTTAGAATGTGAATATGGTTTATAAAAGACATAAGAAATTTGAAATCCAATCCACCAGACCATTTTATCTCATTCACTTGGATATTTGTGGTTCAATGAGACATAAATCAAATACATTTAATTTTTTACTTCATTACTTCATTGATTAATTAACTCATATAAACAAAATAATATTTATGAATTATAAATTAGAGGCTAAAGAGATGTTTAGATTTTTCAGAAGGGAAGTAGAAAGAGGTATGGGGGTTTATATACTAAATTTGATAACTAACAATATAAAAGAGTACATAATAAATTCTTTAAAATATTATCTAAATAAATAAGGAATAAAAAACCAATAAACAGATCCATACACTCCTCAAAAAAATGTAGTGGTGTAAATAAAAGGCTGAATTTTAGAGGAAATGGGAACAAGTATTCCTGTTGAATAAAAAAATTATATTTTTTTAGATAAAGAAATTGTTAATACTATTGTTTTTGTAAAAAAATATGTATTTTATGGTCAAAATCCAAATTAACTTCCTATAAGATATGGTATAATAAAATCCCTTTAGTAAAAAAAATTAAAAGTTTTTGGGAGTCCTTTATTTTCAAAGATAAAAAATATATATCTTGAAAAGTTTGATGAAAAATATGAGGTAGGAATTTTCATGAGATATTACTCCAGTGGAAGAAGTTACAAATTTTGGAAATAAAATCTATAATATTTTGTGGATTATTATGATGTGAGATTTATTAAGAATACAACTTCATTAATAAATTTTTTTGAAGATGATAAGGAAGATATTGTAAAAGATATAATGTTAACATCCAATGAAAATAAAATGTAAGATGACTGCATGCTTATCACTATAAAAAGTGACTCAGATCAGTCTTATGATGGGGAAATTAAGTTTGTAAGAAAATATATAGAGTTTAATACTTTAAAAAAATTGTTGGAATGTCCCAAAAATATTAGAAATAGAAGACATATAGTTCAGACCATAAAGAAACCAAGATTATAGAATCAATCATAACTTTTCTCAAAAGTTAAATGAAAATCAGTTTTAGAGGCTATTGAACAAAAAGAATGGGTTCAATATATGAATGAAGAGTTGGAACAAATTCAGAAAAATGACACCGAATAACATGTTCTATGATTAGTAGGAAATATTATAGGAATAAAGTTAGTTTTTATAAAAAATTTGAATGAACTAGGATAAATTTCATGAAACAAAGAATAACTTATTTTCAAAGGTTACTCATATGTGGAAGGTGTTGATTTTGAATAAATTTTTCCCCTATTGAGATACTTGAAACTATTAAAATTTTATTGGTAGTGGATTCACGTCATTGTTATAGATTTTATCAAATGTATGTTAAGTTCACTTTCATAAATAGAGAAATTGAATAAGAAGTTTATAATGATAAACTCAGTGGGATCTTACTTAATAAATATGGAACTATGGTTTGTAAAATAAAGAAATATTTTTATGGATTTAAATAGTCTCCTCGTCTATGGTACTCTGAAACTGAGAGTTTCCTAAAGAATTTCAACTTTTCTAAAAAAAATTGGCAGTAACCTGTATATTAATAAAATGAGAACATGTACCCTTTTCTTCATTTTTTATATTTATGACATAAGTTTTACATGTGGATGGGATAAATCTTGAGAATAGTTTGTTGAAAATTTTAATAATAAAATTTGAATGAAACTTCTTAGAGAATTAACTTTATTTATAGTCTTAAAAGTTCAATAGAAGGAATGATATAACATTATATCACAAGAAAAGTATGCCAAGGAGATTCTATAAAATTTTGGTAGGGTGGATTCTAAAGAGTATTATACTTCTATTTTTTTCATGAGGATAATTAATGATGAATCTCGGAAAAGTGTGAATAAAAAAGACTTGTGAAATTTGATAAGAAGATTGATCTATATTATATATTTTAGTCTATACATTGTATATGCTATAAAATTTTGGGAAACAAATTAGATGATCTAAATTAATCACATATAATGGTAGTAATAAGAAAACTTTGGTATGTTAAAGAAACATCTTTTTTGGGCTAGATATTTTAATGATAAAAAGCCATGAGGAGGGAATTTTTTCTTAGGATAATGTTGTGTAAACTGAAATACTAAGAAAACAAGTTATGTTACATTGAGTACAATGGAATGATAACATGTTTTCATCCCCCATGATTATACACAAATGATATGGATAAAATTTGATCTTGAAAATTTTAGAGTTAATGTATGAAAACCATTAAACCTATTTTGTGATAATCAATGTACCATTAGTATTTAAAAAAATTGGTACAACATTCAACATCAAATCACATTGATATTAAGTATCACTTTATATAAGATAAAGTTGTTGGTGGAGATATTATAAATGAATACATTTCAAATAAATCATCAAATTTCTGATGTTTTAACCAAACCTATGTCAAGGGAATGATTTATATATTTGAGTCTATAACTATATATTCATTATCCACCAAGTATTTCCAAAATATTATAAGGAATTACCCACACCATGCTTTGAATTATGTTATCGTGGGAGGGGATTAAGTATAGATTTTTAAGAAGGTGTAAATCTCTTTTTGTTATGAATACGATGTTATGGTTATCATAAAGAGTGAGAGAGAAAAATGAGGGAGATTTTATCTTAACATTGACACAGAATATATTATCACCAAGGGATGTAATTCCTTTAAAAAAATTGATTTATCCAATAGGTTTTTTCATGACATTCTCAATGAGAAATTAAATGGTTTGATAAAATGTTGAGAAAATATAGAAAAGTAGATTTTAAAAAAAGTTGTGAATGTTACCAACAAATCTAAAGGGGGATATTGTAGATCCTTTGTGATGTTTTTATACCAAGTTTTGTTTTTTGTGTCAATATATCCTATTATGATTTTTTTAAATAGGTGAGTAAGTGTTTCAAAAAATTGTTAAGAAATTTTTTCTTATTATGTTATGGAGTAGGTGAAGGAATTTTTTCTTTAACTATGTTAGAAAAAAATTTCCTTAAGAAATACAATGCTAAAACGATCTCAATTTCTCAATATCCTAAAGATTTAAATCAAAAATGATAATGTTTTACACTTTCATAAAAAGAGATAAGTATTATTCATGAATGTAAGAAAGTTTAAGTGCTTTAGAAAATGTATTGGAAAAATATATTGGACAATGTGCTAAGAGATAAAGTTTTGAGAAGTGTGATTTTCCAACCAAATTGGAAAAAGAAGAAATGTTACCGATCAAAGTCATCAGATAGGGAATTCAAATAGAGATACCAGACATTGACTTCATTAGACATAGATTCTGAGTATATTAGGAGATGTATGAGTTTTTTTCCTCAAATAGAGTTTAGAGAACATGCATATTTTTATGAGTATCACTAGATATAGAATATTGAACACACACATCACACAGAGAAATTTTGGATAAAATTTTAGTGAGTTATGAAAAAAAATCCATCTTTTTTTCTATTGGGAATAGAAGAAAACTTTTTTAAATAAGGGGAGTTAGTATAATCATAAATTTCATGATATAGAAGTATTCCATTGGTATTTGGATCATTTTATTTTCTTTTATATTATATAAATTTATATAGACCAACGAGAGTTGTCAGGGAAAGGATGTAGTCACCCACACTGGGGATGAACCTTGAAAATACTTGATGCCTTATTTTTACTCTATTATCATTGTATTTTTTTAGGTTTTCTACAAATTTAATAAGGATAATAACTATAACAATTTACATGAGATAATTTCTGGAGAATTAAAATTATAAAAGATCACTGGTGATTCAACCCCCCTACTCAGTGGTTCTCACAATCATAAGGAACATCATCATTAACTAAGAATATAAATATAAGGTCTTGAGTAAATTAGACTGAGGAAATTCATGTCCATACTTAGTTGAGTGACATGTGATATGATCACTTACTTAGATAAATTACATGTGATGTTTTAATTCAAACTAGTTAGTCTATTTTATAAAAGCATGAACATATGAGATGAGTAATACTAGATTGAAATGTTCCAAATATAGTGTAATCTTGATGTTATGAAGAAAGAGATTATATAAGTATACATATAATTTATATGATATATATTGTTGTAGACATGTTCATATAGAGTTATGAGTATGTTTGATCAAGATACCACCAGAAACATTTCTAACTTGGGTAGAATATACATTTTGTTTGAGGCCACTCTTTGATTACATATCTGAAATTGAGAGTTCATATTTTTTTTCAATACTACAAAGGTATGTGGTATCATACAATTGGGACTTTTAATAAGGCTGAAATTTTAGACAAAGTGTTTGTTCCCAAATAAATAGATTTTGATAAAAATATATCCCAAGAATTTTAGATGGATCTTAAAAGAGTTGTGATGTTTTAAATAAAGTCCTTAAGGGATTTTATTGAAAATGAGAGACTGTTGGATATGCACTAAAACAAATAAATAGTTTTTTATGATTGGTCTATATCATATTCCTAGATATACATGTGATTCATATCATAGTCTATTATGACCCTTTGATATTAAGGGCATTAGATTCTTATATTGTATTGTATAATAGGACAATCATATATGATATTGGGTTCATGGATACTGCCACATATTCCAAATAGTTACCTTTGACTATAAATCATTAGAACACTTAATTTATGGTGTGAAAAACATATATTCAATCATTGAAACATTCAATGACCATGGACTCAAATGGAAATTTAATTTTTAGCAATGTATGTAATATACCAAGAATTATCAACTAACACTCAAACCTTTTTTATTGAATAAATAGGGTCTGTATAAGGATAAAATCCAAATATTGGTAGGGGTGGGTGATTGTCTTGCTAAAGTCAAATATCTCTTTATGCATACATATCCAATTATCTTTACTGAAGAAGGATTTATCACACCTCTTGGTGTTTTTAGGTTCATATCATAGTGTATAAGGGTTTTAGTGGTTGGTGTATAACTTATGGACGTGAGATTCTTTAGGTCGTTCCTTAGTGATCTCTATCAAATATACTCCATTCAGATTGATATAGATAAATCCCATTATGCTATAAGTATTCATGTATATAATCATGTTCTTTATTTTAGGTTGATTTAAGGATGATAGAACATACATTCAAATAGGTTTACTACAATATAATGGATATGATATGATCCAAAAAACCCATAATTAATACCAAGAATGCTATAATAGATGATACATGTGCCTTCCATTTAGTCATGTGAAAATAAGATTTCACATTGGGCCGTCCATATATCAATAAAAATAAAACTATAAATAAGTGAAAAAGAGACATCACACTATCCTTAGGATTACCTCAGACTTGTCTCTAAAACCCCATCGAGCTCCACAAGATCATCCTATTCTATAGGTCCATCGCTCAAACATTTCTATTAACTATAAGATCTACACACACATAAAAGTTCCCATCCACTATGGGAATAATGATCATTATTACACTCCTAATGGTTTCCTTAATAAAAAATATTTTTTTTATGGATGTATTGAGTGAAATGGAATTCATGAACATCTCATGCTTACACCAAAAAAAACTACTACGAGCTCAAGAAGCCACCCAGATGGTTGAATCATACATACTTCATCTGTTACCAATTTAGATCTTATTTTTGGTACAACCTCTAGTGGGGATAGTTTCAACTCTGAATAACTCATCAAAACTATTGGGTGGTAGTACATCATACCCAAGAATCATATCAGACTCAAGGGGAAGTATATCCTACTTAGAATACTCAATCATTTTTGGAGGCATCATTTCTAACCAATATCATAACTATATTAGGAGTCATCATATTTAACCATTATCAAAACCATATTTAAAGGCATCATATCTAACCCATATCAAGAAATATCAATAGGTATCACACCCAACTTGCATCATAACATCTTAGGAGGAATTATGTAAAACCATATCACAACTATCTCTAGAGGTATCATTCCCAACCAGCATCACATCCATCATTTGGGGCATCATGTTCAACCAATCAACATTTATATATTCATCACGTCTAACCCGCATCATAACTATGTTGGGGAGAATCATTTCCAACCCATGTATGCTCAAAATAACTCGGTGGTTTTTTATTCAACCTTGCATACACCATCTATATAAAAATTTAGTTAATCCCATATAGAATACTAATTCAATATTTGGGGGCAACAAGTCCCACCTAAAATGATTAACAAATAACCAATGGTTGGAAAAACGTCTAGTATAGTGTTCCATTTATCATTACAATCACAATAAAGGTTAAAAAATAATAACATTAACCCAAAACAACATAAAAACATAACCTTACCCATGGTTAATGGTTCACCACCCTAGGAATTAGTTTATCAGAACCCAAACTACTCATTAGGCCACCAACACCAATGACATGGTACACCAAGCACTCTTATATAAAGACAGACCACCTATGAATTTGAATTCCATATAGTTACTCATTTCCCAAGGGTGATACTATAGTGTGAAGTCATGATAATAGCATCCCATCATAAAGGATAACTCACCATTTATTCTAACTAATACATGAGTTCTCATCATAAAAAACAATCAATGATTCTATACTAATCTCACAATTCAAGATAAGTATAAGGACACTCCTAAACATTCCCTTAAAAAAGAATCGCACCACTTTCTCAAGGAGACATGTCCATCAATGTTCATGTGTTCAATGAATAAAGTTTATAGTACCCATTATATTTTGGTATTCCACAATCAGATCATTAGAAACAAAGAAACCACCTTCAGATTTATTCTGTGTTTTCCTCACATGACTATCCATACATGTACCTCATATGAACAACTTTATACCATTCAATAGGATCACCCCTAGACACCACTCTAAGTGAGTATCAATTTCCAAACAAGACATAACTTGGTTAACCAAGTCATAGCTCAATTATGGACACCATCCAAGTTTTAGTTTCACTTTTTTCAAACCTCTCCCATAGGTGACATATCCATTAAAAACTATGAAATAAATAAAATAAATAATATAGTGATTACTATGTATCTAAAAAGACTCTCTACCCCCACCTTATACAATGGAACAACTCATTGTTCCATATTAGGTCACTCACACATACTTACCCACACTCATAATCCATATAATATAGACATAACCTTATAAAGAGGTAATATTAGAGACTATATACCTCAAGTATGGATTTAACCACTGAAGAAAAACTTAAACACTATCATTAAAGCTCACCTTAGCGCATATAACCATTAAATACCTCTATGCGGTACTAAATCCATCAAATATCCACTTTAATTAATTATAAAACACTTATAATTAATTGTTAAATTGTTCTATATTTAATTAAATTTGGAATAATCATAGTAAAGTCACTAAGTGATGTATTTTTGTTAAAAAGTCATGCAAAGAGGAACAATCTACTCCTTACACACCCTCTAGTCCACTACAAAAAATTTCCAAACATATGAAACTCAATTACCACAAACTTTCATTCAAAATTGTTTGAATCCATAAATAAAATAAAACAACAGCATATATTCAACAAAACTATGTATAAAACTATGAATTATCATCCCTCGAGGCTCCTCTAGACACCACAGGAAGAAACCTCATCATTATGACTCAATTCCAATATGATCTCATGGAATCAAAACTAAATCCTTAATTCTCATCTAATGATATTATAGAGAAAATAGAGGAGGAGGAAAAATGGAAGAGTGGAATGGGAAATAACCTCCATCGATAATAAACCAAGATCAACCTTCACCAATCAAGGAGTCAAATGGAGAAAAAGAAAGGGAAATGGAGCATCATGAGTGGTTGTTGGGAATAAAGGGGTATTCATTATATAAGAGTTTACATTTAAATAAATTTGATTAAAATATATAAAAAAACTCATAGGGGTACATTGTGGCATGACCATGCAGGTCATGACATGACACTCCACAGTAGGGAAACACAGAATAATCTCACCCAAATATTGTATTGGAAATATGTGCTTCATGATACAACATCACCTTTCTAGAGATATCCAAAATAATTATAGTTCAATAACTATGTTATGACCAAGTCCATCACATCACAAAACACCTCTAATTGTAGCATAATCCTCCCTCGATATCTAAGAAACTATTCTTATAAAGGGTATTATGGTGAGGTAATATGAATCACAACGAAACAAACCAAAGAAATTTTCCACACAAAAAAACCATAACTCCTTGTCACAGTACAATTCCCCCATTATGGCATGATTTTTCACTACCTAAAAAATGAACTACTAATTTCTACAATAGTAAAAAAACTATCAAAATACACATGGTTTGATTTTTTTTAATTATACATTCCTCAAAATATATGTGGAATTATAAAGAAACATGCAAACAAATAAATATAAAAATATAAACATATAAACATATAAACACACACACACATATATCTATGTGTGTGTTTATATATATATATATATATCTGTATGTGTGTGTGTAAATGTTTTTTTGTTTATATATCTATATATGTTTATAAGTTTATATATTAATATATACATTTATATATGTTCATATATATTTTTTATTTAGTATATATATATATATATATTTGTGTGTGTGTGTATTTTATATTATATATTTATATATAGATGTATACATATCATATAAAATTATTTTAAAAAATTAATTATATATATATGTGTTTATGTGGGTGAATTTTGTAAAATGATATATTATATATTTTCTTAGTTAAATATTATATAATATTATTATTTAGTTTTCTATGATATAGATATCTAGAAACCAAAAATATGTTTCCTATCAGATATTTTTAAATATATTATTATTTTTTATTCTTTTAGGATATTAATGGATCATAATTGGATAAATTTGTAGAGAAAAAGTGATGAATATGATAAAGTGTTGATGATTTCTTGGGATTTTCTAAATAGAATGTTAAAAATAGAGTTGTGTTTTACTATTAATGCATGAAGTGTTTGAATATTAGAATATTATGGTCAAAAGAAATAAAAAACAATTTTATTTTAATTTATTTTAATCTACATTATAGTATTTTTATTTTTGATAATGAAATAAAATATAATTCAAAATCTAATAATGATGAAAATTTTTAGAATGATATGCTTAGAATGTATTGATGTATTAATTCTTGATGAAGGATTTGAAACCATAGAAAAATTTGAATGATTGTATGGTGATACTGGAAAACCATTATATCTAGATTATACTAAATTTATAATGTTATAAATAGTTCTGATACTGGTTAACTTAAAAATAATAAATTGTTGGAGCGATATGATTTTCCCTAAATTTATTGATCTTTTGAAAGAGATAATTTTATAAGACAATAAGCTTTTATTTTCCAATTAAAATTCTAAAAATATATTATTTCTAATGGTAATGGAATATAATATATAACAATATTTCCTTATTTATTATGAATTGTACACAAATAAATATAATGGTTTGTAAAAATGCACTAAATGTGTGACATCATGATATAAAATGGATGGAATATCCAACTATGATTCATCTCCAGGGACATATACCAAAATTTCTATTATGGAAACCTATTATATTTTAATAATTACACATTTAAAGCATTTATTTATAAATTTGAGTGATGAAAAGTGGTTGAGATGACTTGCAAATGAGAGAATATCCAATGGAAACCTATATCACCGAACAAATTCACCATAATGGAAGTAGTTTGATCAATAAATCTATATTTTGGAAATTTAGTTAGAAATATTAGAATGTGACTATGAATATATGGAATTAATCTGAATTATATACTTAATTTTAAACATAGTTTGTGAATTACTTTATTGTTAGTTTACAACCTATCCCCATAGGCCTGTATGAAGCATAAAAATGTTATTATGATATTGAAAACTTTTTAAATATAACATTATGTAAATGATATTGATATTTAGTTGTAACCATTTATTGATGTTTTAAAATTGTTATGGGATAAAGGTTCTAAAGTGTTTTATGCATATAAAAAAACCACAAAAAATTATTTAATTGTAGTAGTTTTTAGTAAAGTTTTATATAACTACCACTATAAACCACATATAATGATTTTTTTATGAAACTGATGCTATATGACTTAAACAAATCCTAACCTCTACCACATACTTTATTTATCACACTCCCCCTATATAAAATTACAGATTCTATTCCGAGTGTTCTCCTTCAACTCGTGATCTTCCTAATAACGATCGTTCTCCCTCGGTGCATGCACCACCTGACAATAGTGTCCTCACTGCCCTCTTACCTACACTCTCCCCCCACTCCCATATAGTTTTGAGATTTAGGTTTTATTTTTGGTTTAATAATATTTCATATTATTTTTTTCTAAGATCATCAGGTTTCATTACAAGAATTACCTTTTATTTTATATTCTAAATAATTCAATTTAAAGTTTTTTATCATGATATCCTATTGAGTTGGATGGAAGAATCTACTTATTGAAAATGTTTCATTACATTAATAATACCTTCAAATAGTAGATTTTTATCTCACTATTTTAAATTATAATTACACTCACATTTACATATAAACATTACAAAAAATAAATAATTGAGTTGTTGGTATGAAATTTGTGAAGATTATTTAGCTTCATTTGCATTTATAACACAAATAAACTGTATAAAAACCATTTATTTCTATTTTTTGTTATTATTTTATTAATAAGTTTAGGATAGTTTGAGTTTCTAACACAATACTTATAATGTTATTGATTATTTTTATTAATATTATTAATATATATATATAAAGGATTTTTTTTGTTCTTATTATACATATAACTATGTATATTGTGTATTTGGGTTGAGCTCATATAACTTATTTTTTTATAGTAGTCATCATTAATATTTTATTATAAATTTAAGAACATTGTATTTATTTTTTTCATTTGATTCATGATCTAGTTTTTTATTGTCAGATATTTTTAATAAAATAATTTTTAAATGAATTTTGAAGATCAAAATTGATTTTAAATGAATGATTTTCTTTAATGTGACATTTCCTATGAGTGTAATTTTATCTATATTCATTATTTTAATAAATTAATGTTTCTTTTCACAATGATGTTATGAATTGGTAGTACTTGTTTGATTAAACAATTTTCTTTTTAATTTATTGGTTCAAGATTGATAATCCAACATGTATGGTTAAAATTTTGATTAATATATCTTGGAACCGGCCATGGTATGGTAAGGGTTAAGAAATTTATTATATTATTTAATTACAAATAGATCAATGGATGGTATAATAAAATTTCAGTTTATTGATTTTGAATTTCAAAAATGGTTGAATAGAAAAAAATTATATTATCACTTAATATTGAAATAGTTTCTATGATGGATTTGGCATGAAGAATAAAATGTTATGGAAAGTCAAAGTAGTGACAATGTTATCAAAAAAACACAAAGTGACTCATCAGAGGATCAATTATTTATAAATATAATAAATGATGTATTTGGATTTTCCTGATATAATGAACAACATTGTAATAGATCAACATAGCCTTTAGTTGATCCCAATTTGGTTAATTTTATTCCAGATATTATTTAAAAAAATGAGTTTTCTAAATTAGTTGAAGATATAAATTAATAATTGTATGAAATATGTCACTAGTATTCAAAACTATATTTTCTTTTCAAGTTGTTCAATACTAAGTGTATCTATGGAATTACTAATATAGAAATGTTCATGGTTTTGGAGTTCCTTCATGATGTATTTTGGGAGGATAATATTGTATTATCATTCTATGAGTTGAAAAAAATCATAAAAAAACATGGTCTTGATTACACAAAAATTAATACATACACTAATGATTACTTGATTTATTGGAGAGAAGATTTTGATAAATAATAATGCATAAGATTCTATACACATAGATGAAAAATAATGATATATATTTTGAGTATAAAAAATGTAACAAAAATAATATGTATAAGAAGAAAACTCCCATGAAGGTATTTCATTAATTTCCTCTAAAATAGATCTTGAAAATTTTATTCAAATCATTTAAAACTATAGATGACATGAAGTGTAATGCTTTAAAAAGTAATAGTGATGGACTAATGAGAAATCTGAAATATTCAACATCTTATAAGATATTTGATTCATTATAATCACTTTCCATATTTAAGCAAGTGCATAGAACTAGAAGTTTGTGACTTCTTACCTTGTTCCAATTCTCTAATTGGTGTTAGAGGTGTTGTGAATTTTCTTAGTTTAACTATGTTAAACATATATCTTTCCTTGTTTAAGGAAATTTTTAAAAGTATACAATTCACCCCCCCCCCTCTTGTATATTGAGCATCTACATCGTTATTTCGATCCTACAATTGGTATCAGATCAGGTCTCTGAAATACTTATACTCACATATAAGTTTTTCATGCTCACTTTTTCATTAATTTTCATCCTTTCTTAGAAAGAATCTGTCATTCCGATTTGTCATTCCGATTTGTCATTCTGAATTGTTCATTCCAAATTTGTTCATTCTGAAATTTGTGGTTACGAACTTTTCCTACTAACAAGTTTGGTTTCCAAAGCTTTTCTTAGAGATGGTAGGAATCAACGTTGGATCTATTGACAATCTAAACCCTACAAGACCACCAATTTTTGATGGGAATGATTATGAGTACTGGAGAGATCGAATGAATACATTCGTTATCAATATTAGAGTGGATAATTTAGTTATGCTTACTGGCGATTACAAAATTCCTGATAAGGAAGTAAGAACTTTCAATAACCAGGAAAAGCAAGAATATCAACTCAATTATAAGGTACGCAATACTTTACTATGTTTAATGACTAGGAATATATATATCCAGATTTCTTCTTGTGGAGAAGCTAATTGTATCTAGAAGAATTTAGAGGTTACACATTTTGGTACATCCAAAGTTATTGAAACTAGGAGATCTATGCTTATGGCTGAATATCATGGATTTAATTTTCCTTATGGTGAACCAATCTGTAAAGTTCAACAGCGATTTATGACTATAGTGAATAGTCTTTAGTCTATGGGAGAGAAAGGGTTAGATGATGAAGATATGGTGGATAAAATAATAGATATAATGCCTAATGAGTGGGAATAAAAAAGAACAGCTATTGATGAGAACAGGAAGGTTACTCAAATCTCCTTAGATGAACTATTTAGAACTCTTCTCCAACATGAAACAAGAATGAAGAGAGATGCTGACAACATCAAAAAGAAGAATGGGAATGTTACTGTTCCTTTTACTAAAACATCAAATCATATGAAGGCTAAGACTCCTAAGAGAGATCCAAGTCTAAGAAAGTTATTATCCAATCTGAATCTAGTGAAAGTGAATTCTTAGAGAATGAGTTAGCAAATCTTTCTCGAAGAATGAACAAGATAGATGGTTAGAGAAATTTCCAATCCAAGTATAAGAAAAAGGTAAGGAAATATAGGAAAGATTGAGAATTTACTTGTTATGAATGCAAGAGAGCTGGACATATTAGAACAGATTACCCTTTGCTCAAAAAGAAAGAAAGAAAATAAATTCATTCTGAAAGGAACAGAAAGAAGTATTATAAAGCCAAAGCTAAGAATGTTCTGAAATCTAGTGACACCTAGAGTGCCAGTGGTGGTGACTGTTCAGATGAATCTTCTGATTATGAATCTTCAGGACAAAAGAATCTTGGTCTTATATCCATATTACCTATTAACAATCATTGCTTCATGGATAAGGTACACAATGCTGAATCATTGACCAATGTTTCTTTAAATTATAATGATAGAAAATATTATAACTCTTCAGATGAATAATCCTCTTCTAATGAAGAAAATACTTCACCTACCTATGAATAAGTTTCTAGGTTTTCTGAACTTCTTGATATTGAGAATTCAAAACACAATAAAAAACTTGATAAGGCAAAATCTAGGAATACTATAATTACAAAATAAATATCAGATCATTCTAAAGATCTCGATAGGAAAAATAATGATTTTATAATTATTTCAACAAATATTGAGGAAGTAAGTTCTGAGAAGAACAAACTTTCTAAAGAGTTAGAAAAAGTAATTTCTAAGAAAAGTGTTTTCAAGCCTAGATCTAGTTCTAAATCTAATGATTTTGAAGATAAAAACTTGATTGTAAAAATCAAGTCCACAATTTTTTCCTTAAAGAAGTGTTTATCAAACTTTACCCATGATAAATAAAATTTTGATAAAATGTATTCACAAATACGAACTTTAAGAAACAAATCCGGATTTGGTTATACCCATGCAAAACCAACTTTTAGTAACAACTAATTTGTTCCACAAAGTGACCCATTTTGTACCAAGTGTCAATGTGGTGGTCATTGGGCAAATAATTTCTCTTTAAACAAAACCCAATCTCTAGGTTTTAGTAAGGTTTATTTTTCTAAGAAGATGTGGGTGCCAAAAATGTTGTTATCTGGAAATCTCAGATCCAAAAAAGTTTAGATTCTGAAAGTCTAATTCTTTTCTTGTTTTCAGGAAGATAAAGAAAGTACCAACAACAATATATGGTACATGGATAGTTGATGTTCCCAGAACATGAATGGTAACAAAAGCTATTTTGAAAAGATTATCAAGACGAAAGGAGGAAAGGTAACTTTCGGAGATAATTTTTAGGGAGAAATTGTTGGTATAGGTAATATTGTTCTTCTTGGTAAAACTTTGATTTCAAATGTTTTATTTGTTAAGGGTCTTAAGCACAACCTCATTACCATAAGTTAGTTATGTGATGAAGGTTGCCTTTTAAATTTTAGGAATGATAAATGCTTAGTTCACAATTCCAAGTAAGAATTTATTCTCTCATCCAATAGGCAAGAGAATGTTTACACTTTGAACTTAGAAGACATTAGGATCCAAGACCTACCTTTCCTTAGTAAAATGGAAGATCATTTTTGGTTATGGAATAGAAGACTAGGTCACTGTAACCTTAGAAACTTATGTAAACTTTCTATGAATAAATTAGTTAAGGATCTACCAGAGCTTAGATTTGATTCTTCTAGAGTTTTTGATCCTTGTCAATATGGAAAGAAACATAAATCTAGTTTTAAATCAATCAGTGAACTCTCAACAACTGATGTATTATAGTTAGTGCACATGAATCTTTTTGGTCCAACACAAACTGGAATCATTGGAGGCAAATACTATGTGTTTGTTTTATTTGATGATTACACTAGATTTACATGGGTTTATTTTCTAGCAAAGAAGTATGAAGATTTTTCTTATTTCAAAATTTTTAGAGCCCAAGTTAAAAATGAGAAAAATCTTCCACTAAAAACTATTCATAGTGATCATGGAGGAGAATTTCAAAATTCTGATTTTTGAACTTTTTGTAGTAGAAAAGGTATTACTCACAACTTTTCAGCACCTAGAACTCCTCAACAAAACGGTGTAGTTGAATGAAGAAATATAATTCTTCAAGAGATAACTAGAACCATTTTGAGTGAATATTCTATAGCTAGACATTTCTGGGCTGAATCTGTAAGTACATCTTTTTATACTATAAATTGAGTTTTGATTAGACCTTCTCTTAATAAAACTCTTTATGAGTTATGGAATGGTAGAAAACCTAGACTTTCCTACTTCAAGGTTTTTGGATGCAAGGTATTCATCTTGAATACTAAAGACAATCTACAAAAATTTGCACCAAAATATGATAAAGGAATTTTCCTAGGCTACTCCACAACTTCTAAGGCTTATAGAGTTTTCAATAAAAACACTTGTACTGCTGAGGAAACAGTGCATGTAAAATTTGATGAATTTGATACTTTTTTTTAAACCATCCCAACCAATATCCTCAGATGTTTTTTCAAAAACTGATTATCAACCTTTGATAGAAGATCCTTTTGATAAGGAAAATGTTCAAGAAGATACTTCTAAAACATTTACCCCAGAATACTTTCGACCCTATCTTGATGAAATGGTTTTACAAAACCCAAATCCGGTGTTTCTTAAGAATCATCCCAGTGATAGTATCATTGGTGATATAAATCAACCTGTAAGGACTAGAAGTTCCTTTATAAATGAAGTAGAACATCTAGCATTCCTTTCCCAATTAGAACCAAAAAGTATTGATGAAGCTTTAGGTGATGATGATTGGATTAAAGCCATGCAATATGAACTAAATTAATTTAAAAGGAATAAAGTATGGACCTTGGTTGAAAGACCTAATGAAACTTCTGTTATTAGAGTAAAATGGGTCTTCAGAAACAAATGTGATGAAAGTGGAGTCATTGTAAGAAACAAAGATAGACTAGTTTCTAAAGGTTATAATCAACAAGAGGAAATAGACTATGAAGAAACCTATGCTCCAGTAGCTAGACTTGAATTTATTCGTATCTTACTTGCCTTTGCAGCATTCTTAAATTTTAAACTTTTTCAAATGGAAGTGAAATGTGTTTTCCTTAATGGTTATGTTCAAGAGGAAGTTTTTGTTGAACAACCGCCTGGCTTTGAAGACACAAAACATCCTGATCATGTTTTTAGACTTAGCAAAGCTTTTTATGGCCTTAATCAAGCCCCACGAGCCTGGTACGATAGAATTATAGGAATTTTTCTTCAAAATAACTATGTTAAGGGAAATGAATATCCAACCCTTTTTTATAAAGAAAGATAAGAAAAATGTTTTGATTGTTCAAATTTATGTTGATGAAATCATATTTGGTTTAACTCAACAATCTTTAACTGATTCTTTTGCAAGTCTAACTGAATTTGAGTTTGAAATGAGTATGATGGGTGAGTTAACATTTTTTCCTTGGTTTTCAAATTTCTCAAAAACCACAAGGAACCTATATATCTCAACATAATTATATTAAATATCTTCTTAAAAAGTATGTATATGACAACACTAAGAGTATAAGTACTCCCATCGGTACCTCAAACTCTTTAGATCTTGATGAAGTTGGGAAACCAGTAGATCAAACATCTTTTAGAGGTATGATAGGAAGCCTACTATACTTGACAGCTAGTCGACCAGACTTGATGTTTTATGTATGCTTATGTGCGAGATATCAATCCAATCCTAAGGAATATCATTTAAAGGCGGCAAAAAGAATTTTTCATTACTTAAAGGGAACCATGGATCTAGGATTATTTTATACTTCTGGAAATGATTTTTTTTAAAAAATATTTTTGGATGCTGACTTTAGTGGATGTAGAATGGATAGAAAGAGTACATCCGAAACTTGTCATTTCATAGGAGATTCATTAGTTTCTTGGTCCTACAAGAAGCAACATTCTGTAGCACTTTCCACTATTGAAGCTGAATATGTAGCAGCTGGAAGTTGTTGTGCTCAAGTGTTGTGGATGCAACACACACTCACAGATTATGACTTGAGTTTTACTAAGACTCAAATTTTGTTTGATAACACAAGTGCCATTTCCCTAATTAAGAACCTTGCACATCACTCATGTTCAAAGAACATAGATATTAGGCATCACATTCTTAGGGATCACACACTTAAAAGAGATATCATTCTTCAGTTTATCGGAACACAAGATCAACTTGCTGATATTTTCACAAAATCATTACCCTCCGATAGATTTGAATACATTAAATAGAAGTTAGTAATGATAACCATAAGGTAAACCTTCTTCATTAACTTCTTGTTGAACAACTCTCCTTACAGTAATAAACTCCTTTTCATAGGGAGAGTACATTTGTGTGCTTGTTTAACCAAAATATTTGTTGACAGTTTTTTCCCTTCTTTTGTAACTAATTTTTTTTCCTAACAAGTTTTTGGAAATTTCCGGAATGGAAATTCTCAGGATGGAAATTCTCAGAATGAAAACTTTCGGAATGGAGATTTTTTTTACAGGAACTCTCGTAATAAGATTTTCGTACTAGAACTCTCGTAATGATAATTTTCGTACTGGAACTCTCGTAATGAGATTTTCTTACTGGAACTCTCTTAATGAGATTTTCATACTGGAACTCTCGTAATGAGATTTTTGTACTATAACTTTCTTAATGAGATTTTCGTACTAGAACTTTCTTAATGAGATTTTCATACTGGAACTTTCATAATGAGATTTTCGTACTGGAACTTTCGTAATGATATTTTCATACTGGAACTTTTGTAATGAGTTTTTTTTGTAATGAGTTTTTTTATTTTTAAATTCATTTCTTCAAGAATAATATTACCCATTACGAAAAATCTTTCTAGCCAATCCGAAAGGTATAATTTCCTTACTTAAGTTTTTGTAATCATATTTTTCTTGCTAGTATTTTCCTGTTTTCTAAAAATAATTCAGATTCTAGTTTTCCTTAAAACTGAATGTTTTTCTTAAAACCTCAAAAGATCGGAGTCAAGTTTTCCTTGCTGGAATGTTCTCAACCATTAGATCAGATCAAAAAAAATTTCAATCGTTAGATGGATTTTGGGATACCAAAGGTCACATCCATCACCTATATAAAGGGGACCCCAAGACTTATCCCACAACGGTTTTTCAAAGATTTTTCATCTCAAATACCTACTGCTCTTCTTAAGACCAGTTCCGATCATTGCAAACCCATTCTGAATCCTTCATAACTCTTCACTCTGAATGTCTGTTGAAGCTACATATCAAGATATTTCAACTACAAAACCGATATCTAAGTAGTTAGTCTTCAGGTAAAGGTTATTCCGTCCGGATTTCTACAAGTTCGATTCTCTTATAACCAAAAATATCAGATTGAATGGCTGGGAAGATGTATGCTTGTATAAGTCAGAGAAACAGGATCCGGTTTATACTGATTTTCTAATCGAGTTCTTTGAGTCTGTTTCCTGCCAGATGGAAGATGGAAGAGACTGGTTTTCTTTTAAGTCTTATGGGAAGACTTACAAGTTATCTTACACCAAGGCTGCGAGCTTGGTTGGTTTAGCTTACGAAGGGGAAGCTGAGTTTTGCTCACATAAGCTTCCAAATGAGAAAGGAATTTTCAACAAGGTGAAGGCTTTAAAATTCCTTGGACTTAAGGATGCTAAAACTGCTAATATTTTTCATCTCACTCTGAACAATAAGATTCTACAGCTCTAGGTACAAGGTTTTCTCATACCAAGAAGAGGCGAAAAGGATAATTTGAAGAAAAGTGATATCTATGTCTTACATTTCTTGGTAGATCTAAGAAAGATAAATTTGATGATGCATGTCTTGATTACGATCAAGAACATCAAATAAGGGAACTTAAGAGCTGAAATAATTATGTACCCTTCCTTACTATCTAAGCTGATAGTTCGGTGCTTAGGATCCTTCAATGTTGCATGCAAATTAAAAGTCCGGAATTGTAATCTTATGCTGGTAAGTGATGATACCTTGAAGAGGATGAAGATGAGTTTTTTCAGTGAGTCTAGAAAATTCTACCCTCTATCTGTGGAAGAATTTGAGGTAGCTCAGAAAGATGCACAGACTCCAGAACCATCCAAAAAGGCAAGGAATAACAGAAATATTAAGGAAGTGGTTGCTGATGAAGAAATTCCCAAGTCTAAGGAAACTCAGTCTGCTCCCCCCAAGCCAATGAAGCAGAAAACATATACAGATGAAGTGGAAGCCAAGAAGTTATTTTCTCATGAAAAATCTAAGGGTAAAGAGATGGTTGTTGAAGAATAAATAGTAGCTGGAGAAGAAGTAGAGGAAGAAGTTGAAGAAGAAGAAGAATAAGAAGAAGAGGGTAGTGAAGATTTGGAGGCCTTGATCAAGAAAGTTGAAGATTATAAAGAGAAGAAATAATCCGCAAAAATAGACACTCTGGGAAAGGGAGAAGAAGCTAAGAAAGATGAGGTTGAGGAAGAATAGCAATAAAATGTTTTGTTTGATGAGGAAAGAACCTATGAGAAGTATTTTCAATAGGAGGGACAAGAATAGGAGAAAATTGATGAAGACCAGATTATTCAAGTTTTTGAATCCGAGGAAGTATCTCCTGATGAAGAACCCATTCCAAAGAATGATAAAGGGAAGCAAGTGCTATTGGAGACACCAATAAAAGATATTATAAGGAAGAAATTAGTTGGGGGTACCTCTAAAAGGAATTTGGTGAAGGATGATGAAGAACAATCTCCAAGAAAAGTTTCTGATTTGGAGTCATCAGCACAAAGTCATGATTTTATTGTTGAGTCTTTGAAAAAGGTGGTGGACATCATTCCAATATTTCCCACCATTTACACTATATGTCAAATGCTTCAGCTAAGCCAAAACCAAAAATCAGAGTCACTATCCATGCTAATGGATAAGTGTGTGAAGATCGAAGCTGAACAAAAAAGTTTCTTTATCGATTATGATGTGCATAGAAAGTCCTGCAGTAAGGTAACAAAGTGTTCTAATAGAGTTGATGAAGACATAATGCAGTTTGAAAATTTTTAGGCTGAAGTTCAAAATACTTTTGACATGGAGGAGAATGAGTTTAATGATCTTCATGAAAATATGATCCAAGAGAAAAATTCTCGTAATCAATAGGTTAGGGACTTTAATGGGAAGCTCAACTCAGTTGCTCATAATTGGAAAAGGGAAAGAGATTTTTGGATTGAGTTTAAGGATAAGTTGGAAAAGCAAGATGATTTAATAAAGATACAGAAAGAAACCATGGAGGCTCAGGTCGAAGCTTTGAAAGTGCAAGGGGAAAGGATCTCAACTTTAGAGAAGCAAGCTGAGGAAGACCAAAGGGATTTGAAGAAACTCAAAACCTTATTAAAGAAGCTGATCCCAAAGGAAAAGGAAGACAAATAAACCCACTCTGATCTTTTGTTTTATTTGTCTTTCCTTGTAAAATTTTTGACAACTCTAATGAAATGTTGTTTGGTTGTTTGTATATTTTAGTGTTATTACTAATCTTTCAGGTACCATATTTTCCATTCCCATACATTCTTTTTTAATATCACAAAGGGGGAGAAGGAAAAAGAACTACTTAAAAAGGGATAAAGACTTAAAATTAAGAAAGAAAAAATTCTAAGTTAAATATCCTTAAAGTAAGGGAGAGTTTTCCATTACAAAGTTTTTCATTTCCATAATAATGAAAACTCCACTCCAGAAATTCAGAATACAGTCCTTAGAGTTTCAATGCCTAAGAGGGAGTTAGTTGTATTCACTTTCATCCATGAACAAATGGAGATAAGTTTTGATTTCAAAGTCTAATGAAATTTTTTCAAAGTCCTTATATTCTTTTTTGAAAGGGATGTTTTTTTTCAAAAAGGGAGAGATTTTTGAGTCAATAAAGTTTTCCCTATGACTTTTCCATTCCTTCTTATTTTGAAAATCACAAACACCTTATACTTAAGCAAATCGATATTTTACTTCCAAAAGGAAAATTTTCTTCTTTAAAGAAATTTACCCTAACCTAGAATTTTCTATACATATCAATATTTTTCTTAAATATAAAAACCGAATTCATACCCAAAACCCTGAAATCATATAATTTCAAGAATTAGAGTATTCTGTTTTTAGGATCTGAATTCTGGATGTGAACTATAATAAAGTTCGATTTCGAATTTTGGACACGAACTTTCAGGAGTTCGACTCCGAACTCTTATGAAGTTTGACTCCAAACTTTCATGAGTTTGACTCCAAACACTTATGAAGTTCGACTCTGAACTTTCATGAGTTTGACTCTGAACTCTTATGAAGTTCGACTCCGAACTTTCATGAGTTCGACTCCGAACACTTATGTAGTTCGACTCCAAACTTTCATGAGTTCGACTCCAAACTCTTATGAAGTTTGACTCTGAAAATTCATGAGTTCGACTCCGAACTCTTATGAAGTTCGACTCCTAACTCTTTTGAAGTTTGAATCTGAACATTTACCGGTTCGACTTCGAACTCTGCAAGTTCAGATTCTGAACTCTGGTGAAACCAGACTCTGAATTTCTTTAGAAATTCAGACTCCAGACTTCTACAGACTTCAGTTCCGAATTCCTATAAAACAGAATCCGAACATCTTTTTATTAGACTTTGAATTCCATTTTGGTTAAACTCTGAAATTTTATTTACTTGCATTCCGAATTCTAGTTTTACTTATTCTTACACTTGTTTCATTGTAAAATGATGGCGTACTTTCAGTTACACATGTTTTGTTATAAAATGATATTGTCCATTCTGTTTCTAATTAACCATTGGTTTAGTGACACTTGTACAGGTCCCTCCGATATTCAAGGAATATATGACTATTAGAGGAGGGAGCCGACTGTTGGAAATTTTCCTATAAATAGGAGCTCATTTGAAAGAGCTCAACAAGAAGTTGATCGCTCTAGAGACCACATGCTGTTAAGGTGATTTCTAGAGAGAGAATCTGTTCATTCCTTGTGCGTACTGAACCGCTCGTTCAGATTGCTTTATGCGACTTTGAATGTTGGTGATTACATTCGAGGACTTCCGGGGATAGGAAGACAGAGGTTCCAACTTCCTTGAAGATCGAGGTCTTCCTTGCTAAGGATGACAGAGGTTCCAACTACCTTGAAGTTGAGGGATTGCAGGGATAGAAAGACTGAGACTCTGATCTTCGTATCGAGGGCTTACCCTAGTGTGGGTAAGACGGACTTTCTTGAAAGTATAAATCAAGGGACCTTTATCTAAGGTTATTGGATACCCTTCTTTTTGGGTTAAAAGATTTATTGTTTGTTACTTGTAGTTGTACTACTTTTTTTTCCGCTGCATATTGTATTGTAAGGAAAGTATAATCTTCTTATATTTCCTTACACTTGTACTCTGATTCATTTAGATTCTATACTTTTTAAGTTAGAATCTCATATTGTAATCATTGGTTAAGTTTCAATTTTTGGATCCATATTTCCAGAACCTATTTTCAGAATCACTTTCTAGATTTAAGTAAGTGCATAGAACTAGAAGTTTGTAACTTCTTACCTTGTTCAAATTCTCCAATTGGTGTTAGAGGTGTTGTGAATTTTCTTAGTTTAACTTTGTTAAACATATATCTTTCATTGTTTAAGGAAATTTTTAAAGTATAAAATTCACCTCCCCTCTTGTATATTGAGCATCTACATCATTATTTCGATCCTACAGTTGGAAAACATAAAATGTTGATGTTACTTTAATCTAAATTTAAACTTTCCTAAATCTATCTCATAAAATTCAATGTTTTTATAATACAAGAAAATGGGTTACTATATTTATTTTTTGGTCTTAAATTTTATTTTTGAGACCAAATATGAGTTATCTTTGGGTCTTGAGGTGATTCCATTGAGTTTCTAAAGTAATTTTAATATATATATAATGTTTTGTTTAGAAGGTGAATAAAACCATTTAAAAATTGTCAAACTAGATTGACATAGTCTCTGTGGTATATGAATCATAGTTATTTTAAGGTGAGTTATAAATAGGGTTTAAATTAGTTTTACTCAAGGATAGGACTATTAAATATAAAAAATAACTTGACTATGATTTTTACATGTGTTGGGGTTTCTTTTAAATATTAAGTATCTTATTGGTCACATTTAAGTTGATTTTATAAAAAGGAAATAAGAGTAATTTTGGGATTTAAAACCTTGTTTTATATTAATTAAAATGTTATAAGTAGTATATAAATTTTCTTATGATATGTTAAAACTACCTTTGGGTGTTTAAATTTTTCTAATACCTCAATTTTTTTATACATAAATTGTAATGGATAATGGTTAGTTGTCTTAAAAAAATATAACAGGTTTTTCTATATATTGATGATTTAATTATTATAAGTAATAGATTAATTATAAATTTAGAACTTTTAATGTTCTTATAGAAGATTATTCCCTCAAATTTATTTCCAATATATTTTTATTTTAAATTGGAACTTAAAGCTATATTATATTTATTATGATATCTTAAGTTATTATTTGAATAATAAAAGAGTTCAGTTTGTGATATTTCATTTTGAGAGACACACTTTCTATATAGTGGTTTAACATGTTATATGTGATGTAATTTAAATATTATATAATACATTTAATCTGTTATATATGGGATTAGATATCCTTGGTTTTACATTAAAATTCCAATTGTTTAGGTAAGAAAACAAGAAATGTTATGGTCAAAATTATGAATACATTTTTCACCAATTATGTTTTATGGTATTTTTCTTAAATATTCCAATTTAGTATTATAGGTGAGAAGTAATATAAATAGGAAAAGGTATAGGCCTTCCATCCCATGAAACTCTTCCGAAGGGATGCACGATGCTTGATATTTTTTCTAATATAGTTAAACATTATCATGGATTCTATTATAACTAATAATTATTGTGCTTATTCATCCTCATTTATATCTTTTTCTAGATGATATGAAGGTTATATGGTTAGTTTATTGTAGTATGATCCTAGATATAGATATATAGGTGCTCAAATGCACTAGATGTGGTGGAGTTGTAATAATAATAACTTAAATATCCAAACGACACTAGGTTAGGCCACTATAAGACCTAAAAAACACGTCTTAATAACTAGAGGCTAAAATATACGTTGTTGTTTTAATATTAAATATATGGGAGGTAGTTTTCCACATTATAAAATATAAGATAAGATACAGGTGGTATGTCAAGAATTCAGCATGACCTTGGAGGACGACAGACATACAAACATAAAAACATCATTACTCGACATCTATATACCTATCTATAAAAAAAGAAATATATAATAAAAATACTTTATAAATCATTAATTCACACGTGTAAAGACCCGGAATTTCAAATTTTTTTAATATATGGGAATTTTATGAGTCCACAAAAATTGACGGCGCGTGATTCTGAGGCCCGGTGTGCTCAGAATGAATTTCTGAACTTTTTCTCGGGTACATTCAGTAAACTTACGAGTGGGTTTTTGTAACTTTTGAACCGTTGCTTGGAATTAAAATTTTAGGGCACCGTTGAACTCGTAGTACCAGTATTCACTTAATGAGACCTTCACCTAAACCATAGTGGGTCGAGAGTGAAATATAGATTTTAGATTTTTCATGATGGAATAAAATAAAATAAAATGGTGTAACGTTTTATTTTTTTATTTTATTTTGAAACCACCCTTTTTGGATATTTCATAGGTGGGGACCACCAGAACTAAAACCTTTCATGAGAGGTTATAGAGGTGGGTACCACTGAGCCTAACCTCCCATGTGAGGTTATGGTGGTGGGGACCACCCGAGGCTAAAAACCCCTTGAACCCCTTGAACACCCTCATAAGTGTGGAGATGCCTCTTAAACTTTCCCCACTTAAATGGTGCCACCCCATTTAATTTATTATACCAACCTATGTAATTAATTAACCCAATTTGAATTTGTGTCAACAATTAAAATTGGGGAAACACAACAGTTGACTACTTTTCATTTTGAGGGAAATTATTGGCAAAGGGGGGAGCTCTTGGAGGCTTACACTTATTCCAACGAAGAACGCCGATGCACGACTTCGACTTCTTCTTCGGAACATCCTCCAACGAAGAATTCCATCAAAGAACGTCCTTCAGAAATCAAGGAAGAGGACAACGAGTGAGCTCAACATCGAAGTGTGGATTCAGAAGCGATGATCGTAGGCACTCTCTTTGCCTTCTTCAACTTCCTTCTCGCGCCAACGTCAATGAACAATATGAGGTATGGTGGTTGTTTGAAATTATTCTCTCTTTCCTTTCTTGATAATTCTTTGTAATTCAAGAAAGAATTTTACACGCTTGCTACCACTCCAATGTGAAGAGTGCGGGCCAAACAAACATGGCTTGTCCTCTCCATAAACCTTGTGATTAATTCTTGATTTTGATGTAGGAATGGCTATGAACTACTGTGGGGCACAAGAACGGTGGTCGGCACCATCGTCGGCCACGATGAAGGCAATGGTGCCACCCCACGGCCACCTCCGCCCCGTGACCTCCGCGCCCAGCGGCACCGCCACCCACGGCCTCCACACTGTCTGTGGCCAAGCCATCGTCTCGCGGCCGAGCCGCCACCCTCCGTGGTTGATCCACCGTCTGTGGTCGGACCCTATGGCCGAGATGCCGACCCATGGCCAAGTCACTGTCCACGGCCCCACCGCGCCGCCTGTGGCCTCGCCAGGCTGCCCCGTGGCCTCCGCCCTCCCGACCGAAATTTCCCGCGGCCTCCGCCCTCCCGGCCGAGCCACCCCAACCATGCCGTCATGCGGCCTACGCCCTCCTGGCTGAGCCACCCCGCACCCTTACGGCACCCCCCGGCTGAGCCACCCCATGGCCTCTTCCCTCCCAGATGAGCCGCCCCATGACGGGATGAGCTACCACGCACCCTAGCAACACCACCGAGGCTGATCCGCCGTCCACGGTCGAGCCAACCCGCAGCCTACGCTGCCCCACAACGCCCATGGCCCCTCACGTCCCTCACGGCCTATCATACCACCCAACATGCCGGGCCGCACCATGGGCCAGGTCGACCCAAACTGGGATGACCCAGGCCTGGTCGGGTTGGACCAGACCCGGACCTGATACGAACCTATACATTACTTGGGCCATAACTTTGGCACCAAACATCCGTTTGACAAACCATAAGTGGCACTAAAAAACTTGGAATGAGACGTTCCCTTTGAGTATACCCCACTAGAGTTTTGGGTAAAGTTGAGGTATGATCGAGTTGGATCGAGCATGAATCCAACCAGACCCCAAGGACTAAAAGGCTAATAACTCACAAACCGGGTGTCCGATTGTCGTTCCGTTTGTGGTGTTGAGACCCCTAAGACATAGAGGACCTTTGAGATACTTCATCACGGGACTTCGTAGAAGTTGGAGTATTGACCAGTGACTTGTGGATCGGATCCTTTCGAAGATGAGCAGTCTTAGTGCGGGAACCCCGTAGCTGGCTGTGATGAGAAGAATGAAGAGCGATCCTATGTGGGTGTGCTCCTAGCGATCTTGTGTGGGTCAGATCCTAGTGATCCTATGTGGGTCAACACCTAGAGATCCTTTGTGGATCAGAACCTAGCGATCCTATGTGGGTCAGCTCCTAGCGATCCTGTGTGGGTCGGTTCCTAGTGATCCTATGTGGGTCAGCTCCTAGCGATCCTATGTAGGTCAGCTTATTTACAGAGTAAGATGGTTCAGTACTTAGATCTAATCATCTATACTATGGTACTTAAGTTATACCAGGTGTGAGTTGAGTTCGTACCTATGTGGTACTCTCCTTTTTGGCAATACCATGGTGGTATTCATCTGTGTGGTACTCTCCTTTGTGGTAATACCTTTGTGGTATTCTTCTGTGTGGCGTACATGTGTAGTACTTTCCTTTGTGGTTTTCCTTCCTTGTGGAACAGTTGAGCTTTGGGATTTTGGGTTGGACCCTATGTTTCCTCATGATTGAGATGGGTATACTTGATAACATAGGTATTTGTATGGGCATATACCTAATTAGGGTTGAAAGTTGACATCATGCTTTGAGGTTTATCCTTTGTGGATTTTGTGATACCTTGAGGGTCTCGGGGTCCCTACTGAGTATCGTTATACTCACCCCTGCACGGGCTATGCCCGCACCTTGTTTTGTTTGGTGCAAATGACATACAACGTTGATCGAGACTGAGGGTACTAGGACTGGACGGTACCCAAAGGAGGACCTTACGATGAGTCGGTACACATAGGTGACAGAGGGCTGTGGAGTGTTGAGGAGGCAATTTGTACCTACCCTTCAGGTAGAAAACTCAGAGGATGACCCAATATCTATCTTTATTTTTGCTCCAGTTTACTTGTACTTTCAGTTCCTTGTACTTTCCAATTGGGCTTGTATTCTGTCCCCTTTTTCTTATTGTACTCACTCTATTCACTATTCAGTTTACTTCAATTTGTATCTTTCTGTGTGCTTCGTTGCATGTGTTTACAGGTTATAAAGGCAATGTCTTCCCAATTAGGGATTACGCCTTTCGGTGCTAGTCTCCAGCCCCTCGCTTATGGAAGGTGGGATTGGGGTAGTCCCGGTACGGGCCCCGGGGGACGGGTCGTGACAAATTGTTATCAGAGGTGTCGATTATACCATATAACATAGGACTCCAATCATTCTTTTAACTAAAATAGTGTTAAGTTTAGTGAGTTTGGTTATCAGTTTAGGGAATCCAATGTCGGTGTGGCAGTTGACATATCCATACACCAGGACCCTGACTTCTGATTTCCGACTCAATGCACAAAAACACTGATTGCATGTGTGTTTTCAAGTGTTTTCTTTATGACCACTTTGAGTAATATCACCAGGTATAACTTATTTATTTTGGAACACCTATTTTTTCTTAGGATTCCTCCACGTAGATAGCTAGCTAGGGTTCCGAGAGTAGTACGCACTGATAGCCCACCGAGCGACGAGGTCTCGGTGCAGGGCCCTCTTCCAGTAGAGGCACCAGCAAAGGCACCAATGGTACCATTACCCGTTGGTCCATTTATGCCACTATCCCTAGAAGAAAATGGTGCACGCCGCCTAAGCACGTTGCACGAGTTCCAGTGTCAGAGGCCACCTAGGTTCTGAGGAGAGACAGACCCACATGCAGTTGAGGATTGGTTGGAGGTTGTAGTTAGAGTCTTTCGACTGGTAGGGACACCATCCGATCTCATGGTGATCCTTGTTGTCATTCTTCTATAGGTAGAAGTAGGTAGATGGTGGAGCTTGATTCTCCAGGTTCACTATGAGGTGGCGCTTTTCTGGGCAGATTTCGAGAGCCTATTTCGGGTAGAGTTTGTTCCAGCGACTCTTTACACAGTGCGCATACAGGAGCTTCTTCATCTGCAACAGGTTATCATGACTGTAGCTCAATAATAATCAAGGTTCACCAACCTCTCATGATACTCCACTTAAATGGTGTGAGACCCATTCTTCAGGGCCCAGACCATCGAACAGGAACTCAGGCGGGAGATCAGGGATTCGATGATCTCACTTAGCATCCCGACATAGGAGGGGTGTTAGAAAGAGCCCTCATATGGGAGAGTTTCCTTACTGAGCAGTCACCAGAAATGAGACCCACTACCAGTCATCACATAGAGAAGTCTTCTGTAACTGGAAGCAGACAGATATCACAGTGGTCCAAGAGGACCAGACCTACAGATGGACGACCACAGGATTCAAGGTCGGTTGTGTGGGGAACACGAGGCAGAGCCACTCATTCCAGGAGGGGGAAGTGTTACGCATGCGGCGGGCTGGGTCACATGGCTCGTGACTGTCTGACCTGCCGTATGGATGATCAAAAAACTGTTGAAGGACCACCCAGGCAAAGACAGAGATTTGACATAGGAGGTCCGCAGGGAGCAGAAAGACATGGTGGAGGAACTGTCCATGCAGCTAGCGGTGGGCGACGATTCGATATGTTACCACCACCACCACCAGGAGGTCTACCCTGACTGTAGGGAGCAGGTGGATAGGGTAGAGCCCAGCTCCAGGCAGCTGAGGACTATGATCACGGAACTTCGAAGATGATATGAGGTATGATCTATGTCTACTCCACCTTGTTTGTAGTACTTATAGACACAGGTTCCGGTCATTCTTTTATTTCCACTACTGTCATCTAGAGCTTGGAGATTCTGACGGAGTTTTTGGCTAGATCCTTACGGCTAGAGACACCTATGGGAGAGGATTCGACGATAACTCATAGGTGTCGTCAGTGTGAGCTTACTCTAGGAGGTGAGATCTTCAGATGGGATCTTCTAGTAGCAACGTCGAGGCCTTACGATGTCATTTTTGGTATGTACTGATTATCTATAGTCCATGCACAGATTGACTGTATTAAGCACAAGGTGCGGTGTGTTCACACGGATGGGACTAGGTTTACCTTCACTGGTGAGAAGGGAGCCTTTTCAGTACAAGATAGACTTACCTAGGGGAGAGTGCAGCTGATCACTCATCAGTTGGCTAGCCTTACCCTCGGAGTAGTTGATGTGGAGAGTCCGAGTTATCCTATAGTGGTGGACCAGTACACGGATGTCTTCATTGATGATGTTCTGGGTTTACCTCCTTGCAGATAGGTGAACTGTTACATTGACTTGTACCCCTAGGATGGCACCGATATCTACACCAGCGTATCGGATGGTTCCCGCGAAGCTTCATGAGCTACGGGTATAGCTAGAGGACTTACAGGGGAAGGGATTTGTTTGGCCTAGTGTTTCACCTTGGGAAGCCCCGATTTTGTTCACCAAGAAGGCGGATGGGAGCTTGAGACATTGTGTCAAATATTGGTGCCTGAATCAGGTGACCATGAAGAACAAGTACCCACTCCCGTGGATTGACGACCTCTTTGATCTGGTGAAGGGAGAACGGTGGTTCTCGAAGATAGACCTCAGATTAGTCTATAACCAACTCTGAGTACAAGACGATGATGTGAAGAAGATGGCTCTTAGATGTCAATACGGCTATTACGAGTTCTTGGTTTTTCCATTCGGTGTGACCAATACTCCAGTAGTGTTCATGGGACTCATGAAAGGATCTTTCAGCAATACCTTGATCTCTTTGTGGTAGTCTTCATAGATGACATTATAATATACTCAACTACTAAGGAGGACCACACTTATCATTCTCGAGTAGTACTGGAAACACTTCAAGAGCACTAGCTTTATGGTTAGCTCATGAAGTGCCAGTTCTGGATCTGAGAGGTGTGCTTTCTGGGACATGTCATATTGGAGGATGGAGTTGCAGTAGATCCAGTGAAATTGATGCGGCACTTGCTTGGGAGCCACCCATGAGTTTGATGGAGGTGCGGAGTTTCTTGGGTTTAGCTAGATACTACCGAAGATTTGTGACAGATTTCTCCAGAGTTTTATCACCTTTATTAGCATTAAAAAAGAAGGGGAAACCCTTTGTGTGGTCGGAGAGATGCCAGCAATGTTTTCAGGAGATGAGGCAGTGGCTGACTAGTGCCCCCATCTTGAGGCTTCCATAGGAGGGAATAGGGTACGTATTCTACTACAACACATTAGGGGACGAGCATGGGTGTGTCCTGACATAGAAGAAAGCAGTGATCACATATGGTTCTCGACAGTTATGATAGCATGAGAAGAACTATGCTACCCATGACTTGGAGTTAGCAGCAGTGGTCTTCGCCTTGCATAGTGGCGACACTATCTGATGGGAGAATGATTTACAGTGTACTCTGATCACAAGAGTCTCAAGTATATCTTCTCTCAGAAGGACATGAACCTGAGACCACGACATTGTCTTGAGTTCCTCCAGGACTATGACTTCGAGATATTATATACTCCTAGTAAGGGGAACGTTGTAGAAGATGTACTCAGCCGGAGATCTAGTATTCAGTTTCTAGGTGAGGGGATAGAGCAGCTGGCCGCTTTGAAGATATACTTTATGGATAGAGATGGAGTAGCTTTTCCTCAGTCTCTTACAGTCACTCCCCCACTTCTTCAGCGAGTCAGGAAGGCACAGCGTGGGGACACTGACTGCGAGACACAACGTGCTCAGATGTCCATAGGACAGGCTCCAGATGGATTTTCTGAAGGTGGGGAGAATATCATCCTCTTTAGAGGACGTACCATGGTACCAGTGTCACATTGGGAGGAAGTGATGAGGGAGTTCCATACATCCCCTCTATCGGTACATCTAGGATTGGTGAAGAAGTACTAGAATCTTCGACGATAGCACTGGTGGCCGGGAATGAAGAAATCAGTTGCAGAGTTTGTCTCTCGATGCCACAGTTGTTTGCAAGTGAAGGGGGAGAATCAGGTACCGGCATGCTTGGTTCAGCATTTAGAGGTCCCAAAGTGGAAGTGGGATGGGATATACATGGAATTCATGATAGGACTCCTATGTACATCTTGGGGACATGATTCAATTTGGATGATCATCGACTGACTCACCAAGTCGGCCCACTTCCTACCGATTAGAGAACATGGTTTAGTAGAGCGATTGGGACACCTCTATGTGTAGGATATTGTGTGGCCACATGGAGTAACCTCGATGATTTTCTTCGACCGTGATACAGATTTTACTTCCTGGCAATGGAAGGGGTTGTATGAGGCTTTTGAGACGTAGCTTCGTTTGAGAACTGCCTTCCATCCTCAGACGGATGGCTAGACTGAGCAGACCATTCAGACCCTGGAGGACATGCTACGTGCTTGTGTCCTCAAATTCGGTTTCATCTGGTAGGATCACTTTCCTTTGATGGAGTTTTCATAAAAGAACAGCTATCACCCCAACATTGGGATGGAACCTTTTGAGGCGTTGTACAAGTGACCTTGCAGATCACCTTTGTGCTGGACTGACCCAGGGGAGTAAGCACTAGTGGGACCATAGATGGTATAGACTACCACAGAGAAGGTGAAGATCATCCATGAGCAGATGAAGACTACACAGAGCAGGTAGAAGTCATATGCCTATAGGCGATGGAGACCTCTGGAGTTCGAGAATGGAAACCACATATTTCTACAGGTCTCTCCCTGACGAGGTTTATAGAGATTTGGTCGAGGTGACAAGTTATCTCCGAGATTCATCGGATCGTTCTAGGTCCTTAGTAGAGTTGGCGAGGTGTCTTACTGCTTAGCTATTCCACCTCAGTTTCACTGGGTGCACGACTTTTTCCATGTATCCTAGCTGAGGAGATACGTTCATGACCCTTCTCACATCATCGACCATGTCGAGTTGGGCGTCGATGAAGGGGTGACTTTTACAGAGGTTCTAGTAGAGATTGAGGATCGATAGGAGCAGATCCTTTGTGGATGGTCGATAACTCTGGTGCGTGTTCTTTGGAAGCATGAGAACCTCCATGATATCACATGGGAGTGGGAGGCTTAGGTTCGTGCTCAGTTCCCCCACTTGTTTTATTATATTTGAGTTGTGGCTTATGGGGACATAAATCCCTGAGGTGGAGAGAATGTAAAAACCTGGAATTTCCATGTAATTTTTTTAATATAAGGGAATTTTATGAGTCCTCAAAAATTAACGGCACGTGATTACGAGGCCTAGTGTGCCCAAAATGAATTTCTGAACTTTTTTTCAGGTACTTTCAGTAAAAATGTGAGCGGGTTTTTTTTATCTTTTGAACCGGTACTTAGAATTGAAATCTGAGGGCACCGTTGAACTTGCAGTGCCAGTATTCTCCTAAGGAGACCTTCACCTCGACCGCAATGGGTCGAGAGTGAAAGATAGAATTTGGGTTTTTTGTGAAGGAATAAAATAAAATAAAATGGCGTAACATTTTATTTATTTATTTTATTTGAAACCATCCATGTGGATATTTCACAGGTGGGGACAGCCTGAACTAAAACACCCCATGAGAGGTTATGTAGGTGGGGACCACCGAGCCTAACCTCCCATGATAGGTTATGGTGGTGCGGACCACCCAAGGCTTAAACCCCCTTGAACCCCTTGAACTCCCTCATAAGTGCGGGGAAGCCACTTAAACTTCTCCCCCTTAAATGGTGCCACCCCCTTAAATTTATTATGCCAAACTATGTAATTAATTAACCCAATTTGAAATTGTGCCAACAATTAAAATTGGGGAAACACAACAGTTGGCTACTTTTCATTTTAGGGGAAAGTATCGGTAAAGGGGAGAGCTCCTGGTGGCTTACACTTCTTCCAATGAAGAACACCAATGAAAGACTTCAACTTCTTCTATGGAAAATTATCCAACGAAGAATGCCATCGAAGAACTTTATTCAAAAATCAAGGAAGAGGATGACAAACGAGCCCGATATCGATGTGTGGATTCAGAAGTGACGATCGCAGGCACTCTCTTAGCCTTCTTCGACTTCTTTCTCATGCCAATGTCAACGAACAATCCAAGGTAGGGTGGTTGTTTTAAATTCTTCTCTCTTTCTGTTCTTGATAATTCTTCATAATTCAAGAAGGAATTATAGCCGCTTGATACAGCTCTAACGCGGAGAGTGTGGGCCAAATAAACATGGTATGTCCTCTCCGAAAAACATATGATTAATTCTTGATCACGATGGAGGAAGAGCTATGAACCACGGTGGGGCTTGAGAACGGTGGATGAAACCACCATCAGCCACGATGAAGGCGAAAACACAACGACACTGCCCCATGGCCACCGCCGCCCCGTGGCCTCCGTGCCCCATGGCACCGGTGCCTGTGGCCTCTGCACCCCGCGGATCCAGTGCCCGCGGCCTCCGTGCCCTGCGGCACCGCCTGTGGCCTCTGCACCCTATGGCACCACCGCCCACGGCCTCCGCGCTGTCTACGGCTTGGCTGCCATCCTGTGGTTGAGCCTCCACACTCCCTGGTCGAGCAGCCGTCTGCGGCCAAGCCGCCGCCCCACGGTCTGGCTGTCGTTCGCGGACGAACTGCCCTGTGGTCAGGACACTGCCCCGTAGCTCTGCCCTCTGTGGCCCTGCCGCACCACTTGCAGCCTCACCGAGCTTCCCTGAGGCCTCCGCCCTCCTAGCCGAGCCATCTCGCGACCACCACCATTCCGACTGAGCCACCCCGGCCGAGCCTCCCCGGCCGAGCCGCCCCGGCCGAGCCATCCGGTGGCCTCCGCCCTTCCTGTCGAGCTGCCTCGTTCCCTCACAGAACCCCCCGAACAAGCCTCCCTACTACCTCCACCCTCCCAGCCGAGTCGTCCCATGCTGGGTTGAGCCGCCCCGCCCCCTTGCACCATCCCCTCGGCTGATCTGCCGTCCACGGCCGAGCCGACCCGCGGCCTCCGCGGCACCTCGCGGCCCTCATGGCCTGCCGGACCACCCAGCAGGCCAGGCCGCACCACGGGCTAGGCCGCACCACGGGTCAGGCCGAACCACAAGTCGTACCGCACCAAAGGTTGGGTCGGTCCGACAGGGTCGGACCGAACCCGGACCTGATACGAACCAACACTTTACTTGGGTCTTAACTTTGGCACCGGACGCCCGTTTGATGAACCTTCAACGGCACTAGAAATATTGGAATGAGATGGTCCCTTTGAGTATATCCCAATGGAATTTTGGGTAAAGTTGAGGTATGGTTGGGTTATATTGAGCTCGAATCCAATCAGGTCATTGGGACTAAAAGGCTAATAACTCACAGACCGGGCATCTGATTGATACACCATCTATTGCGTTGAGACCACTATGATGTGGTGGACCATTGAGATACAACTTCTTGGGACTTAGTAGTAGTTAGAGTTTCAAAAATGACTTTTGGAGTGGATCCTCTCAGAGATGAGAAAACTTAGTGCGGGAACCCAGTAGCAGGATGTGACGAGAAAAAAGTAGAGTGGTCGTGTGTGGGTCAGCACCTAGCGATCCTGTGTGGGTTAGCTCCTAGTGATCCTGTGTGGGTCATCTCCTAGTGATCTTGTGTGGGTCATCTCCTAGCGATCCTGTGTGGGTCAGCTCCTAGCGATCCTATGTGGGTCAGCTCCTAGCGATCCTATGTGGGTCAGCTTCTTTATAGAGTAATATGATTCAGTCATTAAATCTAATCATATATACTATTGTACTTATGTTATACCAGTTGTGAGATGAATTTGTACCTGTTTGGTACTCTCCTTTGTGTTAATACCTTGGTGGTATTCTTCTGTGTGGCGTACCTGTGTGGTACTCTCCTTTATGGTAATAACTTGGTGGTATTCTTCTGTGTCGCGTACCTGTGTGATAATTTCCTTTGTGGTTTCCCTTCCTTGTTGAATAGTTGAGCTTTGGGATTTTGGGTTGGACACTATGTTTCCTCATAATTGAGATGGGTACACATGATAACTTAGGTATATGTATGGGCATATACCTAAGTAGGGCAGAAAATTGACTTCATGCTTTGAGGTTTATCCTTTGTGGATTTTGTGAGACCTCGAGGGTCTCAGGGTCCCAACTTAGTATATTTATACTCACCCCTGCACGGGCTATGCACGCACCATGTTGTGTTTAGTGCAGATGAAAGACAACATTGATCGAGACTGAGGGTACCAGGACTAGACGGTGCCTGGAGGAGGACCTTACGACGATTTGGTAGACGGAGGAGATGGTCTGACATGGAGTGCTGAGGAGGTGATCTATACCTACCCTTCAGGTAGGAACCTCGGAGGACAACCCAACAACTGTCTTCTTTTTTTCCTCCAGGTTACTTGTACTTTCACTTCCTTGTACTTTCATGTTGGGCTTGTATTCTGTCCCCTTTTACTTACTGTACTCACTCTATTTACAATTCAGTTTACTTGTGTTTGTATCTTGTTGTGTGCTTGGTTTCATGTGTTTACAAGTTATAAAGGCAATTCCTTCCAAATTTTAGGGATTACACCTTTCGGTGCTAGTCATTATCCCCTAGCCTATAGAAGGCGGGCTTGGGGTAGTCACGGCACGGGCACCGGGGGACAGGTCGTGACATACAAATCTAGTCTATAAAAAAATAAAGTCTATAATATATAAGAAACAAAAAACCCAAAATAAAAAAATAAATAAAATCTAAACATTGCATAAGAACCAAAGGTGGCATCTCCCATATATGGAAACTCCATAAAAAAACTAAGGATAACCCTTTTTTACTTTCTCTACACATTCACCAAGAACTCCTAGATACTCTATCCATGCTTCAAAATCTACTTACTCCAAATAAAAATAGTTCTTTCAACAGTCTTATACTAAAATTGTACCTAAAATACAATTCATGAATTTTCATTCCCACTCATGTGACTATGTAAGGTGTGATCATAAACGTACTCCGTAGGGAACATGCAACATATCTCATCTTAGTAGTGAATAACCTGATGTATTCATGTATAATTATACACATTTACATATGTATATAATAAAATATATTTTTTAGATAACAAATAGATTAAAAAAATAAAACAATAGAAAATAAATCCAAGGATTAGTTTAAGATACAACCAATTACTCCTTATACTGGTAGGATCCATACCTATCATACCAACTTCGTCCTTAACTCCGGATATGAGATGATGATACAAGTCCATGTTCTTTGAGTTTAAACATATAAAACTATGAAATAACTTATATATGTACACTTACATACCCACACATATGAGGAGATGTGTACAAATAAGTTGGGGTCATAACGACTTATTCTAGCTATGAAATTAGGTTTAACTAGTAATGGAGATATTGTATCTTGTCTTAGTGAATAAGGGAATGGGTATAAATTGGTAGTGTATTGTGAGACCATCCCACATTGAGGGTAAGGTAATATTACATCCTAACCATTAGAAACCATAAATCAATAAGAAAAATATCTATTTATGTTTATAAAATATCAATATATATCCATACCTGAACTAGTATACTCATAACACACACAAAAATAATGCTCCAAGTGAAAGACAACATAACAACCACCATATTTAATAAAAAAAGACATGAATATATTTATATCACTAGATATATCAACATGACTTCAAAAATGTCCACACTAAGAACCTTAGATCTTGAATTTCATTAATTAAATAGAATAAAAGTCATGCATGACACAAAGAACTCATCTTAATAAGAATTTCAAAAGTATCAAGTCTAAGAAAATGTATAAAAATTTTATATGTTTTAGTGACACCATGCCAAACAAGGAACTAAGATTCAGTAATTGATCACACGTATATACTAATGATAAAATATGCAAGGTACTATCTGAGGCATTGTTCATGACCCATTCCAACTTAGGTTAACCCCAAAGGGAATAAAACAAAGTATAAAGGTTGAGTTAAAACATTGGTTCAAAAGTAAGGTTCATTTACAAAATAATATTTCCATATTAAAAATACCTTTATAATAAAGTAGACCATCTATAATAGAAATATTATTTCTAAATTTATATTTTAAACTATATAATTTAACACATAGAATATGAATGTTCATTATAAAAATGAACGTTTTTAGTTGGTAAAGATACTACCCTTAACTTTTATTATGTAAAATAATTACACTTTATTATCATTGGAAAAATAGTGATTTGTTTAAGAATTAAGAGATTTCATGTTTTAAAGAAATAAATGTTTCTATAAACCCAATATACAAGTTAATGGATTTGAATAAATTAGTGAAAATCTTATTACTTTAAGGAAAAGAGGCCATTTATAAATTATTTAAAACATTAAGTGTTATTTGGGTGACAAACTAGTTTAGGGAAAACAATAATTTATATGAGTAGTTTATTCCCTTCCACCAAACTAACCTTTTCATTACCTTTTCACTCATGAAACTCTTAACAGGGGTTAAGGTATGATTTTTGATATATAACTTGTTCCAGAAATGATAAAAGGAAGTGAACATCTTGGGAAGACATGGTAATGTCATGAAAGAGAGTTCCTAAAAATATATGGTTAAGATGATTGGGATTAAATGTCAAGGTCATAAAATATTAAAAATTACAAATCTATGAGGTAATATCATGGTCAAGACCATTTATATAGTACTATCCATTAAGCATATTATAACGTGTCATGGAATGGAAACATTTGAAAGAAATCATGAAAAACTAACTAAACAAAGGAAGGAACATAAACAAATGAACCTTAAATTTTATAATAATGAATCATGATTAAAAAAATCTGTAGTGGAATTGAAGTACAACTATAAATTTATAAAAATAAGGCTTTTATAATTAAGACTCTATTAGAATCCATTTCATTAAAAATCTAAGAGTCATATGTTTAAATAATGGTTTTAATACTACTCTATAACATATCATGAAATTATAATAACACTATTCATATTGATATAGTAAAATAACTTGAGAAAACATCAATTAATAAATTTTAAAATAATGTTTTCGATTTATTAATATCTTCAAAAAAACAAGTGGGAAGAATGTCCCAAGAATAACCCTTAAATTCACTATGGGAGTTGAAAACTCTATACCTAAATCATTCAAAAGATTCAAAATCCAATATTCCATAAATGTACACTCCAAATATCACTAAGAAACCCATACTAATAATTAGGAAAAAACTCATAATCCAAATATTCCAATAAACTACTCACTATAAAAACATTAATGTTAAACCTTAAAGGAAACCTAACTGGAATACTTCTAAAATCCATTATAAACTATAACAACCAAAATATCTATTTAAAGTCACCAAAAACATTTTAATTCCTTCCTAAATTTTGAAAAACACAAAAAAATACTCATAATCAAACTTATTAGAATGAAAATAACCACCAATGGATGACAATGACCCACAAGAAAATCCTTTGAACAAGAAACAAGAAAGACCAATGATTTAAATTGATTTCTCCATGTCAGAATAAAATAAAAAATCAGAATACATACTCATGATATAAGGATACAAAGAAGAATAAATAATAAGGATATAGGATAAGAAAGGGGGAGGATTATATTGGATTCAATGTGAAAAAAAACCTTTGAATCCATCTTGATCCATGGCCATGAAGGAAGTGAATAAGAAGACTCAAAAGAGTCATAGAAGGTGTCTATCGATGGATGGAAGTGAAATGGTTCAAATGAGGTATAAAATGGGGTAAAAATGATTAAAATGACCACAATGGATCTCTTAAATGAATTATATTTCCTGAGCCTGCCGATTACTTTCAGGAAGTACATCGGTTACCTGATGGAACCACTTGGGAAACTTAGCCTCTACTAGGTGCAGTTGGAACCCAATTTCATCAATAGAAAAATAATATAGATGATTCCCACATCTAAACTTCTCAAACCCCAATATCACCCATATAACTTCAAATAATATCTTTAAACACCCAAAATTTCAACCTTAAACATCCTAATTTTTAACCAAAACCTTGATACAAAATTCCCCCTCAACCAGAAAAAAATATTCAAAAAGTAAAATTCTTACACTGACCATTTTCTCTAAACATAACCTTCAATCCAATATATATGAATAGAGTCATTAAAAGAGTGATGTATGGTAATGGGTTAAGGTTTGATGTTTTTTAAACTTTTATATGTTATTTTTATGAAAAATTAATTATAACTAATGGTTATTGAATACTTTTTATGTATATATTTGTGTCTTGAATTTTCTTTTCAATTGATTATTTTTTATTTAAATCTAGATTATTTATATATAATATATAAAATTTTTAAGTTTTATATACATACATACGTATATATATATATATAATTTTTTTTATTATTTTTTCAATTAACGATGGTATGGGTAAACTATTTCTATATGAAATTTATGCTATATTAGTTAGTGATAGTTTTGAAAAATACATTTTTTATAATAAATTTATTATATAAGTCTAGTAAAAATATCTTTAAACCAGTATATTCCTTTTTTAAATTTACCCTTCCATTTATTCAAAAATACATGATATAAAATATTTCTAAATGAATATAAAACTACTATGAAATGTTAATGAATGAAAATTTTATAAACCAGTAATAAATTATTCAAATCTATCAGTGATTTATTTTTGGAAATGGTATACATGGAGGTTAACAAAACTATTAAAATAATTAGTGGTGGTTAAAACCACCAAAAACATGGATTTCCTATAATGAAAGACTATTTCCTTCTGCATGCTATGATAATATTCATTATAAAATAATTTCCTATATATGATAGTTTTTTAGAAATAGTGATAATTTATATAAATCTTTTCTTATTTGGGAATAAGGGACTTTAAATTATCAACTATATCATGGGATAAATATGGTGTACATGATTTGTTGAATATTTCTATGAATATACGACCCTTATTGAAGATTAAAAATGCATTTAACTATTTACAGGAGTACTATTTACACCCATACCCTTTATAAACTGATGAATATTATGATAAAGTGAAAAACATAAATTTTACATTTAATAATACAAAAGTTTTGGGTAATAAAATGTTACATATAAGAAACAATTCATCTTATTTGATATACCTTATTATATATTTCTATATTTCAAACATAACATTGATGTTATGAATATTGAGAAAAACATATGTGGCAGTTTGATCAGAACTTTTTTAAATATAAAATTAAATACTTAAAATGGATTTCATGTAATATTGGACTTAATATTTATGAAAATACATATGGAGTAAACTCCTACAATAAAATAAAAAAATACTTACCTGCATCTTGTTATACATTATCCATGATTGGAAAAATAAATTTTTGAAAATGTTTACTTGGTATTAAAGTATCTCTTGGGTATGCTAAAAATGTGAATATTTTAGTGTTATTAAAGGATTTGATGTTAATATCCATAAAGTCTCCTTATTTTCATGTATTTATACAATAAATACTACCATTTTTACTTCAAGGTATATTGTTGATGTCAATTGGAAAGTCTATCATCAAGTTTTATTACTTTTTCAATTCCATTATTTGAAAAATCATAGATCTAAATTTATTAAATATATTGGATAATAATTCTATCATTATAATTTGATAACTACAGATATATTTTTCACTATACTTTTTTGATATAAAAGTGGATCTAATGATTCATTTTTTCTGTGAGAGATAATGTTCTGTTTCTTGTATATTTACATTGGATGCATACTTTTGAATGATATATAAAAATTATAAAGAGATATGTTATGAATTTATATCAACTAGAGGGATCTATTATTAAATTTGTTTTTATGTGGTGGTTAAAAATTGTACTTACCAAATGTAGGAAGTGAATCAAATCATTCTACCTTCATCTATCTATATGGTAGTAAATAGTGAAGGTAAGGGGATATATGTCTAAAAATTAATGTAAATTACATATGATGAAATAATGTTGACAAATTTAGATATTTGAATAATATAGGTGAGTTTAACCATATATATCATCACATATTACTATATTGAATGTGAATGATCTAGAAATAAGTGAAAATAGATTGTTAAATGAGCATAAAATACAGATTATTAATTGTATAAAGGGAATGATAATATTGATTAATGTACATAAGGAAATTTGAAATGGTTAGTTATGGGACCATGTATTAATGTAACCACATGATCTGGTTATGATATTAATGGTTATATATTTTATATTAAAAATCAGGAGAATAAGTGTATCATTAAAAATAGTAGAATAATATTCATCTCCAAAGTAATGATTTTTTGAGAAAAATATATATAAACCAAATTTATGCCTCAATAAGAAATATTATGTTGTTTATGATATGTGGAAATTGATTACAATAAATTTTAAGTACTAGTGTTTAAGTGTAACAAAGTTGATAGTAACAGTCGTGAAAAACATGATGATTTTGGATTTACACTTATTGGATTGAAATGATTTATTTTGAAAGAAGAACTATTTATCATGGAAACATCTGAAAAAATATTTTTTATCTGTTATTCATTAAATGATTGATGGTATATCATTTTTTAAGGAAAAAATAATTTGGGTAATGAGAATATGTAAGTTGTAAAAAAAAATTGTGATATTCCTCCATCTATTACATTATTTCCTATGGATAAAGATTCTAATAAACCATAATTTTCAAACATAGATATAACATATTAATAGATGAGTATTCATTACATAACATAATGATCCACAATGAAGTTTTACAGGTCTAATGCCTTTGGAAACTTAGAAACATAAAAAAATGGTTCATAGGAATTTTACATCATCTCCCACATAGTTCCTCATAACTAGAAACATTCTTTGACATATCATACATAATATAATTCTCCATAACATGTGGAAAGGAAATATAAGAAATAGTGAGATCAGATACCCAATAAGGTAAACAAGGGAGATATCAATGATCACATAATAATAACATGAGAATAAGGATATGAGAACACGAATATAACATTTAAAAACAATACCTTATATATCATAGATCATAATATTGATTTATGGAATAAATCATGGAAATTAATAATACATGAATCATAAAGAAATCAAAGAACATATTCCATGAGCTGAAAAAATAGGCATTAGACATATATTTGTGGCATACATATAAGCATAGAATATAATTTCTTTAGTAGATAAGGCTTGCATACAAGTATATCATAGTGGAATGGGTTCACTAACCAAACCATTGTTGTAGTCATTATTCACTCCCAAGACTATCAATATGGACATATTCACTTACTGAATGGGGTTCAGTACCCATTTAAATCCTATTTATCTCATGAGATATCAACATTTACCTAATTTATTAGAGGGAGATATAGGCCTCACCCATCACATAATAAAAATTGTACATATGAGTGCCACAAGATCAAAAAACATTCACCATATCAGAACCCATGAAAATAAATGGGTTTTATAATCTTTTCATCATATCATAGCCCATGGAAAGGAATAGTTTTCATAAACATTTCATCATAACATTACCCATGGAAAAGGAATGGGTTTCAAAAATATATTTTCATCATAAAAATAAAATTTATATAGATGTAATAATAATGGTATCCTTGGATCATAACACCAGTAAATCTTAATTAACATTAAATAATTTCATCTTAAATGGAAAATTATTTTGAATGATCACTTGGAACATTTCTTGAGAAAAATAGCCTTTTCACTTTGAAAATCAACTTCTTTAAAACTAAAAGTTCAAAAAACATTGTGAAAATACTCTTACTTGAAGATATTATTTTAAAATTATAAATTAACCTTTAAAACATCGAGTGGTCATGCTGGTAGAAAATAACATTCATGTCGTACATGTTAAAAAAATAATCCTTTCATATTTGCAGTAAAAAAGTCAAAAAAGTACCTCATTTGGAAAATGATAAGAAGATTCATTTTAAAATGTTTTTTATAAAGTTAAACATGGTTAACAATTTCTCTAATAAATTATTGGAGATCAATAAAACATTCATTAAAATATTTTTTGACAACATGAATATGGAAGAAAAGGTATTTTTGACCAAAGAGATAAATACAGTCGGTTTTCCTTGAAAACATTATTTGGGAATCTTGAGTACATAAATATAGGAGAATGAAAGTAAAATATGTATTTTATTGAAATAAAATATAATAATAATATTAATTTTATTCATTAGTGATAGATCATACAATTTCATAATCGATAACATAATCCTAAACAATCTCGATAAATAATGAGATTTTAACATAAAACCTTTACCACTTTGGTATCTTTTAAATTATAGGACCTTAGAAAGAATAATCTTAAATTAAACATTAAATATAATTAGTATAAATAAATTCATGGTATAACATTTCAAACTTACTATGTATAAACCTCATAAAATAGGAGAGATGTATAACATGACATATGTCCCAAAGAGGACAATTTGAGGTGAATTTCCATTACCTTAAGTCTTTACTTCCTTTGTACAAGTTAAAAGATCCTATATAATAAATATCAGTAAATTATACATATATTATAGGGTCGTAAAAATATTTATCATACCATGTATTATTTACTTATTACTGTTTGTTACCCCTTTATTAAATATTCACTGTTAAAATCACATTTCATTTAATAACTACTTGGATTTTTCAATTATGTTTTTGTATGGTAGTTTTGGTCATTTTACATTGATCATGGTTCCATAATATAAAAAATTTAAAAATGGTATAAATATCATATATATTCATTATATATTTATTTAGATTAATTCATTGAATTTAGAGATAGAAAAATAATTACACCGCTCATAGAGATGGTAGGTCATATATATGTATGAAAGTTGTTTAGATTTTCATGATGGAAGGAAAGAAATAAATTTAAATAATATATTACCTTTATATAATTACTATTATTTTATATATATCACATTTTTTCATTAAACTTATCCTTATTACCTTTGATGTAAAGTATAAGTGAATAACCAACCACATCGCTCCATAAGTTTATAGTTTTCCATACACCAGAGTGATGTTATTGTATTCCAATAAAATGGAAAGTAAGAAGTTATATGTAATATTATAATTAAATAAGTATAATTAGGAAATAAATTTTATATAAATATGTTAAATCAAACATTATATTCAGCTGAGAGAGGTGGTGATGGAAAACAATTTTTATCGGTTCGTGAAGCGATAGTCCACTTTAGACACGGTCGATAGTTTCGTTTCCCACTTGATGGTGTAAGAGATATATGCTGGAAATTAAATTAGTAAAATAAAATATTATTATAATTTATATGTTTATTTTATTATATAATTATTTTTGAATAATATTTTAAGGAGTTATGGGATGAAATAAAATAAAAACACATGGTTAAGGACTATGCTTATTCTTTAGAGAATCCCTTTAGGTTGACACATAAATCCTTATTAAGATAATTTAATAATAAAAATAAGGAATAAATTATGTGTTTAGGTAATTATGTAATGTATTGGAGTATTTATTTCCCTGCCAAAGGGTTTTGGAAGTGTGAAAATGAGAGTAGAGGGGGTGTCCTATAAGTGGGGGAGAGGACACACTTAGAATTTATGAAAAGGAAAAGGAGTATCCAAGTTTTAAACATGAATAAATCACAAAAATGGTAATTATATAACATTATATGATATAAAATAAAAATATTTCCATACATTAGGATTTACATAATTTTTTATTCCATTTTAACCCTTATATTTTTAGTTTAACCCTTGGTAAACCCGTTTTAACCTTAACCCTGGTAATTGATTTTTAATATTTGTAAAACTAATTTTTGAAAAAAAAAATTAACATATTATATTATATTAATTATTTTTACTATAAAAACTTAATCAAGTTTTTAAATTTACATTCACTTAATTGGAAAATTTTAATTTAAAATTAAACCCGCTGATGCGACGAAAAAACGGTTTTCCAAAGGGATTTTTTTAATTAGAGAACATTTTAATATAAGAATTCAATATGAATTTGAATATAATTAAATAAATTGGTTAAATAATAACATAATTTTAATAATTTTAATTTTAAAATACTTTTTAATAATATGGAATAAAAAGTCATTTTTTAATAATAATCTATATTTTCCATTATTCTCTAAAAAATTAATATTTTCAGAAAATGCTAAAAATTTCACTGTAATATAATTGTGACACATTGATTAAAAATATAAATTTAATTTTTTAAAATAAATTAACTAAAATTTTAAATAAAATATTTTTATTATTTGTTCATAAAAATAAATAAAAATAATTTTTTGAAAAAAAAGTATTTTAGAATCATATAAAGACTTTACTGAAAATTAAGTACTTATTTATAGATATATTTTCTTTATATGAATCCTTTATAATTAATTTTTTCATTTTGGTTATTCCTATTCATACCACCATGTTTAATGGATTGGTTATAATGATCAGTTTTGTATAAGAATATTAATATTATATCATAGTTCATTGAAACTCGATGTTGCTAGTAATGCATGCTATCAAAGAAATTTATTTGTAAAATATTATTACATAAAATCTCAAGGTGTTACATTATACCACACTTAAAATATATTTCTCTATTTCTCCCTATAAAATTATATCTCTTTGATACAAGAAACTTCAGATACTTCTACCTCATTACATCCTCTGGTTCCCACACAACTTCCTTATATTTGTAGTTTCTCCAAAAAACTTTAACAATGTGAATGGTATTGTTTCCTATAACAATCTCTATATGATCTAGAATATCCAATAGTTTTTTAATAGGAAAGATAATTATCTATTAGTATAACCTTTTATTTCAGTACATGTGATGGGTTAGCTATATACTTCCTTATGAGAGATACATGGAACATATCATGGACTTGAGGTATGTTCTATGGAAGAACCAATTGATAAGATATTGTCCATATATGATCAATAATTTAAAAGGTACTGGTATACCTAGGACTTAGTTTAACCTTATTTCCAAATGTCATTACCTTCTTTTATTTAGATATTCTTAGAGACACCTTTTCAATAACATCAAATTCTAGATAATTTCGGTGACTGTTATCATAACTTTTCTACAAACTTTGTTCTGTCCTTATATGTAATTGAATAGAGCTAACATTATTTTCCATTTCTTCAGCTAGTTCGAATTCCAATAGCTTCTATTATTCTACTTCATCCTAGTACATTGGAGTTTTATACTTCTTTCTATAGAGTGCTTTGTAAGGATCCATCTGAATTCATGACTGAAATATATTATTATAATAAAACTTAACTAGGGAAGGTATTAATCCCAACAAACTTTTAAATCCATAGAATATGATCTCAAAATATCCTCTAGGGTTTTAAATTTTCTCTCACACTGACCATATATCTAAGGATGATATATATTGATGAAAGTCAACTATGTATCAATATATTTCTGAATAATTCACAAGAACTTCAAGGTAAACCATGGATCCTGATAAGATATAATGGAATTTGAAACTCCATGAAACCTAAACACTTCATTAATTTATATCTTAGAAAGATGATTGAGAGAGAAATATTTTGTGATATTGATGAATTGTATTTACTTTGTAAGGAAATCAACCATAAACCATATAGCATTATGCCATTTAGATGTTTTGTGGACTTAAATTGAAAAATATATGGTGAAATTTTCCCATTTCAATTCTTCTATGGGTAATTATTGTAACAACCCCTTAGAGTTTTTTATATCAACTTTAACTTACTAACATACTGATCACTAATATTCAAACTCTACAATATCCCTCTTAATTCTATCACACTAGAAATACTCTTTTAAATAACTATACATATTCATACTTCCTAGATGAATAGAGAATGAAGAACTATGATCCTTTTATAATAGATCATTCTTCAAATCAGATATAGATGAAACACATACATGGTTTATGAACCTTATCATTACACAATAATCATGGTTAAACATTGGAACATTTCTCAACTTCTTATATAGATCCAAATATTCCTTCTATTCCTATTTAATATTAATTGGATAGATGGTTGAAGACTTTGAGAATTATAATATTTCTCCCCTTCCTTCAAGATTTGAAGAGAAATCATTTTTAAATCCATAAATATTGGATATTTTTTTATCCTCATCATGGATAAGCCATATTTATCCTTTTGGCCTAAATAATCATACAAATCTTCACTTTAATAGGGTGGTAATATATTGAGTAGTCATAATATTTAATCAGATCTAACCATCTTCTCTGGTGAATGTTTAACTCTTTATGAATGAATATATACTTTAAAATTTTGTGATTGGTATATATATCACACTTTTCTCCATAAAGATAATGACACAATATCTTTAGTGCAAAAATTAATTCAGTTAACTCAAAATCACGAGTTGGGTAACTTTTCTTATGAACCTTCAATTATCATGAGGTAAAATTTATAACTATTTCATTATTTATGAGAATTCATCTCAATCCATTTTTATATGCACCACTATAAATTACAAAACCTTATACACTTTATGGTAATGTAAGAACATGTGTACTAACTATCCTTATCTTCAATTCCTTAAAAAAAATTACATTCATCTATCCAAAGGAACTTTGATCCCTTATAAGTTAACTTGGTGTATGAATTTGATAGATTTGAGGAATTATCCACAAACCATAAATAATATCCAACCAAACCAAGAAAACATTCGATCTTAGTTATAGTGGTTTGTGTGGTCCAACATTAAATATCCTCCTTCTTTGATGGATCCACAAATATACCCTCTTATGATATTATATTACCCAAAAATTAAACCTTTTATATCCAAAATTCATACTTTTTAAATTTTTCATATAGTTTTTCCTTCCCCAATGTATCCATTAAAATTCTCAAGTGATTTTTATGCTCTTCCTTTCTCTTGGAATAGATAAGAATATTTTTTTCAAATACTACCACATGTTGATTAATGTAATATCTAAATACCATATTCATTAAATACATGAAGATATCATGGTCATTAGTAAGACCAAATGGAATCAATATATACTCATATTGTCCATACCTTGTACTAAATTCCATGTTGGGTATATCCTCCTTCTTAACCCTTGTTTTATGATATCCATAATGAATTAAAATCTTGGAAAAGTATTGTGCTTTACATATATGATCAAATAAGTCATTATTACTAGGTATAGGATACTTGTAATTAATTTTAAAAAAGTTAAATTATCAATAATCAATGCAGAGTCACATATCTATTTCTTTCTTCTTAAAAAAAGTACTAGTTTACCATATGGCAACACACTTGGATGAATGAATCCTCTTTTAATATTTTTATAGAGTTTATTCTTCAATTACTATAACTCAATCATGTCTATTATATAGAGAGTCCTTAAAATAGATGTATCTATAGGTATTAGTTATATTAAAAAATAAACTTAATGATTCAATGGAATACTAGGAAACTATTCTGCAAATATATCAACAAACTCCCACAAAATAGGAATATCATCGATGTTGAGTTTCTCCCCAAACATTTGAGATAAACACTCCTTTTTACTAGGAATCAAGACACATAAAATGGATGTTATTTCCATCATAAGTTCATCTTTATCATCACACTTATAGATGATCATAGGTTTGTTTATAATATCAAACATGCCTTCCCTACCTTAATAATTGATGTGGGATTTATGTAGAGAAATCCCATCTATGCATATGATAACATCAAATTCATCCAAATTAAGAATGATGATATTTGTAGGGAGTACATTACTGAAAACATCAATGGGATAAGAGTCATAGTCTTAATATGCGATCATCATACCATTAGGGATTTTTAATACCGATTCAACATCTAATCATTTGGGTGTAATTTTAATACCCTTACAAAATTATTCATATATAAAATAGTGGGTAGAACTATGGTCAAATAAGACATTATCATTTCTAGAGTGGTTGGTAATTACACCTTTCACTAAATATTTATATCACCCCTCATAAAAAATAGTGATCATATAATATTCATCTTTCTCCCTAAAATTAGGAGGTTGCTAAAATCCATCATCTTCATTAATATTAGAATTTTGGAACTAGTAACCATAATGACCATTCTATTTTTATTTGAAACAAAGGAGTGTGTGTGGTGAATTCTATGGAGTTTTCTCTCTTATCACATAATTTTCTAATATCCTCCCATGAATTTGATAATCTATTTCCTCATGACCTTCCTTTTCACACACAAAAAATTTACCAGTCTATTTAAGGAAATTTTCCTCCAGGTTTCCCTCCATACATTGAATAGGAAAAAAATCATCTTATTCTATCTATGTTTTTAGATTTTTATTTTAGTTCCATCTTTATTTTCTTATCTAAACCATAAGATTGATGGATATCTTTGACATACATTTCCACCTTGATAGAACATCAAATTTCTTCTTCATATATACTGAATTCCCTTATGTAAAATGCCCTTTGAAGACTTGGTTTTAAGACACTTATTAACCTATCAACCTTACATTCAATTTGGATGATAATATCCAAAGCGTGCCTCATATGAATGTTAAAATTCACCTCACAAGTACAAAAAAATTCATCATCATTCTACTTTAACAAAAGGAATTCATTATCCATTTTTTAAAAAAGAATATGAGAAAGGTAATTAATTAAAAATAAGTCCTTAAAATTATCCCATTATATAGATTAAACTTCATATTGTTAGATCATATTCTTGATAAAATTCACCATGGATCCACTTCCCCTTCCAAATTATAGACATCCAAAATAAATTTTTCATGCTCCCAAAAATGGATAATGAAAAATATATTTTCAATGGAACTGATCCATTATTCATAAACTAGTGGATCAATGAAACCACTAAAATAAGGTGTATTATTCCTCAAAAATGACTCAACATAATATTATTCCCTCATTCTCTCATTTGGAAGTTGATTATGATTCGTAGATTGATAATTTTTTATGATCATATAAACAAGATTTTTCATTCCATATCCCATAACTTTTAGTTTCTCATGAGGAAAATCATTTCATTTTCCATCCCACCTCATATTAAAACTATTCCTCTAAGTCCTAACTATTGATTAAAACCCAAAATCATAGTTTCAGTGACTATAATCATAGAAGGGAAACAAAAAAATCATAAAGAACCACTTATTGGATTTCTAAATAATGAAACCATATTTTCAATCTATGACACATTAGGCTTAACCTAGGAAATTCATGGTCATTATTCAAATCTTTCATAATGGTTTTTAAATAGTATGTGAATTTTCAAAAAATATCCCTCAAGAGTATCAATCTAGGTGTGCAACAAGGCCCATTATCATGAATTGGGTTATGATTGTGTCTTGTTCAATACACTTATTTTAGAGTTATTACCCCTATGTGCTAATATACTATATCAACATACACTTATAGTAACTATATAGGGATGTAATTTCTTGGAAACCACTCGATATATCCTTTACAAAAATTAAAAGATATTTTCTTATACTTACAATTATCCTTATGATTATCGCTTAAAGTTTTCTCATCCTAGTTTCTAAATTTTTAAATAAAACTTGATTTGATACCAAATGTAATGACCCATACTTTTCACACACATATATAACATATTGATAGATGAATATTCATTACATAATATAATGATCCATGCTATAATCATATAGGTCTAGTGCCTTTAGAAACACAGAAAAATAAACAACTGGTGCATAAGAGTTCTACATTATCTCCCACTTAGATCCTCAAAATTAGAAAACTACTTAGACATATCATACAAAATGAATTTCTTTATAACCTAAGGAATGAAATCATAAGAAAGGGTGAGCTCAGATGCTAAATAAGTTAAAAAAGGGAGATATAAATAATAATTTAATAATAACATGAGAATAAGGGTATGATAACATCAATATAACATCTGAAAACCATATCCTACATATCATAGATCATAATCATGATTCATGTAATAAATCTTGTCATTTTATAAGTAACGAATCATAAAGGAATCAAATAACATAATGCTTGAGAGCATAACATTGACATAATACATATATTTGTGGCATACAATAGGATATAATTTCTTTAGTAGTTAATAATTACTTTAAAGGATATAATAGTGGAATTAGTCCACTCCAAAAACCATCTTAGTAGTCAAGGTTCACTCCCAATACTTTCATAACAGACATATTACCTTACTAAACTAGGTTCACTTTCTAATCTAGTCATATTTATCTCACGAGGCATTAATATTTACCCAATGCGTTGGAGAGGGATATATATCTCACCCATCACATAATAAAAATAATACATTTATGTTCCAAAAGATCATAAAAAATTTATTATATCATAACCGATGAAAATAAATAAGTTTCATAATCATTTCATAATGCATAATTTGTGAAAAAGTAATGTGTTTCAAAAACATTTCATCATAGCATAACTCATGGAAAAGGAATGGATTTCATAAAAATATTGTAATCATACACATAAACCATATAGATAAATAATAATAAAGGTATTATATGATCATATACCTAGTATATTTTAAGTGACATAAAACACTGTATTCTTATATGGAAAATGATTTTGAATGATCACTTAGATTATTCCTTTAGGAAAATAACTTTTTCACTTTGAAAATAATTTTTTCAAAACTAAATGTTCACAAAAATATTAAAATCATATAAATTTAAAATAATATTTTAAATTTATATAGGAACATTTCAATCAGTTAGTGTTCATCATGGGTGGAAAATACCGTTCATGTCAGACACATTAAAACAAAGATTCATTTTATATTTTCATTAAAAAATCAAGAAGTGTCTCATTTGGAAAATGACATGAAGATTCCTTTTAAATTTTTTGTATAAATTAAATCACAGGAAAAATGTATTTGATAAATAATTATATATTAGTAAAAACTTTCTTTAATACATTTTTATAAAACATGTACATGAATGAAAAAGGATTTTCAATTGAAGAGTGAAATAAAGTCAGTTTTCCTTAAAACAATTATTATAGAACTTGAGTTTATAAAGTGATTAAAATTAATTTAAAACATATATTTTAAGGAAATAAATATAGTATAACAAAATTAATGATTTTATTTATAGATATATTATAATATTTCAGAATCATGATCAAAATCATAAACAATCCTGATAAATAATTAGATTGTAAAATAAAACCTTTACCACTTTGGTATCTTATGAATCATAAACCTCATCAAAGAATAAATATAAATGAACCTCTAAATATCATGGGAATAAATAAATTCATGATATAAATGTAAAATGGTATGTTTATACACCTCATAAAATAATATAGGTGCATAACATAACATATTTACCAAAGAAGACAATTTGAAATGAATCTCCCTTACCATATATCTTGAATTCCTTTGTACTCATTTGAACCTCCATTATAATAAATATAATCTTGTTATAAATATATTATAGAAACATAATAATATGTATCACACCATAAATTATTTACTTATGACCATTTATTTCCCTTTTATTAACGATTCCTTGATAAAATGACTTTTGGGTAATAACTACTCATTTTTCATGTATGTTTTGGTTTGGTATTTTTGGTACCTATAATATGATCATAGTTACATCATATTAATAATGATAACCATAATATAAATTCCATATATATTCATTATATATTTTTTAATATTAATTCATTAAAGTTATATATAGAAAAAAAATACATTATTTATGAAGATAGTTAGTCGTATGCACGTATAAACGTTGTTTCCATTTTCACGACGGATAAAAAGAAAGAAAGGTAAATAATATATTAAATTTAAAGAATAATTTTTATGTAATATATATCACATTTTTTAATTAAATATATCCTTATTACCTTCCATGTATATGAAAAGTGAATAACAAATCACATCGCTTCGCGAGGCTGTAGTCCACCGTACACACGAACGACATTATCATATTCCCATGGAATGGAAATTAAGAAGGTATATTTGATATTATAATTATAGAAGTATATTTATGTCATAAATAAAATATAAAAATTTTAAATCCATAAATATATCCTACTATGATAAGTGGTGATGGAGAACCAATTACATCGGTCTGTGAGGTCATAGTCTTCCATAAACACGGTTGACGATTTCATTTCACACTTGATATAGGAGGAGATAGATGTAGATAATTCAATTAAAATAGAACATATCAATATATGATATATACTTATGTTATTATATCATCATGTTTGAACAATATTTGGTGGAGTTAGTGGGATAAATAAAATTAAAATGAGTGCTTAAGAACTATACCTCTTCTTTGGAGAACCCCCTTAGGTTTACAACTAAAGATTTATTAGGAGGGTTTCCTGATTAACATAAGGCATCTATGATGTGTTTATGTAGGTAAGTAATGGATTTATTAAGGTATTTTATGAAAAAAAGTGATTTTTAAGTGTGAATAGTAGAGGAGAGGGGGTGAAAATAAGTGGAGGATAGGACACACTTAGAATTTCTAAAAGAAAGATGTGTACCCATATTTTAAACATACCAAAAATCTCAAAAATAGATCATTATAAAACCTTATATGAGATAATGTCAAAATATGTATTTATTATAGGAATTTTACATTTTTTTTATCTTTTTGACCCTTATATTTTTAGCTTAAGCCCTGATAAACCCGTTTTAACCTTAACCTCAGTAATTAATTTTTACTTCTTTTTCCCAAAAATAAAGTTTAACTTATCATATAATAATTATTATTTTTATTTAAGATATTTAATCTATTCTTACAAATTCCATTCATATAAGTGGAAAATTTTAATTTTAAATTAAACTTTCAAACGAGACAAAAAAATGGTTCTCTAAAGAGATAATTTTCCTATGCAGATAATGTTTTAATCTAAATATTTATTATGAACTTGATTAAAATAACCTAAATTGTTTAAATAATATCATAATTGAAATAATTTTACTATTAATACATTTTAAAATTATATGGAGGAAAAAGTAAGTTTTTAATAAAAATCAGTATTTTTTACTATTTACTGAAAATTATTCTTCTCAAAAAAATCAAAAAAATTCACCCTTACATAATTTTTACATGTTGATTTAGAAAATTAAAATATTTTTTTCATATAAATTTTCTAAAAATTTTAAAAATTAATTTTTTTATTTGTTCTCCAAAATCAATAAAAAAAAATTTATAGGAAAAAAGTATTTTTGAAGAATATAAAGACTTTACTAAAAATTAATTACTTATTTATAAATAAATTTTCTTTATATAAAACCTTAATAATTAATTTTTTAAATATGGTTATTCGTATTAATAATTACAAGTTTAATTTCAAAGTTATAATGGTCAACTTTGAAAAATAATGTTAATAGTATATCATGGTTCACTAAAACACGGTGTTGCATGTAACACAAGCTATCAAAAAAATTTATTTGAAAAAAATTATTTTATAGAATATTAAGGTGTTACAATGACAAATATGATGTATTCATGATTCATGATATATGAAACGAACACATAATTTGTATATGTGAAAACACTCACTTAATATCATAATAATTAATATAAATATATTTTTTATTTTCTTCAGTTATAATTACACTTGTGGTCACAATTTATTTTTTTTAAGTTCAATATTTAAATCTATAATTTTTTATCAATTCAAAAATATTTGTTTTATATTTTTTATATTCATTATTTTTAGGTATATATTTTTTTGTTAAATAAGCCTAACATCATCATTTTTATGGATAATTATTTATATTCATTATTTCCATGCACATGTTTTATATCTTTCATCTATTTTAGATAAAGTAATATTTATATTTTACTTTATTTAATGAACAGTCACATATTAAATTCTAATAATGATTTGTTTCTATTCAAATATAGGTATATCTAATTTCATTACACTAGAATACATTTATTTAATTAAACTATATGGACGGAGAGGAAAATATACCAAGTTATGTATATGTATCTTTATATAAATAAACCTAAAATTATGAAATTAATTAAGAAATTTAACTTATATTTTCTTATATTAATTATAGCACTATTGGTAGGATTACTTATGAATCTTATTCTTTAAAGAAGAAGATACCCAATTTTGGTAAATGCGGGAGTACACATTTGCCAAATATTTCACTATATAATGGGAAGCAATAGAGGTTTCCAATTTAATTAAATGATCATAATAACCTATTTGGACTAAATGAGAAGAAACTTAAGATTTTATTGGGACTACAAAGTCAAGGTATTATTAACATATTATATCCTGATTAGAGGATTATTTATCGGACAATGTGAGGTAAATTTTGGGGTTTGTACGGATATAATATCTCATTGTATTATTTTATTTTTTAACTAATGGTTAAAATATTATATATTTCATATAACTAATATTTTATCTATTAAATTACAATTTTAATTTTAATTTCTCTATAGGAAAGTGAGTATAAATATGTAGTTTTATTTTTAAAAAACTATATGGAGTTATTTTAAATAAAATTAAGTTTATATTATAATTTTTGTAAGAAAAGTAATGAAACTATATGCCTCAAATATATGTTTTTAGATGTAGGGACATGTGAGAAATTTTCCACTCGACAATAAGAGAAAACCTTTTTGGTATGAAACCTTTTGTTTATAAAATCAATTTGAATCATTATTTTATAATGAATTAATGAATTATTCATTTATTCTTATTTAATAGGCATCTATTCAATCTCACAAGGATATCAAGTCATATAATAAAAACCCTTATACTTTTTCATTTAGATAGTATATGTTACCACATGATAAAATGATTACAAAAAAATTCAAGGAATTAAGAGAAAAATAAAGTATCTTGTAATAGGTTTAGTTAAGTACACCTTCCCCCCACCCACAATAAATATTTTCAAATTTTGAGAATTATAAAAAGGGGAAATAACTTATTGATAAAGTAAATAATGCAACTGATAATATTTTAAGAAATTAAATTTTATTTTTTTCAAATATATTTTTTCTAAAATATTAATATTAATATAATGTTGAAATATTTAATTTTAGGATATCATTAAGGTGAAAATGATATTGGGGATCTTCATACTTGAGGTTAGGAAGGAAATTATTATAGATACTTTAGGAATGAAAGAACACACTGGCTTTATAAAAACATATGAGGTAGATGTTAGTGTTAGGAAAGTTCATGGGCGTCATAGTAGTGAATTGAATGAGAATGCATAAAAGGAAAAATATATTCTTTAAAGGATTAGTTTTTAGATATTTATAAATTGATATATTAATGAGTTAGATCATTTTTATTTTCAATAGTATTGGAGATGTCAAGATAGATATAGATTTCATAAGTTACAATTCATGTACTTCACCTCCCCATTCCAAACTGATTGTGCACCATGAGTCTCATGATAAAGATCTCTATTAACATATTCTTGCATAAAATTTATATATTATCTTAAATTTTATGTTTAATATAAAATTATAAAATTGGATCAACAAATAGTGATGATTAATGATATCATTGATCCATCTAATATAGTTCCATATCCTACTCAGGAGGTCGTCATATTTGGATAGAGTCTTAAACATATTTTACTATAGGTAAATAGGTTTTTTTGGTAGTATAAATAAAAGAAATTTGTTTTAATATTTTCTATCTACATTTTATTTCATATTAATGGATTTTGTTTATATATACCATTTTTAGTTGTATCAAAAATCTAAAGAAAAATTGTAATATAATTTTTTTTAAGAATTAACAGCTTCAAATAATCCTCATTTTTTATAAGGGATACTAAAATATTCAATGAATTATTTAATTTTAGAACCATTATATATTTCAAATTATTTTTTACATATGTGGAGAGATTATAAATTAACTAATTTTACAAAATATATTATGTTTGTTTTAGTTTATGATTATCTCATAATAAATGTGTTCAAAGTGTTTTCTATATTTTTAAATTTCAATTTCAATTTTTATTTCATAATTTGAATATATCACTTAAGTTTTTTAATTTATTAATTTTATTACTTAGTTTTATTCCTTCTCTTTATATAGAAAACAATACCACCTATTTTATGATTTCATGTATCTGGAATATATTTCAACACTTGTGAAATATTTGAGAAATGAAAGAATAATTGAATATGTATCTAAAATATCAACTAACAAAGATGTTTAGTATTGATTCATTCCATTTATTGATGGGTTATAAGAAATATATAATAATAATTTTTTTTATTTCATTATAATAAATGACTTAATTTTATATTTAAATAGACACTATATTTTATTCATATTTTTCCCACATGAATTTTCAATAGATTGGTTATGATTTTTATTGATTGAAGTTTGTGAAATTTTTAAATATTTGTTGGAATCATAAGTTTTATTACACTATTTTAGTATTTTAATTTTAAATTTAATATGACACTTATTTTTTTTTAAATATAAAAATCCAACATGTCTTAAAAGTTGATTCACTGGGTCCACTTTCCAAAAAATAGGTCAACTAAAATTAATTATATACCTCTGTAGGTGTAACTTTTTATTGGTTAATATAATATCTATATTTTAATTATTTATAGTGTTACTTATTTTTAAATTATTGTTTTAAAAATATAGTTTCATAATAAAAAATAATATATTGAATGCGGTTATTATATTTTATGATTCATTTAGGTGATAATCATGATCAAATCAATGCCAAATTTTTACAAGGTCATTTTCATTATTGATCTTTCCAGGTCAAATATGAAACCACTTAGGGGAATGAATCATTATTTATACTATTTTTAAAACTTATTCTTGTCGAATTAAATCTTTGTGATAGTTTAATGTCATGATTCACTTTCTTGAGTCACTTCCTCACTAGTATACACAAATAAGAAAACATATCGACACAGAAGAGATTTTAAAAGGTTCAATATCGATGTCAAAGACTACTCTTTATTGTGATAAACCTTTGGTTGGGACACAAATTATATTATCAGCATAATTTGCAATGATTCTAATTGCATACAATTAGTATATAAGGAAAAATAAATTTTCATCCACTTCTCTCTATCGGTAGGTTTCAGCCACTTCCCACTGTAATCTATATGGGGTTATTTATACTAAAACCACCACCAGATCAGAATTTATTCATAGCCCTTGTGTTTGAATATAATATTTAGATAATCCAAAAAAAATTATCTCCAAAGTTTGGATCTTATTTAGGAAATACTTTGACTAGAAAATGATATTTATGTAACAATAATAGATCAATATTATGATAAATTTTTCAGAATAATCATTGTAGGCATGAGAGAATACATGAAAAGGATAACCTACTTTATTCTGTTTATATAGCACTCAAAAAAATTTAAGAGAAAAGTTATAATTTCCTTGACAACTTCAAGAATAAGAATGTAGTATATATTAGTCTTCTTTATCCTATCTCACTTTAACACAATAAATTATTAGAGTATATTACAAAAAACATGAACATATTTTTTATCACATTCATCAATATATGCACAAAAAAATATCATGTATATAATTTCAAATTAATTATTATCATTTATAGTAGTTATTTTTTATCCTTTTAATTCTATCAAGGAATCATTAATTATATAATTAATTATTTTGAATTTTATTTTCTATTTAATATCCAATAATAATGCATCAATTAAATGTTGTAAGAATAAATATTCATGTAGTGTGATATTATTCACTAAAATATAGATACATATGCATCATCACATTTAAAACATAACTCTTCATTATTATCATGGGTATTATTTCATGTTTAATACCCCATAATAATTCCTTAATAAAAAACTTCACAAGATTTCTTTATTATGTTCCAATATTAATCATTCATTATAACTCCACATAGTAGATTCAAGAAACATAAAAACACATACATGGAAATAAATTCTAAAATTCATGTATAGAAACATGAATTCTTTTTCATGTATAACATTTCACTTGGGGGAAATATGTGTGAATGTAAGATCATAAACTCTATATAAGTATGGATGTGTTATCAACCATTTATCACTAGATTCCCATGAATGCTTATGAAAACTACATACGTGTCTCAAACAGAAATATTATCAACAAAAAAATCAGCTAATAAAACAAAAAAAAAATCTCATTTATACATTAATTACACTATAGATACTCTATTTTTTAGTTTCTATTAAAAAACAATTCATGTGATAGGTTCAACTTTTTTATTATGTAATTGAGTGTGTAGAACTCACAGTAGGTCCTTCATATAGTAGGTTCATCTACCATGGTGTGGTCAAGTCTTTTCACTCATGGTATCTTAGGATACCATGAAGGCTCATGATTGATTGAAATTTACTCAGAAATTAGGTTCATCTACTATGATTGGTGCTTGAGATCAATTTCCTCATTGTTTATGGTCGATACATTGATTATGCTTGTTCTTATGGTAGTTTATATTTATTATGTAATAGTTTTTTTTCTCTTATGGTTGTTCAGTAGCTTGAAGGATATTCATATGGTATGTCACATATTCTTCATCTATTAGGTAAACATCTATTCATATGGTAGGGTTGGATTCAAGAGGATTTTCGATTCAATTTTGTTTGTGTAGTCAGTTTTAATTTGTTCATGTGATATGTTCATATTTTCTTTTGTTGTAAATAGTAGTGTTTACGTGAAAACTCTTTCTAGTTCAAGATATCCTACTCAGATAAAGATGAAGATGATGTGGTGTGAATCGAATGACGTAGAATGTCTCGATCAGGCGCTTTGTGTTATATGTGTATAATTTAAATGTGGATGAACAGTTCCACAATTCTAGAGTTCCGCATCAGACCTTTTCCCATACTATATCTTCTTAATAACATCAACCTTGTATCATCCTCTCAACCATGAAATCATGGTTGGATCTAAAATATACTTATGCACTCCCAACACCAGCGCACACTGAATCGTGTGCACCCTACTCATATTCTTTATTTGTACGCCAATGTTTAACCCTACCTACCCCTCCACAGCCTATTTTCCTCCGCTATACACCTTAATACATAGAATTATCCATGAAATGGCCTTTATGTTAGCCACCCGTCTCACTGAGATGGATTGATTTCTTGGGATACTGGCCTTTCATTGACCAAATTATTGAAAATAGTTATAAAAAATATTTATCCAAATTATTACCAATTAAAACCAATTCCCACCAAAATAGATCCCATATAAGCAAGACCTTCTCAAAATAAGTATTTAGAAAAAAATATGTTATTTTTTCATGATATTCTCAAATGATATATATAAATTTTTTGTACATGGTTGAGAAAAAAAGAAAACTTATTCAATAAAAGGGAACTTCAATTAATACTCTTAAAATTTATACCAATATATTCTATTTATACTATTATATTAATTTTTATTTTTATTTTTATATTTTTAATGATGCATACATTTGTATTTTAAATTAATCAAACCATATTAAATTATTATTTGTAGAATATTATACCAATTTAATTAAATTATATATATACATATATATGTTTCTTTATTTTGTATTATCACTATAAAAGTTATTGTAGTATAATTTGGAAGTATTTTTAATGTAATCTTGTGTTGTTTCTTATTGTTCTCTATTTTTTATCTATAATAATGGGTTATGATATTTTAACAAAAAAATTTCAAAAATACTTTGACTTTTTATGTTCGCTATTATAATAATTGTTATAGAAAGCCCTCCTTAAACTGTTATAGAGACAGTTTTCAATGTTAATTTTAATCAAAACTAATGTTTAAAGTCATTTATAACATTGGTTTATATAATTTATGTTGAAATTATATTTACAATGTTGGTTGTAATCACATCAATTTAGACTGATGTCAAAAACACCGAAAAAGTTGTTGTAAAATAGGAATTCTCTTAGAAATGTGTGGTTTATTATGAGCTCTAAAAAAATTATATAAAAAGAGAGAGATTATACTAAGGACTTTCACCAATTATTCTTATATTTATTGTGCATGAAGATTTAATATTGAATTTATACCACTTCTAAAATTAATTTTGTCTAATTATCTAGGATTTATTATATTTGTCAACCATTATCAGATTAATGAACTAATAAATTGTTTATGGGAAATATCACTTCAATATTATTCACACAACACCAATAAAATGTTAACCATTCAGCATTTGAAACACATAATTTACAACCTCTGAGACACATCATTTTTTGACAAACTAAGGATAGATTATATGGAAGATGTGGGTGTATTTAAAAAATTCTCATATATCACTTGTATCTATGAATATCATACAATAAACTTGAGAAATAGTTGTTTTGTATAAATCCTAAAATAAATCACTAATAATTAGATATATTTCAGCATAACTATGTTATTATCTCATTTATAATAATCTTTAAGATATCCAAACACCTTGAAGCATAATGGAAATAGTAAAAATAAATGAATTTTCATAATTATTGATCAAAATATAAAAACAAAAACAAAAATAAAGAACTTAAATTGTATAGGATAAAGATCTTATTACATAAAAATAGGTCTTTCTTTTTCTTAAAATTTCAACGTGAGATGAGTGTCTTTCTTAGACACCAAAGGGGATTATATGAAAAATCCAATGAATTTTTACCTATTTTATTTAATAAACTATAATCAAATATATCTTATATAGGTTTCCGATATCATATGTCCATCTCCCAAACCCTAGAATTCCATATTAAATTACCTCATACACACACTTCTAGATCTAATCAAACATGTACATTTTTTTTATATATAACATGAAATTTGTATATATCAAACCATTTATAGAATAAAAAGTTTAGTGGAATTGAAAATTAAGAATATATTACATCATCAATCTATATAATATAATAAAAAATTAATAAAAAATTTCATCATAGAACACACATAAGTTGAATGGACCCTTCTTAATATATATGATCACTGGGGGAATACATCAAAGAAAAGGTTAACTAAAAAAGCCCAGTAAGGGGGAAGAAATTGAAACATAAGAAATATAATCAATGTGATGTACTGAAAAATCATTTAGTATAATATAAGATGATAATATAGGATAAACATAAGGCATATCCTAGGAACATGGCATAAGGATGTGGAATACCACAAAATCAGAATGTAAATCGTGAAATCATAACATGATATTAATCATAGACCCATAAATAGGAATGTAAGGACCCTAGGAACATGGAAAAACCTAATAATGAAACTACATAAGTAAAAGTAAAGGATTTTTTCTAGGGAAATAGGATATTGTTGGGTTATGTTCTTGAATAATTCCCCAGACATGGTATCTCATGAGATTAAAATCATTTCCCATTGTATTTGAGGATTGTGTAATTTTAGGTCTTCCATTATATTCTAATAAGTTCAAAAATCATGAGTTACATATAGAGAAATAAGATACAATGATCACAATAAATCAATAAGAATAAAATTTATAACTTGTGATGAAATTGAAATAGGTTTCATAAAAATCTCACAAATCATATCATATCATTATTCTAAATGTAATCAACGGAATGAAAGGTAAGTATTCAAAAATATAACATAAATATATTAAGAAATTTTCAAGTTATAAGCATGTTTAATTAGAATAATAGAAAATATAATGATGTAAAAATAAATAATTTATAAGTAATATAGATGAAAATTGAGAAGAGACCATCTTATAATTTTACAATATGTGTATAAATAATGAATCCAAAGTGGAAATAAAATAATGACATGTAGATATACAAATAAAATCTCTAAGAAAATTAATATGAGAATATAAATTAAATATTACATACAATGATTTCAAAGAGAAAGATAAATAGAGTGAGTGGGGAGAGGGATAGGTAAGGGGGAGGGAGGGAGGGAGATAGAGGGGGAGAGGGGATGAGAGGGGGAGAGAGAGAGTGAGAAAGATGGAGGGAGGGAGAGGTAGTATAAGATATGGAGTGGGAGATATGGAGAGGGGGAGAAGAGTTATTAATAGTAAATTAAAGGAAATATATTAAAGTAAATACATAAACTAAATAAATTTAAAATAAATATAAATTTCTATTGAAAAGAATACAAGGAATAAATGAAGGTTGAGGGGGAAAGGAAATGAATCCTAGAAGAGAGATATTCAGTTGAAAAACCTTTACAAACATTGTAATGTGTAAATAAAGTATAAATGTATTAGATTACAACAAATATGAATATAAATTACCACAATATTAGAGTAAATAATATTCATGGATATATTCATGGCAATAAAATCCCATATATGGAGGGTTTTCACACCATTTATTACAAAAATGATGTTAAATATTAGTTTTTTTAAAATATTTTAAATCTTGGTTTATAATGTTAGTTTTCATAAAAATTGACATTAAAATCCTTTGTAAAAAATTAAAATCTTATATCTCAACTCCATATTAATTTTTATTAATGCCTAATTTTGAAACCTTGGTTTCCAAGAGTCATGGAATCCCACTATTTTTCTTATCAATCCATTATTTATGTTTCACCACTTTTCTAGCATTGGTCAATCACTCATTTTCACCCTTCTATTATTCTAGCACACCATCATCACTGTTCCACACCTGTCATTCCCTATTTTAATATTTTTAAGTACTCAATTAGTATTTTTATTCATTCGATGATTAGTTTATTTCAAGAATTTATTTGTTTTATGAATCTAAATAGGTTTAAAAAATAATTTTATTTTACAATTTTTAAATATATTGATAATCTATTTTTAGTGAAAAGTTAAATTTTCTTTGTTAATATATATGGAGTTTCGAATATATTTGGATTTAGGTTATTTTTTTAAAATTTTTATTAAAATTCACTTTAACATTAGTTGAATTTATAATTATTGTATAAAACATTAACATATATGTTTATATATATATAAACATACAAACATGTATATAAAATATAAACATGCACACATATAAATCTAAACACATAAATATATAAACACATGCACACACGCACACACACATACACACATATTTACAGTGGTTTGGGGTGAGGATGAAATATAAATAAAATCCTACATTACCAACTGTAAATAAATATGTGAGACTCAAACCCAATATCTCATCAAGACCCCACAGAGGCTGCTACCACTAAGACGCACCTTGGGGGTTATGTATGTTTATATGTGTATATATATATATATATATATCTAATCATGGACTTATATGATTATATAATATAAAAAATATACATATATATTAATTATATTATATATATATATATGTGTGTGTTTGTGTGTGTATGTTTTATATTGTGCACACACACATGCATCGTATATAATAATATATTATATTATAAAATTATTTATTTATTTTATTTGTGATAAAAATATTTTAAAATATATATATGTTTGTTATCAAAATTATTTAAATATATTATTATTTTTTATTTTTCTAGGTAATTAATAGATCGTAAATAGGTAAATTCACGTAGAAATAATGACAAATATGGGAAAGTGGTTGATAATTTCTTTGAATTTTCTAAATTGAATGTTAAAAATGAAGAAATGTTTTACTATCCATGAATGAACTATTTGAATATGAGAAAATTAGGGATCATAGAAATTAAATATCATTTGATTTATATGGATTTAATCAGAGCAATATCCATTAGATATTTCATAGTGAAATAAAAAAAATCCAAGATCTAATGATCATATAGATTTTTAGTATGAGAAATTAGATTGCATTGATGAATTAATTCATGATGTTGAAGTTGAAACCATTGAACGAATAGTGGAAATAAAATGATTTTATGTAGATGCTATAAAATTAATGTACCTACATTATACTAAATTTTGAATTCTATAAATAGTATTGATATTGGTTATCTTAAAAATGTGAAGTGTTTTGAGCAAGAATAGTTTCACTGAATTTCTTGAAATTTTTTAAGGGATGCTTCCATAAGGTAATATACTTTTATAATCCAAAAAAATGATAAAAAAATATTATGTCTAATGAGACCATGTTATGAGAAGTTAAATTATTTCCTCAATGAATATATATGTTATATGAAGGAATAAGAAGTTTTTTTTAAATGTAATAATTATGGGAAATTATGATATAATGTTGATAGAAGATCCAATTGGGGCTTATCTATATGATCAGGTACCAAAACTCATGTTAAGAACATCTAGTATATACTAATAATTCCCCATTTAAATAATTTATTTACAAATTCAAATGATGAAAAGAGTCTCAAATCACATATAGGTAAGTGAATATCCCATTGAAATCTAAATCACTTAAAAAATTCACCACAATGAAAGTAATTTGACTAAAAATTTCCTAATTTTTGGAAATAAAGTTAGAAATATTATATTGATACTATGCACATGTGTAATGAATCTGTATTAATTCCTCACTAACTAACATAGTTCATGACCTATTATGTTGGTAGTTTACAAATTATCCCTACAGATCTGCATAAAGAAAAAAATATGTTATAATGAGATTGATGAAATATGTAACAAAACAACTTGGAAATGATATTTATGTTTACATTTCACTATAGAGTGATGATTTGAAACTTTTCTGATATGATGGGGTAAAAGTATTCAATGTATACAGAAAAGAGTATTTCCTTCTATGTGTTATGATAATGTTTACTACAAATAACTTTATTGCATATGGAAATTGTTCTAGGTATAATGTCAAGGGATATAAAACTTATCCAGTTTTAGAAGAAGGGAATTCATATCATCAACTACAACATGAGAGAGATAAAATGTAAATAGGTTATCAGTTTTTTGTAAATGGAGCATCCTTATCAAAGAAGGAATTTAACAATTTACTAGATTATGGTTTTCCCACAAAACATTTATAAATTGTTGAATATCAAAATAAGGTGAAGAACATTAATGATACATTTGGGAAGGTACAATGATCATATATTAAAAAAATATATATAAAAGATATATTTTATCTTATTAAATCTATATTATTGCATATTTTTTTGGTAAAACATTACATTTATTTTATATATGTTGGAAACAAAATTTGTGACAATTTCATCAAAATATTATTAGATTCAAAAGGAAATATTGATGATGTATTTCATGAAATATTAGACTTAATGTCTATGAAATTATATATAGATGTATCTCTCGCTGTAAAGGAAAATTATATACTTACCTCTAGATAGTCATACATTATACAAGAGAAAAAAAATCAATTCTTATCAATGTTTATGAGTTATTAAATTATCTACTGGATATTCTTAAAATATAAAAATTTTGGTGTCATTAAATTATATGATGTTAATAGGAATGAAATATCATGATTTTATAGTATTAATGGAGTAACTACTACCAATTTCATCATGTGGAACACTAATTATGGATGATATAAATGCTACCATAAATTAGTGTTACTTTTTCAATTGAATTAATTAAAAATACACAGATCAAAATTTATAAAACAAATTAGAGAATAAAGTTTCCATTATACTTTATCAACAATAGATGTATTTCACACCCTAATTTTTTGATATAATGGTACATCTAATGATTCATTTGGTGTGAAGATAAATTTATGTGGGCATATAAATTTATAATGAATTTATCCTTTTGAACAATAATAAATATTAATAAGTTATATGTTAAAAACACACATATACCATATGCCCCTTATATATATATATATTTGAGGTGGAGGTAAAGTATTTTTACTAACCACCTATACGAAGTCAACCATGTTAGTTGTAATATCTGTGTTTTTTTTTCAATGTATGAGATGTTTTGTGTTTATAAAATTCTCTAATTGTCTTTTAATTATTATTTATTTTAGGTTGTTTAGTGGTTGGATTTAAGTGACTGGGGGTCCAGGTTTAAAGGATAAGGTGTGTGAGAATTCTTGGGTTATGTGGTGGCAAGAAGGATACCACCAGTTATCCAGTGGAACCCATCGGCTAGTCGATGGTTACAAAGACTCATCAGTGAGGCCCAATGAGTAGCCGGTGCACCCAATCCAAGGGTGCAATTAATATAATCCATAGGTTTCAATTATCACTCATTTTCATTTTAACAGATAATTATGAACTCCATAGTCCTATTCTTAGTTTTAGACTTATCCCCTTGTATAGAGACTCCCCCCTTATTCTCCCCTTACCTCTCCAATGTTTGACTGACCTGGTGACACTATAATGGTAAGTTATTCTTAGATATACTCTAAATTATTCTTACTGATTTCTAGATGAACATGAATATATGATTAATATATGTTTTCTATCATTATTTGATGATGAATTATCTGTTTGTTCATTAGTTAGTGAAAGATATATCATTTTTTTATGTTTCTTGATCAGATCAAGATCTAAAATAAAAAACGAATGCTCAACGGGTTTATGTTTATGAATTGCATCCATAAACATATTATTGATGGTATATTGATGATAAATAAATAATACCTTTATTATAATTTGATATATTGGTGGAGGATTAGTTGTGTCAATGAAGACCCCTCTTGACCAGAGACAGAACTCTTAAGAACAATGATGTTTTCGATTAAAATTTTTTATATTTATCATCATGAGAGATTCTTATTATAAAATATTTTTCAATTGATGGATTTTTTATTGATTTGTTTTTTTGGATTGACCTAAGGATCTATTCCATAATCTAATATAAATTCATGATTTTTTCTTCAATCAATAATAGATCTGATGAATTGGTGTTCTTTACTTTGACATACCCCTGAATTAGTTTTGTGGATAGACTACTTAAGGTATTTGATTCTAGAACCACCCTTATTTATGTTTAATCTCGTGATTCTTCTTTTAAAATCACTTTCCTGATGAATCAAAACCATATTTAGGCATCCTTGATGTGAAATAATGTTATCAGTGGGGGTGATATGTGGTTCATTATTTTATCCTTTGATGAACCATGGAGTTATTCATAAAAAAATCTTGAGTTATGAAGTCACTTACCATGTAGATCCTTGTATATAATTATTCAATGCCATGTTTGTTTATGTTTTACAATCCATGATTGTGATGTGTTTTCATGTGGGTGTGTGAGTGTCCTTGAGACCTTACTTGTTTGTGAACATATGATTGTGTGTAGAATATTGAAGATAATTATTGATATTCCTTTTTGTTCCTTGTTATGATATGTATTGATTTTATTTTAGTATATCCTATGGAACTGTGCTTTAGGTATCAGGATGATTAGGTTTCATAGTTTCAGTTAGATGACCCCTTTGAGGGGGATTGGAATGACTTGGAAATGACTAGGAACTATATCATGTTTGATGTTATGTGTTAGATAAAAAACATGTCTATTGACATGGGAGTATACCATGAATGAGAATTTTAAATCCATTGGATACATGAATAATATGAGACAATTACATTAGTTGGTGATGTTTCAATTAAATCAAAAATTTCTGGTGGGGCAAGACATCATTCGAGGATAATGATCATCATTAAGGTGGGTCATGTGGAATTCATGGTAATGAACACCATTAGGGTGTGCTATGAAATGTTTCCTTAAAGGTGGTACCTTGTTTGATAGACATAAACATACTTACCGGTGTCATGTCAAGGCAGGTGGGGTTGGGGTTTTGGAGGATTAGTTAGAGAACTATGACTTTATAAATGTGTGGCTATATGTTTTTTTTGCATTTACTTATGTCATGATAGGTGTTGTTATATATTATTAGAACGTAAGTCAAAGAATCATTGGTATTTCCTACTGGGTTTGTTACTCACACCCTGAATGAGAATCTTAGTGAAAATTTAGATTTCAGGACCATGGATCCAGTGCAAGGAAAAGTACATATGATAGGGGATAAAGAGATGGAGGCTTGGAGTTAGAGATGATAACAGGACATAATCCAGAAAATTTCTATTATATTTTCTATTCTTTAATCCTTTATATACTTTGGTTTGGATTGATATATTGGGTGAATGGTTTGTTTATTTTCAATGTATAAAATGTGTTCCATTTTATATTATTATTCTTACACATATTTTACTCAAAGTTGTTATGTTTATTTATTATTTGAGTAAGGATATAACATTTTAGGGTACAGTCTCCCCACTAAAGGAATTAAACCCTCGATATTAGTTGATAACCACTTCTGTATGGGGAGGCATGCATGAAGTCTTATGGTTATCCAGCTCAAACTCAGTGGTTTGTGTAATGTCTCGGTTCCGGGTCCCGCCCAAAGGTTCCACATACCCGATTGGTCACATGGACACAAGCACATTTCCTTGAATTCCAGAGGTTGCAGACTAGTAGCGAGGGCCTTGGGTGTGATAGTGGGAAAAATATTCCCTCATCGGCAGAGTATGCATAATAGAATAACAAATAAAAAATAATAGCAGAAGCAATAATACCATACAACAAGTAAATAGTAGAATACTGAAAGTAAATAAATAACTGGAGAACATTTATAATTGATACATGTCACATATGTCAAGGAAAACAGCCAAAAAGTCACAATGTCGGAAATACATTACTAAACCAAAGCACAAATGAAAGAAAATAAACTCCAACAGAATCACAATCCTTAGCTTGGTCCCATGCTCTCCAGCTCCAAAGCAATCAAGTACCTGATGACGATGAGGACTTACCCTTATCTATACCTGCAATCATATAATCTGTTTGGGTCTAAAACATGACCCAAAAAGGGTGTGAGATGAATCCCAGTAGGAAACCAGCACAAGATCTCTTCCTAACTGTCAGTGAGTATATATAGCAGGTAATAATGGAAATGCAGCAAAGAAACTAGGAGTACACAAAAGTAACCAAATCCTAGAGTTTCCATTTACGTTCATTAGCAATTAATGTTCAAAATTTAGTAAAGTAATTATCACAACATGTATCTCAAAATACTACTTAATAGGACCAAATACAAGATTGTGCTTTTTCTTGGCAAACACGTCACAAACATTCAATATTTAAGTTAACCCTCTAGGTAGCACACATAGTCTAACCCCTCTGGACAAGTAATACAATAAAAAGGAAAAGAAACTCTGAGGAATCACTCGCTATCAATTCCCCCTATGGTCTTTCTTGAATAAAAATAGAATATTTGGGGAAGCACTCAACGTCAATTCTCTTGTGATCTCATATTGTAAACTATAAACACTCTGAGGGATCACTCACCATCAATCCCCCATGTGGTCTCGTAGCATGAAAAATATCAGACACTCTGAAGAACACTACTGTAAAATAGGTCTATACCCACGGTTTTGAAAAAAACTGTGGGTATAGGGTACCCTTAAACCCATGGTTTTCTAGAACCGTGGGTATAGGGATAGTATGTGAACCTATACCCACGGTTTTCCAAAACCGTGGGTATAGGCCACCTATACGCACGGTTGTGCAAAAAAATGTGGGTATAGTTTTCTTTTAAGACCTATACCCACATTTTTGGAGAAAACTGTGGGTATAGGTTATTTTCTGAAGACCTATACCGACGGTTCTTGAAAACCGTAGGTATTGAAAAAAAATTTAAGACCTATACCCATGGTTCTCCAGAACCGTGGGTATAACTTTCCCACATTATGGCGGGAAAATAAAATTAGGCGGGACATGAAAAAAATTTGGTGGGGATGACATTTTTTCACGGTTTAGACTAATATATATATATATATATATATATATATATATAATCTTTCAAAAGTTATACAGCTGGGTTGGTCCCTTGGTAGGGCGCGGCCACGAGGCTCCGCGCGCGGCGCGGGTTCGAAACCCCCTGGGCGTGTTTTTTTGAATTTAAATACCGTATATTAATATATATATATATATATATATATATATATAGATATATGTATATGTAACAAATGAAATTCATATCCGGGTTGGTCTGTTGGTGGGGCGCATCCGCGAGGCCCAGCACCCGTCGCGGGTTCGAAACCCTCTGGGCTCGTTTTTTTTTAATTTAAACACTGCATATTAATATATATATATATATATGCAGATATATGTATATCTAACAAATGAAAATCATAGTTGGTTTTGTCCGTTGATGGCGTGCGGCCATGAGGCTCAGCGCGTGGCACAGGTTCAAAACCCCCTGGGCACGATTTTTTGAATTTAAATAGCCCATGGTTTGAAAACTGTGGGTTCTCTTGTGTGCCACACTGGAACAGCGGTGTGCCACATTTGAATGCTCTATACCCATAGTTCTACAAACCGTGGGTATAGGCTGACACCCCTATACTGACTCCATTCTATCCCATGGTTCCAAAATCTGTGGGTATAGGCTATACCCACGGTTTTGGGGGCTATACCCATGGTTTTGAACCGTGGGTATAGGTACTTTTTCCAGTAGTGGAAGCACTCAACATCAATTCCCCCTGTGGTCTAACTACATCAGGTTCTCACAGCCCTATAAAATTCAATCATGTGTAAACGATATTAAATATCCCAAAGTAATCTAAAATATCACATGGATAAAAAATCCCAATGCATATCACAAAAATTTAATAAGTATCAAAAGGCAACAATTCCATCCTATCAAGCAACGCAAGGAAGACAAGGTCTTCCTCATAGGAAACCTGGACCAAACGGTCTTAAACATACAAACAAGAAAACTCACCCATGGGGTGTTCCATAACATGAAATTCAATATAATATCACGTCAGAAAACCCTTAATCCTACAATCAATCTAAGGCAGATAAAATAGGGTTCAATCTCCTTAACTCGAAATACCCGAAACATGATTAGTCGGCACTTTGGCATATAAAACTCAATGATACACAACAAAAGGCAACAAACCACCTACCTCAACATCATAAAATTATCAATCTTGAACGTCGGCCCTTGAATTTCCCTAGAATGTCGTAGATATACAAAAAGGTCAAAAATTCTCAACCTTGAATAACTCAAGAGAGAAGAGGAATCAGGAGGAGAGGTCCAAGAAGAAGGAATAACTCACTGAGATGATTCCAACACACCCACCAGAGTTCATATCAGACCTTAGATAGAGGAATGGTGTCTCATAGAAGATTCATCACTCTCAGTTGCTCCTGGATGAAACAAGGCCAGAATAAGATGAATCGGAGGATTAGACGCGACCCCGATCTGATTAAAAAAATAAAAAGAAAAGTACATGATATCTAATATTAATGAACACGCATTTTATTTGCCTCAACCGGCACCTAACATTATCGGTCTGCCATGTCACCCCACACGGCCATGTATCGTCTTTAGATTCCCAAGACACAGTTGTACTCGGTAACTAGGTACAAAACTTTTACTCCTAAGTACATGGATTCTACTTATAAAATTTCCAAAAACTCCCCTTTTTCCTCAAAAACACCTGAACCAAAAATCCATACCTAAAAAACGATTTGGGTTCTTACAAACTTCCCCCATTAAAGAAATTTGTCTCCAAATTTCCCTAATAAGGTGTCAAAGAAGAATCATCGAACAACTCTAGCCACTGTGATCGCACATCGGTCTCCCTCTCCCAAGTCTTGTACTGTACTCACCCATGCTACCATAGCACCCATACCAGAGGAACAGACTGGCCATGGATAGCCTTCGCGCTTTGATCAATAATCTAGATATGATGGTCGAATGATGTGTCCACCTCCAACTCAACCTCCTCGGGTTGAAAACATGAGACAAGTATGAGAAGTAACATTATAGATGAGAAATGTGGAAGACATCATGCATAGCCCAGTACCTCTAAGAAAACTACAATCGATAGGCAACTGGCTCAAATCTCTCCAAAACCTCAAATACCCCGACGTATCTCGGTGAAATATTCCCCTGTCTCCTAATCCTCATGTGTCCCAACCTCGATGTGACACGTAAGAAAACCTGATCTCCAACCTCAAACTATAGAAGTTGACTCTGTCAATCAGCATAAGAATCCTACCAAGACTGTGCAGTATCAATCCTCTTCCGAATAAACTCCACCTAATCAGTGGTATCTTGGACAAGACGAGGTCCCATCATAACTTCCTCTTCTTCCTCCAGCCAACATAGGGGTGATCGGTATGGCCTACTATATAAAGCCTCATAAGGTTGCATCTAAATAGTTGCATAAAACTGTTATTGTAGGAAAACTCTACTACATTTATATGCTTCTCCCACTAACCTTCAAAATCCAGGATGCATGCTCGAAGAATGTCCTCCAGCACCTAAATTGTGCTCTTGGACTGACCATCTATCTGGGGATGGTAAGTTGTACTCAGAAGTACCAATGTACCCAAATCCATCTATAGCCCTAGCTAGAAACATGAAGTAAAGTCGATGTTCCTGTCTGAAATTATTGAGTATAGAACCCCATGAAAATGTAAAATATCTTGGATGTACATCCTTCCAAGATCATCAACGGTCTCCTTGATCAGTAAGAAGTGTGAAACCTTTATGAGTCTGTTAATGACAACCCAAAACACATCATTCCCTTGAGGTGATCTTGGTAACCCTGTCACAAAATCCATCATGACATCATTCTAATTCCACTCAGGAATGGGTAACTTCTATAAAATACATGTCGGTAGCTGATGTTCCATGTTCACCTATTGATAAGTGCAATATCTCATAACAAAACCAGCAACATCCTTATTCATACCTGACCACCAATACTAATGGTGTAAATCTCGATACATCTTGGTGACACCAGTATGAAATGCCCAAACCAAGGTGTGAAAATATCACAATATCTCCTCACGTATTTTTGATGACACCCATATGCATCCATGACATAGAAAGACATTATATTCACCTACGGTCCACCCAGAAGTAGGATTCTCTCCTGACACACCCTCTCGTATGACTAGTCCTTCAGAATCTGATTGCTACCTTATTCACACTAGATCAAGTAGAGTAGAGGTAAAAGCTACAAAATAAAGAAACATCTTCCCCTGGTTTTCATGAACCTACAAATTCATTTCATTGAATATTTCCATGAGATTCCACTCATTGTTGGCTTCCTAAATTTCCTATATCTGAGTCCTCTTGATCAATACATCAGCCACTACATTACCTTTCCTAGGCGTGTAGGCAAGCTCAAATTCAAAGGACTGAAGGTACTCAACCCACCTTCATTGTCTCAAATTCAGGTCATGCTTGGTAAAGATTTACTTGAGACTTTTGTGTTCAGTGTACATCAAAAATAAATTCTCTCCCAAAAGTTAATGTCTCCAATAGTGTAAAGCATTTACAACTGCAACTAACTCAATATTTTGTGTTAGGTAATTCCTCTCATGTGGCCTCAATTGTCAAGGACCATACACAATGACTCCTTCCCCCTGCATCAGTACTTCCCCCAACCTGAAACTGGATGCTTCATAGTAAATGGTGTAACGCTTTCCTATCTATGGAAAGACTAGTATCAGTGCTAAATCCAATCTCACTTTTAGCTCCTGAAAGGCTAAATGATAGGAATCTATCTACAAGTACTTCGCATCCTTCTTAGTTAGGCCCATCACTGACACTGATAAGCATGAAAAGTCCTGTATAAAACACATATAGTAACCATACATCCCTAGAAAACTCTGTACCTAAAATGTGTTCTTCAACTGATCCCAAGAAACTACTACTTTCACTTTCTCTAGGTCTACTGATACTCCTGTCTCTAAGATTACATATCCCAAAAAGTGAATCTGGTCCATCCAAAAGTAGAATTTTGAGAGCTTAGGATATAACTGATGCTCTCTCAATGATATCAAGATGTTTGGAATGGTCATGTAGAGTGTGAGAGTACACCAAGATATCATCCATGAAGACTACCAAAAAATAATCCAATAAAGGATGGAATACTCGGTTCATCAGTTCCATGAAAACTTTAGGCATGTTCGTGAGATCAAACAGAATAACCACATACTTGTATAGACTATACCGGATCCAAAAGGCTGTAAGAATTATATCTGATGGTCTAACGTGCAACTAATGGTAACTAAATCTCAAGTCAATCTTTGATAACACTCAGGATCCCCGAAATTGATCAATGATATCATTAATACTTGGTAAGTGATTTCAATTCTTAACAGTCAACTAGTTCAGCTTCTGATAACCCATCCAAAGTCTGAGGGTATTCTCCGTCTTCTTTGGAAAAAGGATAGGTGAACCCCAAGGAGAAGTACGAGGTCAGATGAAACCCTCTTCCTGAAACTCCTCTAACTTCTTATTGAGCTCTTTGTAACTCTTGTGTAGCCATCCTATAAGGAGGAATGGACACCGATGATTCCCATGGCACAAGATCAATAGAAAATTCTACCACTCACTCCAGAGGAAAACCTAAAAATTATTCTATAAAAAAATCTAGAAAATGATCATCCACTAGAGTAAAATTCTTCTAGGAAGTCCCCTAGTAATCAATATATATACTAGAAATTTAGTTTGTAAAACCTCTAAACCCATGATGCTTGGGTCCATCTCTGCTCGCCTGGACTTCCCATTTGCCCTTATGTAGAAACAATATACCCTCTGGTGACGTGAAACTCACCCTACGACAATAGAAATCGACAACTACCTGGAATGGAACTAACTAAACCATTATGAGAATGATTTCATAGCCCGTCATCTCTAAGACAAAAATGTCCCATAAGAAGTGACACCCACCAACATCAAGAGGTAACTCCTTGCACTAACATACACTAGTTTTTCTAGTCCCCAATGGAGTGTCCAGCATCATGATATTAGCTAAAGTAAAGATATAGAGCCTAAGGCTATCCAGAACAGTCACAGATATAAAGATATGGGAAGACCTTATATCGAAAACAACAGACGATAAAACTAAGGAAACCAAAATCGTACCTCTAACTGTAGAGGGTCTGGGATCTTGCTCCAAATGTATCTGCTCTAGCGCAAAAGTCTGACTTGCACCACAGCTCTGTAAAGTTGTTTGAGATCCCTGAGCTAAACCACCATACAGAAGTCGAAAACCATGTGTATAACCACTTGGCCATAACCACCACCTTGGCTTAAATAAACTAAAGAACTCTACCCCCCAGTCGGATGTGGGACTGGTGGTCTTACTCTAGTATGAGGAGTCAAAATAGATCCACCCTCATTAGCTACTGGTAGGAGGGTGTGGTAGAAATGCTGAAGATATCCCATCTTTCCATAATATCGACACTCAACTAGGTCTCTCGGACACTAAGGTTTCTTATGTCCACCCTTCCCGCACTGGTAGCACACCACCTAGCTACCTGAAGAAAAATCCCACATACTCGGATCTCCATTTGTAGACTCTCTATGGCGCTTCCTACTATTAGTCAGAAGAGCACTAACTCTGGATGCTGAACCACCCTAGCCCCCAGCTCCAGAATCCCTTTGGTTGCACTATGAGATCATAACATGGTTGACTATAAAATATATGTAAGTCAACTTAAAGATGTTCAATTGGGATCAAATGTCATTCCCCAGACCATACTCAATCTTCCTCACCAGAAATAACTCATCACCCCCCAGAATTGGTGTGAAGCATTGCTGCTCTGTGAAGTGAGAAGAATAATCTATGACTGGGAGTGCACCTTTATCCAAACATGTGAACTCTTGGGCTCGATTTTCCCTCAAGGTATCTGGGTATAAGTACTCATAGAAGGTCCACTGGAACTCATCCCAAGCCATAACCCACTAGAGTCCCACCTATGATATCACATCCCACTATCTCATGGCAGAATCATATAGCATGTACGTAGAGAGATTCAACCTCCTCTCAGGAGGCATCTCGAGATGCCCGAAGATAGACAGTATGGCTTCGAACCATGACTCTACAGCCTGAGGTCCTCCATCCCCTGAGAACATGGGAGGATGTTTTTGATGAAAAACCTCTGTCAAATCTTCCATATATGGGGCAAGATGCGGTGCTCCCTGGAATGTCTTCATCATCCTCAAGAAACCTTCTCGGAATTGTGCATAGACACTTGTATATGAAATTATGGTTGGTTCCATAAATGGAATGATGGGAGGATCTTATGGTAGTTTTTGGTCTACCATTTCCGGTGTCTGATCATCACCCCAAACGTGGCGTACAACCAGAGGACATGTCGATGGCATGACTCTACATGGCCAAGTGCACACCTCAGTTCAAGATTATCAAGGACTAAAAAATAGGATTGCAAGAAAGGAACAGGAGAATGAAAACATTCAAGTTTTTCAAAACATGGGTACATGGCGTGTATGAACTCTACATGGTGTGTCCCCTTAAGATTTTAACATGGCATGAAACTCTTCCAAAACAGGTCGTGTGACACCCATACACATGACATGTTCCTCCTAAGACATGGTGTGCACTTGAATTTTTTTCTCTCCTACCCAGGTTTCTCTACATGGATAAACCACATGGTTCTATCCTAGGTAACACTACACGACGTGTTCACCCTAGACATAGCATGTACTGCTTTAGTTTTAACCACCCATGTCCTTAGTCACGCGGTTAGAGACACTGTCTTTACAACATGGGGTGTACATCCAGTACACAACGTGATCCACCAATGATTTCCCAACCTTGTGTCTCTACTTAGACAGTCAGTCACATGGTCAAATACTACACGACGTGTATATAATGTACATGGTGTGTACTTAAGAAAAGTTGTTTCTTCTATAATAGAATAACACATGGCATGTGTTCATAACACCACACGCCGTGTTATCTGGTTTTTCAGATAGTAGGCCTCTGAAACTCCTCTAGAACCCTTCAAAACTTAAAACATTTGTCTAAGGAATGATAAATTAGGACTCGTGAGAGCCCATACTCCCCCGAATAAAAGTTTGGCATCCTTATTAACATTATAATCAGACAAAATTCAACTAAAATTCAAACATTATCCACCAAATTTCGATCCATGAGGGCCCATAACACCTTAGGGACCAAAGTTTGGTGGCCATTCCAATGAAACATTAAATTTTATAATACTCTATCAAAATAGTAAGTATTCTATCATGAAATCTATCACCACAACATGCATATATTTCATAACATCTATCATAACAACATACAATCAGTAATGCATCCTAAATGGCATGAAAAATGAATTACATGTGATATCTAGTAAGTGCCTATATATTTCATGAGATGTCATACCCTCATCTCATCGGGTTGCAACAGAAATAGAACCTCAATAATTTCAATGATAACATCACAATAAAAGTGAGTCACACAACGGTGAAATCAAATCAACTGTAATAATTGAAAAAATAGAGAAATTTAAATATTCAAGGAAAATTGGTTTTTCCCTATACACAGGTAAGTTACTCTCAAGCACAACTTATTACTAACTACCTATTCCTTCCTATCCCTGTTTATATTCTCTAAATAGTAATACAACGAATAAAATAAAGATGTCCTTTGATAACACTTTGTAACATCCTTGTTCAGGGTGCCGTCCAAAGGTGACCCGTACCTGATTGGTCACATGGCCTTAAGCGCATTTCCATGAATGCCAGAGGTTGCTGACTAGTAGTTAGGGCCTTGAGTGTGATAGTGGGGAAACTATGCCTTCATTGGCAGTGTATGCATAGCGAAATAACAAATAATAAATAGTAGTGGAAGAAATAATATCGTAAAACAAATAAATAACATAAGACTGAAAGTAAATAAATAACTGGAGCACATATATAAATGATCAATGTCACATATGTCAAGGAAAATAGCCAAACAATTCACAGTGCTAAAAATACACTACTAAACCGAAGTACAAAAGAAATCAAATAAACTCCAACCACATCGCAAGGCTTAGATTGGTCCCACGCTCTCCAGATCCACAATAATCAAGTACCTGATGAAGAAGGGTGATTACCCTTATCGATACCTACAACCATATAATCTGTTTGGGTCCAAAACATGACCCAAATAGGGTGTGAGATAAATCCTAGTAGGAAACTTCCCTAAGATCTATGTCTAACTGTCAGTGAGTATATATAATAGTTAATAATGGAAATACAACAAAGAAACTAGGAGTACACAAAATTAACCAAATCCTATAGTTTCAATTAACATTCATTAGAAATTAATGTTCAACATTTAGTCAAGTTAGTATCAAAATAGGTATCTCAGAATATTACCTAACAGGACAGAATCCAAGATTGTGCTTTGGCTTGGTAGACATGTCATAAATATTCAATATTTAAGTTTAAACCTCTGGGTAGCTCACACACTCTAACCCATTCAGCCAAGAAATACAATAAAAAGGAAAAGACACTATGAAGAAGTACTCACTATAAATTACACCTATGTTATTTCTTGAATAACTATAGACTCACTGTGGAATCACTCAATGTCAATTCCCCCTATGGTCTTATAACATAAACTATAGGCACTCTGAGGGAGCATTCACCATCAATCCTCTATGTCGTATCATATCATGAAAACTAATAGACACTCTAAGAAAGAACTCAATGTCAATTCGCCATGTGGTCTAACTACACCAGGTTCTCATATCCCTATGAAATTCAATCATTCATAAATGATATTAAGCAACCCAAAGTAATCTCAAATACTAAATGGATAAACAATTACAATGCATATCATAAGAATTTAACTAGTAGTAAAAGGCAATAGTTTCATCCTATCAAGAAAGGCAAGGAAAACAAGGTCTGCCTCATAGGAAACATGCATCAAACAGTCCTAAACATACAAACAAGGGAACACACCCATGGGGTGTTCCTTAATATGAAATTCCATATAATATCACATCAAAAAAACTCTAATCCTATAATCAATGTAAGGCAGATAAAACAAGGTTTAATTCCCTTAACCTAAAATACCCAAAAAAATGGTTAATAGGCACTTTGGCATATATAACTCAAAGACACACAACAAAAGGAAACAAACCACCTGCCTCGACGTCATATGATGATAAATATTGAACATTGACCATTGAATCAGCCTAGAAATTTGTAGATATACAAAAAGGTCAAAAATGATCAACCTTGAATAACTCAATAGAGTAGAGGAATCAAGAGGAGATGTTCAAGAAGAAGGAAGAACTCACCGAGGTGATTCCAACGCACCCTCCAAAGTTTGGATCATTCCTCAGATAAAGAAACAGTGTCTTAGAGAAGATTCGTTGCTCTCGGTCGCTCCTGGAAAAAACAAGGCCATAAGAAAATTAATCTATGGATTAGATGTGACCCGGATCCGATTAAACAAATAAAAATGAATTTACATGGCGTGTACTATTAATGAACTCTCTATGTATTTTACTCAACTAGCCCCCGACATTAGCGATCTTCCACATCACCCCACATGGCCATGTCTCAGCCTTTACAGGCCCAAGACATGGCTATACTTAGTTACTGGGTACACGATGTGTACTATTAAGTACACAGTGTGTACTTATAAAATTTCAAAAAACTCTCATTATTCTAAAAAACACCCAAAATCAAGATCCATACCTAAAAATAAGATTTGGGTTCATATAGTTAGGGTTGGGGAATTACATCAGTCTACCTAGATCTCTCCATGTGTGAGATAAACATAAAGTTAAGATGAATCATGGATCAAAATTAAAGTAAATTTAAAGTGATGAAATAATGTAAAACATTTATACATTTCGAAAAAATTATGTGAGATTTAATTTTATATATCATCAAATATTTTTAGATTCAAAATATTATATCTAAAGATAAATCAAATGTAGTCGATAAATGAGAATAAAAATATATTTATTTCATGGTTTAATGATATTTTCCCTACTGATTCATTTATAATAAAAAACATTGAAATGGTTAGTGGGGGGACCATGTGTTAATGTAACAACATGGTTAGATTATGATATTAATGATTATATATTTTATAAAAGAAGTAGGAAAATAATATTACCAATAAGAATAATATATTAATGATCATCACTAAAGTAATTCGTTTTTTGAGTGAAATAAAAAAACCAAATTCATATATCAATAAAATAATTTGTAATTTTTGATAATATATTGGAAATTAATTACAATAAATTTGAAGTACCAGTGTATACATATAGGTGAGTTCATAGTATAAGTGTTATACAACATGATCATTTTATATTTACACTTATTAATTTAAAAAGATTTAGTCATAAATATGAACCATTTATCATGAAGGCATATGAAAAGTAGATATTTTTTGTTATTGTTCCATCAAATGATCAGTGGTTTATTATTTATAAAGGGGAAAATACATTTGGGTGATGTAAATGTTGATAATGTCATGGGTTTATGTTGGATTTATCCATCTATTACAAATTACAAAAGGATAATGATGACTATAATTTGGACATGGTGCATACTATATAAAATGATCATATAGAGGGGATATGGAAAAATAATCCATTAATCTTCTAATTATGTAGGTAAATATAATTTTTTATGTTATTTAGTTTAACTTACACATATAACAATACATTAATTTTATTAGTCAATATTTATATATACAAATGCTCATCAATTTTTTCTATGTCTATTTTACTTATTTTTATCCATTATTTACAAACATAATTTTTTTGTTAAATAGGACTGAAATAATTATTTTTTCACGGATAAGCTTTATATTCATCTTTCCTAAGTACACATTTATTAATTTCAGATATTTTTTATAACATAATATTTTTTTATTTTTCTTTATATCATAGACAATAAAATATTAACTTATAACGGTTATTTAATTATATTAAAATATAGGTACAAGTAATTTCATTACATTAGTAGTCATTTTTTTAATTAACAGACATAGAAGAAGAGAAACATTTCATGTGGTATGTGTTTGTCTCTTCATATAAATATACCTATATTAATTAATTTAAGTCATTAAATTTTAAATGTGTGTGTTGAAATTATTTTCAACACTCCTGGTGAGCCTACTATGGTGGAGTATTCCTATTCATTAGAGGAGAAGATAACCAATGATGATAGATGTGTTATGTGAAGGAGTAGAGGTTACCAGCCTAATTTTATTATAATTTCAACGTGATAGGCCTAAATGATAATAAATTTAGAAGTTTAGTGGAACTATAGAGTTTAGGTAATGTTAACATCATATTACCTAATTGGAGGAGCATCGACCAGAAAACATGAGATCAATTATGGAAGAGTGGGATGGTATAATCTCTCAAATATATTTTTTTCTAGTGATTTTATTATTATATATTTCATATAACCAAAATTTTATATATTCAATTAAAGTTTTCATTTGACATTCTTGATAAAAATTGATTAGGAAGAAGTGTTTTTCTTTTGAAGAGATTATATGGATGGATTTTAAATTAAAATTGAATTCATAATTATTTTTTGGGAAAAAAATAATGAAAATACATACCTAAAATATAGGTTTTTATATAAAAATACATGGGAGAAGTTTATTTCCAACTGACGAGTGGAAGAATTTATGGTATATTAATTATTTATGATATAATCAATTTATAAAGTTATTTGGTAATTAATTAATTAATTTTTACTTTATTCTTATTTAAAAATAATCCGGAATATCTCATCAAGAGATCCAAGCATAGAATGTACTAAACCAACACAAATACAAACCACATACTTGAGACATGGATTAGTCTATAAGGGAGTAAATATATAACATCATGATCCATCATAACCACTCAAACCTAACCTGTATCGAATCATAATGATACTTGACCCTTACAGTTTTTCTCTAACTTCGAATGACTCGATAGATAAATCTAAACACCAACATAAACCATGGGGAGTGATGTACTAAACCAACACAAATACAAACCACATACTTGTAAAATAATATATGAATCATAATACCATTAATTCATATGCATACAATAACAAATAAATAAATACCACGTCATCGTATAATAAACTCCCTAATATAAATACAACCCTATACAAGAGACCCGACCACCACCGTTGAAACTTCCTCCACTAGCCTCCCTAGAAAACCACCACCACCCTATCCAATAAAGAAAATTAATGTCCAAGATTATTATAAAAATCAATATCATCTACATAGGCACTAATATTCCTATATGAGGGGTTCATACAAGACCAAGTAGAATTTCCCAAAAACTTCCCATGCATTCTATTCGCGTGAAAGTCAACCAAGTTATATATGCATTTTATAAATCATAAACCAAACCATAATAGTTTATAAAACTATTTTACGTCACTTAGTAATCAAAAAACTTATGAGAAACCACATGAAATTCATAAATGGAGAATATAAAAACACATAGTAACTATAAAAATACTTCAAATGCATCATGGAAAAATATTAAAGTAAAAATATTTCCAAAACCATCCCACACATCCATTTTCACAACCACACCCATGGGAACCCTCATACTATATGTAATATCCAATAATTGGTATCACTAACTTTTGAGTGGACCCATTACCCTGAAACACCACCATATCATTGTCAGCAAGGTCTCCACACCCAAGTTAGAGTTTCGAACACATCACAACATCATTATTGATGGGTCCCACAAACCAAAGTGGGGGTTTACTAAACTCATTTCCAAGTACTCACAAAACCAATTAATAACATTAATAAAAATATCACAATACCATGAAACTTAAGGCGTAAACCAAAAAACATTGAATATATGAAACTTAATGCACACATAGAATACACCAACTGTGAAAATAATTGTAGAAAAAAATAATATCAACCATACAACTCAATTTAAAAAAATAATATAAATTATGAAACTAAATGAAAAAATCACAACAATATTAAATATTTGTACTCAAATCAAACATTGAATACACCAAATGTGAAACTCAATCACAAACAAATAATATCAACTGTACAATTCATTTAAGAAAATCACAACAGTAATAATGAGTAAACCACACACCCCACACCATAAATCATTACCAATAATCCAAATCGAAGAAACCATTCAATTAACAACTACATTTGAAATCACACATTCCAAATTATCTAATTTTATAGACACTACACTCACCCACCTAGAAATTGACCATTTATTTGTTCACCAAATCACTCAAGAAAATCCTTTTTTATTTATATAAAAAATACCAACAATTAATAAATTATTTTAAATTAATAAAATAATTTACATAAACTCTAACATTTAAGATCATTTGATGTTGGAACACAATAGAATGAGTGAGGGGACACCTACCTCAACTGATTATGAATCAAACCCATACAAGCAAAGTTGAGATCTTTACATCATATAAGTTACTCAAGTGAACAAAAAACCCATCAATATAAAGGGTTTATCTATTCCTCAACCCATGTTAAAACATATATTTGGAGTGAAATAAAAGATAATAAGAATAGGGAGTGACATACCTATGATTTGACACTCAAAACTCTAAAAAGGTTATAGTAGAAGTGGTTTTTAGGAAATAAACCACCAATAACAACCCCAAAATATCCCAAAGAACCCCATGTCATGATTTAGGCATGAAAAAAGGGAGAAATAAGGTAATATGAGTTTTATAATCTAATTTAAAGGTATTTTTTAAGGATACATAACCCAAGAGACCATGCACTAATCATGAAATTCCACCTACCCAAGACTCTATATTACATAGCTAGACTATATGGTCACTAGGACCATACATAAACCATGAATTCCCCTATATTTTAGCTTTCTAGGTTGTGCATCTTGACTACAATGTACCACAGGACCTGTATTGACAGTTCATTTCCTCTTAGATGCCCAAAATCCCATACAAACCTCTCCAAAATCTTTTAATGATTTACTAATACATCCAAAACAATTACAAGAACTTATATACACCTAAAAATAATTATTAAGGGTATAAAATAATATAGTTATAATTTTGTTTCTTTCCCCCCAAAATTCATGATTTATAATTATACCCTCCTAAAACATTTTATTCCTTGAAAAAATACATTGATCCCTTGAATTCTCACTAAAAAACAAGGTATGGTAAATTTCAAAACCATCATTATTTTCTACCTCAAAAGGATGGTGGATATATCGAATGACCAACTTATTTTCTTGAAAAAAACCTTTAATGTGATCTCCACTATCAAGGATTATTGTCCAAGATTGAAAGATATTTAGTTGTGTGTTATAAACTCATTTAATTAGATACTAAAAAACACTAAAATATGAACTAATTTATGGTTGTTCATACCATATTTATACCAATCCATATAATTCCAAAACAATACTTTCATAACAATGTATCTAAAACAAAATCCAAGCACAAAAAAACATTTAATAACCTTGTAATCTACACTCAAGGTATAATAATATAAAAAATATATTAGGTGAACCCAATTAAAAATCCTCAACTCTGTAATCATCTAGTTATCACATTCTACACACTAGGACCCATTGAGTCCTTATCACTCATTCATTGAGAACTTGTCCCAATACAATCCTCCGGATCCACAATCTCTTTGGATACAATCTAAAAACCTTTATCCCATTTATTATTTGACCTAAAGTGATTATTTTAGTATCCCGCTGCAATGGGCCCATGTTACCACAATTTTCAATACTTTTCACTCAAAACTCCACCTCTAGACATCTGAATTAAACCAATATCATCACACTATGACTATATATTTATAGACCAAAAAACAAACTATACATGACCAAGAATTCATCCAAAGGACCCATAAAATATCTAAGAAATATAAAAAACAAAATATACATACTGTAAACCCTAATCATATACCCAATGGGTATTCTAAATTCATATTGGGTATCTAAAATCACCATCTTACTCTACACAATCCAACCTTTCCAAAATCCAAGAATGAAACTAAGCCATAGTTCACTACTTCCCAACCCATTAGCTTGGTAAAATACTAGATTTTATTATCTACTATATGATCTACACATTATTTATCACCATATTGTGTTTCCAAAACCAATTGAACTCACATTCACTGCAAGTCCATTAATACACCTTGTATATTCCATAATCATTCCAACCAATATCTATATCTACAAAATCAATAATTTCCCACCATTAATGATATTTCTATTTATAAAACCATTATTGGAGTAAAATTCTCAAATATTAAACATATATTAGTACTCACTAGTTTTCATCCACCAACTTGTAAGGGTCCACTAGGATTTAAATTTCCATTCTATTTCACAAAAAATGGAAAACAACTTTTTTCTAATATGCCCCATGATCATGATACAAACACCATAAAATAACCAATAAAAAGATATATAACCTCTATATCACATAATTCTAACTTAGTTTAACACCCCATGTCATTTTAGATATTTTTAATTTTTTTTGTTTTAGAGTATTCAAAAGTTTTGTGGGTTTTATGATTTTTATTTTTTATTTTTAGAGTTTCTTCCTTCCATTTATGGTTTTTTCATGGTCACCACAAAGTTACTCAAATCTTGCAGATAAACCTTATACGAGTCTCCTCTAGCACATAGGTTGGTACACATGGTTGAGTGTGAGCCATGAAGTTTCACTTATGAAGGAGGTTTTTTATTCGTTTTTGACATGAATGGTTATCTCGCATGGTTAGCACATGGATTGGAGTTAACTATGCAAGGTCTTAGTGTAACCGTGTGAGGCAACATTATGTGGGAGTTTCCTACCATGTAACCTGTTCATGGTAATGGTAAACCATGTGGAAATAATTTTATTCATTATTTATTATTAATAAAGGTAACCACATGGTTGTTTCATGGTTTTCCAAATATGGTTGCCAAACCGTGAGAGTTGGCCAAATTTATTAAAATATGAAATTCATAAGTTTCCATTTTCAATATTAAAGGCCCAAATCATTCTTTGCTTCTTCTTATAGTTTTAATTAGTCTTGGGTATATGAGGGAGTTCTCTCCCTCTCTTATCATTTTATTCTAAGCTCATTCACCTTCATTTTAAGTAGATTTATCAAGGTGATACACCATATTTCTTACTTATTTACTCTTCCTTCTACCCCCTCTTCCATTTTTTCCTTTGGTTTCTATTCTCCTATGAAACATAGGGGCTCATATGGTTGGCTTTTTGGGTTCAAATCAGTTTATTCTTGGGGTTTTAGATGTTAGGGATTTTAAGGGATGTCTTTTTTCTTTTTGGAGTGTTCACCATTGAAGATGAAGACCTCTGGATTTATTTCCATTGAATTGAGTTGCGATTTTTGTAATATCCAGTTATTTGGAATTTAATTTTGTGCTTTATATCTTTAAGTTTATTTTTATCAAATAAGAATATTATTTTATTTATATATTAATTTTTATAATATTTTTAAAGGTATCAAATGGAATTTAAAGTAGTACTTGAAAAGATAAATCTTGATTAAAATTTTAAATATATATTTATTAAAATAATTTTAAAGTTATTTGACTCTTTTTAGGTCATGAAATAAATTAAAAATTAGTGTTTTTTGAACATTGGGGGTTTTTAAAGAAAATGTGAGCTGATTACGTGATGAATTTTCAAATTATTTTTTTTGTTTTTTTTAAGATGTTTTTGAATTTGATTTCAATGGATTTATTTAAAATAGTTTTTTGAAATTAAATTTTAAACTATAAGAAATAAATTTTTATTTACATTCTATTTTAGTGAAGACCAAATTATCACATTTTAATTTTTTTTCTAACGTTGTCATTGTATGATACCCACTTAAGACTCTATTTTATTATGCTTGATATGGATTGTGGTCTAAGGAGAATGATTTATATTTTATATGATATGGATGATGTGATCAAGAATGTTTATTTAGAGGGAGTTGGTGGTGAGGGTGATTTAATGTTATGATGCATGTGCTGACTCTTTTTTTAATTTCTCACCTATTATTATTGTTTACATGGGATTACTAATCAATAAGTGAGAGATAAAAATTTATGATACACTAGATAGTATCATACTACTAGTGTACCTCTAGTTTTTTGTTTGGGATAGTGAGTAGTGGCCCTGATTCTAGGCTTGGTGAAGGATATTCAGGTTCCTTGTGTTAAGAAAGCATTATAGGATTCTAGTTGATCCATTTTTAGTAAAGTCAAGGAAAATTATTATTCTAAGACATTGTATGTTACCTATGACATGGGATGAATTCATAGGGGAGCATGTGGTGACTGGAAAGGATATGTACGGTTATCCCATATGGTTTTTAAATTGTGTGGAGCCTATGCAGAGTAGTTATAAAACCATTATAGATCTTGTTTCACAGTTATTGTATAGTTTACCAACTTGTGCAACCAAACCATTCCTATTGATATTTCTCCTTCGAGATTTTTGTCTTTCCTTCATTAATTTAAAAAATTATCCCCATGATTATTAACATCAATGAAAAAGATTTTATTACCTATGATGAATTTTTTTCTTTTAATTATTTACTTTGAAAAAGATTTTATATATTATTTTGGGAAGATAAAAAACAATCTCTGTCAAAATTACTTAAGATATGTGTGTATTTTGGGCATGTCATTTGTTGTAAAAGGGAATTTCAGAAGAAAAAAATTAATGGGTGTGATAATTTTAATAATTTTTTTAATATGTTCTATTTTGGTGTGTTTTGTTTTGATATTGTTTCAATTTATGTTTAGTTGGGTTCTTTGATTTATGGAATACAGTCTGAGTAGGATTCATGTTTTATGTTAATTGGTGCATTCCTCCTAGAAAGTTATTGATGAAGGATAGGTATGGTTCTTACATGGTCTCTTTTTTTCATGGAATTAACTTTTCCCTATTACTAAATCCACCCAAAATCTAAGTGGAGTGGGGGATTTGAGACTATTTTTATTCTCCAGGAATTATTAGATGATCATTATCCTCATATCTATATTGATCCATGTTTTAATGAGGGGGTGGATTGGTGGAGAAGGATTGATAATTCCTATTGGTGAGTTTAGTTTTGATTGGATGTTTTTTTGGGAGTCGTGTGGCTATTCTCTTAGGGGATATTGCTTCTAGCAATTTTATGGATTTTTTGTGTGAATAGTTTTTTTTTTATATTTTTTTTGTGAAATGTACTAGTTATATGTATATCTTCAGGTTGGTTTATTAATGGGTTGATCATGGACAACCTTTGGGTCAGTGCTTCAGTAACTAGGATGTGAATTTCCTTCGAGCTACTAAGCACTCGATATGGCTAGGTTTGTTGGGTTCACCATGAGATGATGTTATGGGATTCAGTTCCTAGCTTACCTGTTGAGTAATATGACTCGGGTTCCAGATCCAATGTTAGTTCATATTGACATGTGGTTATGAATTTTTCTTTGTTATTTTTTTTATGTTTCATGTTGAGAGTGATGATAGTTTCCATTTTAGGGATGTTTCTATAGGATTTATAATGTGGTATCTCAGGGATAATTGGATTTTGTAGGGTTTTAATTCTTGGTTAATTTTTATAAATTCATTCTCAAGGTTATTATTTGCTTTCATGATGTGTTCTTATTTTTTCACACCATTTGGTGAATTTATAAATTTTAGGGAGACCCATGTTCAATCTTCTTATCCTTTAGGTATCATATTATCTTATTATAGTTGTACTATTCATGGAGATGATCTAGATTTTTTTTTGATATGATCCAATAGTTTAGAGGAACAATTTTTTCTCAGTGGATTTCTTCCCTAAAATCTCCTCTGGATGGTTCCCCACCCAAACCACATATTTTCATGGGGTGTTGTTTAGGCTTGTATCTTGATACCTCTAATTTTATTAAGAAAATTCTAGGGCAAGAAAGTGGCATGATTGGGATATTGTTACGTGATATATCATTGTAGATGTATTTATTTTTATATTATTTTTTCTTGGTAGAATTAAAATTTTGGATGTTTTGTGATTAGATTTTAAATTTATAGAGTTTTTCCTTCTATGCATGGTTTTTTCATAGTTAGAATAACCATTTGGATTAACCTTTTGTGATTTTTCTTCAGTGAACAAGTTGTTTTTCACAATTCAGTTAAAACTATGTGGTTAACCTAATAATGATGGTTTTATGGTTCTTTTTGAACATGCATGGATCTTTCACAGTTAGAGCATGGTATAAGGTGAACTGTGTGAGGCCTATGAGTAACCATGTGAGGTGCCTTTACATGGGGGTTTTCTGATTCATAACATGTGAAAAATTAAGGTAAACTATAATTTAAGTGTACAATAAATTCTAAAATCTTAACAGTAGAAACCAAAATCTTGGAACTGGTTTTCTAAACCATGTAGCCAAACCATTTTCGTTGCCTAAATTTCATAAAATATGAAGTTTTTAATTTCCCCTTTTGGAATTTAATATCCCAAAGAATTCTTTTCCGCTTCTCATAGTTTGGTTGATGATATGGTGCATGGGGGAGCTCTCTAATTTACTTCTCATTTGATTCCATTCTCTTCCACCTTCATTTCATGTGTATTTCTCCTGGTGTGACACCCTTCTTAATTATTTCCTCTTCATTCTCTCCCATCTTACCCTTTTCCCATTGGTTCCATTTCACCTATAAATACTGGGGGATTATTTGGTTGGTATTTAATTTGGGTTGGTTTAAACAAGGGGGCTCTGGATGTTCCATATTGAAAGAAACATATCTTTTCGTATTGGAGAATTCATCATCAATGATGATGACTTTCAGTTTGAATGGAATTGAATCAAGGTTGGTGTTTTTGTGCACTCCCATTATTTGGAATATAATTTTGTGCTTGATAATTTTAAGTGCCTTATTTATCAAATTATAATTTTGTGTGATATCTAGGATGGGTTTTATAAAAATTTTAAATGTATCAAATGAATTTTCAAGTGGTTCTTGAAATGCCAAGTCTTGATAAAATGTTTAAGGGATTTTTTTTAAAATTAAATGTCTTGTTTAATTTTCATTGACCTCACTTGGGCCATAAAATAAGTTGGAAATTGGTGTTTTTAACCATCAGATGGTTTTAATGAAAAAGTGAGTTACTTTTGAGATGGATTTAAAAAATGGATTTTTTGAATTATTTTAGATTTTTTTGGAAATGTATTTCAATGTATTGGTTTTGAAGGTTTATTTGAAATTTCTTTTCAAATGATGAGAAATGATAAAGAATTCTGATTCCGTTTTAGTAAAGTCTCATTTGGAAATATTGAATGGGTTTCAAATATTTTGGGTGTGCGAGAACCTCTTGAGCTACTGTTTGATTTTATTACTATGGATTGTGTCCCAATGTACATGAATTATATTTTATATGATATAGATGATGTGATTGAGGCTATTTCCTACAAGGACATTAGATTTGAGGAAGATTTGTTTTTTTTTGCTGCATCTGTTGACCCTTATTTTATTAATCACATATTATTAATGTTTTCTTGGGATCATTAATAACTATGTGAGTGGTCTATATTTATGGTACACTAGATATTCCCAAACTACTAGTGTCCCCTTATATTTTTTAAAGAGCTAGTGGAGAGTGACATCGGTTCAAGGCTTGGTGTAGGCTACTCGGGTGGCTTGTGTTAAGGATGAAACATAGGTTGGAAATTGATTCATATTTGGTAAAAAATATGACCTTTATTACTCTAAGAACTAGGTAGTTTCTCATGACACTAAATTAATTCATATGGGACTTATTTTTTATTTTCCCAAACCCAATTAGTTTCTATGTAATCATGTTTGATGCGGTGTCTCAGTGGTTTGTTTAATATTCTTGCAATGAAATTTTTTATTTAAAATGTTTATAAAGGACATAAAAGGGGTTTATACATATAAATATTTTTTTTTGAAATTTGATTAAAAATGGTTTATTTAATAAATATGTAATATTTTTAAATTTTTTAAGTGATTGTTTTCTTTTAAAGAAAATTACTGTAAGTTTTATAAAATGATTATAGGTGTGTTATTGTCTTGTATGTACTCATTTATAAAAAATTAAAACCTATTTTATAATTTTATTTCTAACTAGACTAAATGAAATTTTATTTGTTAGGAATTACACACTATTTGGTGAAATCCTACTAGGATTTACTTTTCTCACACACTATATACACCATTCGGTGTATAAATATTTTATGGTTTCTTCTCAGGTACCCTATATTTGGTCTTCGATTTTTAGATGTTAGAATTGTTATTATAGGATATATGGGTATGTGGGGAGTGACTTAGGAGTTATATGTAGATGGTTGGTAGTGGTTTCGTTTGGTTTTATTTTGAGTTGTGTTATGTAATAGACTTGTTGTCTTAATTCCAATTTTTTATATTGTATATATATTGTTTACTATTATTACTTAGTTTATGAGTTGTATTTTTATTTTATATTTTTATATTATTTGAGAAATTTATATAATGGTATGGATGTATGACTCAAATATGGGTCATACCAGATTTTTAGTGGAACCCATGGTTTCATTTTTGGATTTCCAGAGTGAAATCATTTTCAATGGCTATATTTTGATACTCTAGAACTAGTTTCTAACTATGGGTGATCAGGAACACACCTATGGTATGTCATTAACTAGTTCAGGTGCTCAGTTTGGGGGTGACCTAGATTGTTTTATGATAACTCGATTTGGAAAACAGAACAATAAGGAAAACTCCTTGGTTTCATTAATAATTCCTTTACTAATACATCAATTTAATACAAAACAGACGACCAATATTCCAAAATTATTCCATGTATGAAAAATTCACTAGGAAATAACTTAGAACTCACTTATAGTTCCATAAATAATATATTCAAATAGAACAAATCAATGTACACAAAATTTCCTAAAAGGGACCACAATAGAAAACAAAATCTGATTATCGATAGGATAAGAGATTTTCCCCAAACTACCCAAAAATAAAACTGAAGTCATCACCCACCCATACATCCCAAACAACCCTCTATCACCTATGGAGTATTCAAATTAAATAAAAAATTTGATGAGAATAATAGTTCCACACTTAACTAACCAACTCACTATCAACATATATCCAAGGAGAAATCCCACTCCACACCAAGAAAACTTGTATGCTTTCAGTTAATAGCTTTCCATAAAAGGAGTTACCAACAACCAAGATTTATGTTATTAAAAAAATAATGAAAATAAATAATTCCACAAAACAAACAATATTTTTACACAAAACCATATTTTTTAAACCACACATTATGAAAACAATATCCACAAAATTTCCAAAATATTTACAATTTTCATAGAATCTCAAACAAAAAAACTATAAAACTTATTTTAATGCCTTTTAAATCTATATTTTTTGTAGAAAACCACCTATAAAAACCATAAAAATTTTAAGATATCCCATTCCATAGATTTCTTTAACAAATATATCAATTTAAATCACAAAAGGATACCTAAATAGACTAATTAAATTAAATTATTTTTAAGATAACTCATTATTAAAAATTACTTTAACACAAAATAAACTCACCATATAGGTGTTACTCAAACTCATTAATATGAGATCCCCAATATGTAAAACTAATACCCCTGCTAACGTTTTCAAAACCAATATAAAACACTTATAAATTTTTAAAAGTGAACTTGTTCCCCTATAAGTCAACTAGACCAAACATGTCTTTGAAACAAAATATGTTTATGTACCATTTTGAGAGCTAAATACACTCCTTCACTAAGACAATTTTATCAATTTCTTGATTAAGTTCAAACGAGAAAAAACATTGGAAATATTCTACTTTCTCTAAAAATACTATGATCAATTGAAATCCTTTAAAACCATGATTAATAAATAAATTTAAAAAATATATGCCTTTAGAAAAACAATTTAACCCACTAATTATTTTGGAAATACCTATACCAAACTAAAAAGTATAACCTTGTTTAAATATCATTTAAAAATCCATTACCCGTTTCATTTCTCAAAACAATTTTTAACAAAAATATTTCAAGACCAATTCACATGTTCTCTTGAAAAGAATAGGGCAACCCAAAAAAATTCCCTAAAAAAACAGCTTTTATAAAAGTCTCATTTAGTACCTTTAAAATTAATGGATACTTTTACATAGTCAAAAGGAAAATTTTCATATTACACAAAACAATTAAAAAACAAGTATACTCCCATAAAATGGTTTTTTAATGTTTACCCAATCTGATCACAATCGATCGAATAATTTATCCTTAACTATATAATCTTTTATTGACTTCAAAATTATAAAATATCCGTCCCATTTTTTAAAACCCTCAAGTTATCAACTAAAACTAAATACTAGCTATCAAGATAATCGATAGTCAAATAAAAATTCAAAAAATACTACTAAGAAAATAACCAGTTAATTTAAATAACCATTACCAAAATACCAATAACCATTTCATACCAATGTACTTACACAAATAAATATATTCCCATATTTCTTAAAAATAAGGAAATAACAATTTATTTTCAAAATTTTAATAATTAATTTGTATAAAAACACATAAATAATCACCCATGTTCAGACATATGAAATAGAATCCCTATCATGGTAGAACATGATCCCTGAGGCACAATACTCATCTTTTTCCACTATATCCAGGACATCTAACCTTGGAAAAAATAAATTAGACTGATTTTTTTTTCAATTCAACTGACATATAACATTCCTTAACTTCCTATGAAAACTATACATCACTATAAATAATTTTATCATGATTTGTTATAGGTTTTCTCATGATTTTTAACACATCCTATATCCATGCCCATTAGACTCTAACTATACTAAATGAGTACAATTTATAATATCTAGACACAACATTGACACCCAAACTAGACCCTAAGATTAATCATAATACTACTTGATCCTTGTCATCATTACCAAACCTAAAATGGATTGATGGATAAATCCAAATACAAACATAAAATTTGTCGAATAATGCTTGAACCCAACACAATAGCTAACCACATAACTTAAAAAACATAATATACATTTGAATACTATGAATGAAAATTAAAAAATAAATAAAACAACACCATAAAATAAACTATCCAATAAAATATATCTCTATATAAGATACTCAACCACCATGATTGATCGATCCTCCACTAAACGACCACCTCTAATCCATATAATCTAAAAAATCAATGCCCATGTTATATATATCTCAATAAATATTATCTATATAGGCACCAAAATTCCCAAGTAAAGGGTATGTATAAGGCCCGGTCAGATTTTCCCAAAAATTACAATGCACCCCATTGATGTGAAAATCAACCATGTTACAAATGGGTTTTATAAAATATTCCCCAACCAATGAATGTTTATAATAATATTTTTAAGAACATAAAATAAAAATATCTTGTGATAACCACATAAAATTAATAAATTAAGATAATAAATCCACATAGAAACCATAGTCATGCTTCCAATAATCCATTCCCAAATATCTACAATATCACCTTTGTAAAACTAAATCACACACCCATTTAGACAAGCATTCCTAAAATAACCCTTAGAAAATGAGTAATTTAAAATAATGCGAATCAAAAAATTGTGAGGGGACTAAATACCCTTAAAACTAACCTTTTCATTATCGATTAGTTCCCCAAGAATAAGTGGGAGTTTTCACCACATAAACTCATCATCATTAATAAGGTCCCCACACCTATTATGGAGTTTACTAAACTCATGTCTTAGCCTTCAAAAAACTAATCAAAAACTTAAATAATGGAATTAAAATCTCATGCAACTCAATATAAAAACCACAATGACATCATATCCATGAAACTCAATGTACATACCAACTACACCAAACATGAAACTCAATGAACAACCAAATAACATCAATTGTGCAACTCAATGCGCATATCACAACAACATCAAATATGTACAACTCAATGAACACACAAAATGCACCAACCACATAACTCAATACACAAAAAAATGACATCAACCATGAAAATCAATGCACTAATCATAAAAATAACTTTAAGTAAACCACACACCCCATGCTATATATTATCAATAATAATACAAATATAAACAATAGTTCAATTAACAACCCCATTTCAAATAAAACATCAAATTACCTAATTTTATATAAACCATACCCACAAACATGAATATCTACTATTGTTAATTCCACCAAATAAATCCCAACATAAACCTCATTTTCTTTCCTTAATCAAATCATAATTATGACTAAATTATTTGAAGTCCAAATAAATATTTACTTAGACACTGATATTTATCCTTACAAGATTTTTGAACACAATAACGTGAGTGAGAATACACCTACCTAAACTGATGATTAAGCTTTCTAAATCCATAAATCCCAATATCCTTTCTCCCCATAACTTTCTTAATTCCATAAATAATAAAATCCACATCAATCTAAATGATTTCATGATGCTTTGATGAAACCCCTATATCAAAACCCTTGATCTAGATAGAAATAAAAGAGTGGAAAAATAAGGACTAACAGACCATCAAACTGACACCTAAACCTCCCAAGATTCAAAGGATAATAAATTAATTGGGAAGAAACCACCATGGATCATCTTAAATGGACTGAGAAACATCTCTCATAGGTTAGGGCCAAAATAGGGGAGAAATAAGGGAATCTATGTTTTAAAATCTAGATTTAGTTACTTTGTAAAGGATATTTGACCTGACTACATGGTATTAGGGACTATTCATAAACCATGTGACTCCCCCTCCTAATCCCCCAGGTTTCACGACTCGAATGCATAGTCTTAGAGACAATGTTTCATCCATAAAATCACCTTATTTTGATCTTTTTGGGCTGCATGGCCTGATTGAATAGTATATAAAACTATGTATTAACCATAAATTTCCCCTGGACACCCAAAATCCCCTTCATACCTACCCAAACTCCTCTAAACACTATAGGGAAAAGGAAATGTAATGGTGGCTTTCAAAACCATCCATATACAGTTCATTTTGAATTTTTAGCATAGGTTTTTAAAAACTATCGCCATTTAGCGGTAGTTAAAATCATCGCTAAATCTAGAATTTCATTTTTTTCATTACTTATTTAATTTTAGCAGTGGGTTTCTAAAAACCACTAAAAAATTAATGATAATAACCAATTAATTAAAATCTAAATTACTTTTTAATAATTAATAATTAGTAATTATTTATTAATTATAGTCCTTTATTATTCAATATTTTAATTACTTACAAATTATAAATTATTTATAAATATTATTTAGTAATTATTTATAAACTAAATAAATTATAAATTATAAATTATATAGTAATTATTGATTATTTACTAATTCTTAATTTGTGATTATTAATTAGTAATTATTTATATATGAATATATTTACATATAAATACAAGCACCAACAAAAAGATGGGACCATGCCACTTTTTTATTAAAGATAGAAACCACAATTTAATTTGGTTGAGATATAACATATTACATGACATATAGGCCTAAAACTTATATGACATAAAGTCCTAGAGAAACAAATACCTTTCATGCACATGGCTCAAAATCCCTAGATGATGATGGCCGGAAATCCACTATTTTCACACCACGATATTGGATTACAGGTGAAATTTCCCCTAGTTCCATCACACCACCTGCTTCATGCCATAATGTGCCACACCATCCTCCTCGAACCACACCCGCATTCCATGATATCAGCCTCTGTAGTGTCGTTCCACCTCTGTTGCCTCATTAAAGGGAACCACTCTACCCCAAATTAAAAAACCAGGTGGATGGGGGGTTAGTTGATCAGTGCCTGCACACCCTTATCTATTTTGAGTCATCTACTTGAAGGTTTCTGAGCATCACCACACTATGTTGCCTGCCTGTTGTGTTGTATCGTTCCACATGATCGCATCATGATGCCTATTTCATGCCACCTTCCCGTAGTGTGAGCCTCATTTTATTATCACAAATGGAAAACTTAATACCCCAAAATTGGGGATTTCTAGGGTATGAACCCTAGTTAGTGTAGTATTGTAGGTATGCCTTTACCACTTGGCCATGACCCCAACTACACATATACATATAATCAAACAAAAAAACATACATACATACATACATAAACACACCCCAACTGCACATATACAAATAAACAAATAAATCAACACACACACACACACGTATTTCTATTTAATTATATATATGTATGTATTTAGATATATTTATGTTAATTTATTTATATTTATATACATTTATATTTATTTATGTAAATTTGTATATATTTAAATACATTTACATGAATTTATATTTATATATACTACATGGGTACACATATATATATATATGTGTGTGTGTGTGTGTGTGTGTGTGTGTGTTTATGTATATATATATATATATATATATTTATATTCACTCTAACTAAAATTTTCTTATTAAGCCACTTTATGGAAAAATGGGAAATCAAAGTTCACACACAAGGACAACTACGTGCTGAAAGAGCTCACAGAATTGTTAAACACAAGACTAAAGTTATTTGAGTCGGATTCTCTATATAATTACCAGTGCGTAGTACTAACCTGGGTGTATGGATCCTTCCTGATAAGTTCTTCATGGTGAGAAACCATTATTTCCTTTATCTGGATGAATTCCTCCAAGGTGATTATACCTTGGTTGAAGCCTCGGGCAATGATTCAGTCTTTCTTGTCTATCCATGTTTCTTGCTCCTCTAGGGCCTCAGTCTGCAAGCGTCTTTCCTAAATCCTTAAAATCTATTCATTTGAGGTGTTTTGATGAAGGACTTTTTCAATCATCTGTTCCTTGGAGTGGAAGATGATCCTTAGACACTCCACACCCTCTTCTTTGGTTACTCTTGGTTCTTTGCTTGGATCCCCACTTTCCCCATCTTGAAGGCCTTTTCTTTCCTTACTTCCAAATTTCATGGATGACCTGGTTTCCATTGGTTTTGGAAAGTGAGATTAGTCTTTGCACCCCTTGGGTTTTTCCCCTACACCACTATGAATTTCCCCGAGTATCACTTTCCCTTTTTCCCCTTCTTCCTTATTAGGTTGTGGGGACCTTTCCCTTGGAACTGGTCCAAGCTGTCTACTACGTGTTGGATAAGACTATCATCACCTAAATAATCATACTCCTATGAAAATGATTTTTTGTGAGTTTCCAAGCCTTCAAACCGATTTTTCACTTCAACCCCTAGGCCTTCTTTGAGATCCCTCAACCTACACGAATAATCCAACTTTCCTGCTTTAACCGCCAAGTCATTATTCTTCTTCCCCTCGCTCCCAGTCATCTGAAAGGAGGACTTTGGAATGAGCGTGTTTGGGTATAGTGGTCCCAAGATGCTAACCCCATTCTTCCTTCCCTGACCGCGGAGAGAGCTTGTAGCTACATGCAAAAAAGGACTTCCCCCGCAATGACTTAACAGATGGTTCGACCTCCTTTCCAAATTCACCCTCAGGGAACTCACTACACAGAATCAAGCCTATGGGTTTCTCATATTCACAACCCATTAATTGAGAATGTTGGTTAGCGTTTTCCCATTCCCAATCTTGAGAACCCCCAGAGCCCTAGACATTGCTTACTACCTTTGCCACACCATTATAGACAATTCTTTCCAAGACCAGATGCTCCACCACATCCACATGTAAGGAGAACTCTTTATCCTTTCCTTCCACCTGCACTGCCTCCACTCCATTCACCATCAAAGGGATGATCCCCAAATCATGCCTTAACCTATCTAAGACATCCACTACCTGTGGTAAGGGGACATTGGCCTTCACATCCATCACAACCCCTGGAACCATCGGATAAGGCCACTACAAATGCCGACCCTCTCGAGGACTAACTTCTAGTTCGCACCACAATTCCTCACTTGGACCGAAATGAACCCTTCATGGTTCCCATTCCCCTAGGACAACCCCACGCACCTCTACAGGCCTATCCAGAACTGCACTATCCAATTATTGGATCGCATCGGGGTTGACCTGAACCTGAGTCCCTTCGGGTTGGGGATTCAATAGTTGTTGAGCCATTGGATCGTGACGACATCCAAGGACCGAATGTCCTAGACAATGATAGCCAGATCAATACACAGGACAAGACTCGAAAACCACCTACTATTTCCATCTGAATTCTTCTCCCATCGAGATCCAAATCCTCTTTGTAAGAGGCTTCGAAACATCGGCCTCAACACAAGCACGAGGGTTGATAGAGTGACAAACCACAACAATCCTACTATACAAACAAAAAAATCTACCAACCATGTTCCCTAACATGCTTATTATCGATGGAGTCTAAAAAGGAAGCAGAAAATCTGGGAAGCTTACCCACACCATTGTCGTCGGTTCATCCCGATTCATGATGTATTTGAAGGACCAGTGAAGGAGGTAAAATTTGAATCCATTGAGGGTTCAGGGAGCATTGGACCAAGCAGTAATAAGATCACTCTCTGAGGAAAAACGAACCATCATCTGTCGCCAGTCGAGCAACCCTACCACTGCTCGGTCTTAAAGCCCCCAAGCTTCAAACATGAATCTGTCAAAGGCATCCACCGAAGGATTATGGGCCATAAAATGAGCAAACAATGTCGTCCTGAAGAGATCCGAAGCAGCGTTGAATTCCTTTGTGGAAAGCGCGAGCTGGGGAGAGCCCTTATGTAGGTCAGGAACTTTAGGGCACAAAGGAATCAATGAGAATGGAGGAAGGAGAGTGGGGTTGGTGAAGGGGAGAAAGCTCTGGATGATTCCCCCTCCCCCTCCGAGGAGGGAGGGGTCGGCGCATCCGACATCGGCATTAGGGCTTCACCGTCAACCTTATTCTGAAGTCGGTCCATCCCTCCCCTTTCTATATTAATATTCAGTTATATATAGATATATGTATATATTTTATATATTTATTTAAATTTATTTATAGTTATAGATATTTAAAGATATTGATATGTATTTATGTATATTTATGTATATTTATATATATTATGTGGGTATATATATATATATCTCTCTGTGTGTGTACACACACATATATTTATAATTATATTTAATCTAATATATTTATATTTATAAGTTTTTTAGTAAATTAATTTATAATTATAAAATGTTATAGATATTTATATGTATTTATGTATATTTATATATATTTGTAAATATTTATATGTATTTATATATTTATATATATACACATATGTGTGTGTGCGTGTGCATATTTATGTATAATTATTGTTTATATGTATATATGTAATTTTATTTATATATATGAATGTATATTTATTTATAATTTATATATATTTATGTTTATTTATTTATAATATATAGATATTTATATGTATTTATGTGTGTGTGTGTGTGTATATATTTATTTCCATATATATATATTTATGTTTATATGTAATTATAATTAATTAATTATATATATATGTGTGTGTGTGTGTGGGTGTGTATTTATATTTATTTATTTGTATAAATATATATGTGTGTGTGTGTGAATATATATATATATATATGTGTGTGTGTGTATGTATGTATGCAAATTTATTTGTGTTTATATATATACATATTTATTTATACATATTTATATTTATATAAAATTATATATATATATATATATTCATACATTTTTGTAAATTTATTTATATTCATAGATATGTATATTTATTAATACATATTTATATACATATATATATACCATATCAGTATATATATGAATACATATTTAAATATATTTATATGTGTGTGTATATATATTTGTATATAATAATATAACATTATATTTATGTGTGTGTGTGTGAGGGTGTATTTATATAAATTTATATAAAATTATTTATATTATATCTATATTTATATATTTTTTCATTTATTTTTAAATTTATAAAGAAGTACATTTAGGTAAATTTATATTTAATTAAGTTTTTATTTGTATGTATTTATAAATTATAGATAGATATGTATGCATATATATGTTTTTACATGTGTTTATCTGTATATATATAATTATATTAAATTCTTCTTAATTAACTCATAAATGAATTAGTGAAGCTGTAAAGAATTTGCAGAATAACCAAGTGGTAATGAGTTCAAATCTCACCCTACACATATTTATGCCAAATTCTACAATAATATATAATAATAAATTATATTTAAAAAATTAAAAAGCTTCGCTAATTGTTTAACGAAGGCTCTTAAAACAGTCACGAAATGATCCTCGGCACTACTATATGAGGTGGTTTTGAAAAACTATCACAAATCATTTCATGTTGATTTAAACCACCACTTAACACACAAAAAACAACCACTAAATGACAATTTTAGCATAATGAAAGACATCTCCAACACTTTTAATCACTCCTACACACCAGAAAACACTGAAAAATAGATTTCCCAGTGCTATAAACTAACTGAGTTTGAATACTTTCCTTTCCCCCCAAAACTCATGCCTTACAAAATCATATTTTCATTATAGTCTATATCTATAGAGATGTTAAGACAGACACAACTAATGTGACCTACCTATCCTTCTCTTTCACATCCTCATTAAAACCTAACTATGTACTAGGATTTGAATGTTGAGGATCCCTATTACCATATTATAGTGTACAAAATCATACATTATCTGTAGTATCATTCACATCATCAAATCATATAGTTGGATCATCTAAGAGTGTTGATAAATCATATTATTGTTCCACTTGGTCATGTTTCACAGCCTAATGATGAGGTATCCATGGTTGGAAAGATTCTTGGACAATTTTTAGTCTTACTAACTAGACTTGATTGATGATTGATGATTGATGTATGGGGTGTTTTTATATTTTCTTATATAAATTTTCTTTTAAAAATTGAAATGTTTTCTAACATTTACATTCTATAAGAGTATTTAAAATATAACTAATCCTTGGAAAATAAATAAATGTTTTGGAAACCAACAACTCCAGATACTCCTCAAAATTTCCAAGGATTACACAAAATATCAATGAATAGTTTCTTGTTATATCAATATTATAGGGTTATAATAACTACTAACTTAAATGATAGATATTATACATTAACTATATTTAAAAAATATATTTTGAATCATGTTATTGGTTATTGACTCATGGGAAACATGCTACAAGTGTTTTCTATGTAAGTAAATTTTCATTTTCATTTCATTATTTGAATGTAACTTATAATGATTTAATTTATTACATCTAAGATTAAGTATCTTCATATAATTTTCATATAAAACAAGGAGACCTCTATTTACGGTTTCATGGAACCATAATACATTTCAATGGATGTGAAATAATTAATCTAGTGAAGTAGAATTAAATATATATCACAATTATTAACTAACAGATATGGTAGATGTTTGTTCCTTCCATTTCTTAATAGGCAATAAGACTTATATAATCGTTAAATACATTTTATTTCATTTCCATTCATCTTGGACATTTATAATTAGTGGACACTAGATGTTATGTTTATTATGACCACATAGATTCAATATATATTGGTTATTATTTATATTGGGTGAAGTTTGTGAAACATTAAAGAAATTATAGAAATATAAGTTTTAATATACTATATTATTTATTTAATCATAAATTCTAAATTTTACTTTCTTTTTGGTAATTTGAAAAACTTATAAGTCATGGAAGATATTGTACAAGGCCCACTTATTAAAAAATTGGTCAAATAAAATCAATTTTATTGCTATGTAGATATAAATTTTATATTAGTTAATATATTATTTATATTTTAATTATTTATATTGTTTTATATTATTAAATTTTTTTTTAAAAATGTAGTGTCATCATAAGAAATAAAGTGTTGAATTTTTTTATTTTGTTTTATGATTCATTTATGAGATAATCATGACCACAATAATGACATATTTTGACAAGGTGAGTTTGAAAAAAACTCTTAAATTTTACAAAAATATATTTTATTTTTTAAATGATAATTTATATATTTATATTTGAAAATTTTTTATGACACTAAATCATATTCATAAAATGTCCAAAACCATCATTAAGGATTATTTTCATATTATTTTAATGGTTTGATTAAATTGTAGATGTACAATTAAAAATTTCTTGTATATGTATTATCTTTCAAAATGCTATTATAGTATATTTGGGAGTAGTTTTCTATCTAAAATTTATGATTGATTCTATGGATAGTCATTATTTTTTTCCTAAAATGGAGTATTGTAATGTAATATGTTTTTAAAAAATTCCATATCTTTCTACATCAAATTAACTAATAATATAAGATGCTTTAAAAGTGATTTATTACAATAAATTACATGAAAAGTCTTACACAGAATCATCCAGAATAGTATTTCAACACTAAATATAATAATAATCTATATTGAAAGCCTTTTATAATTTATGTTTGTATAACTAATGGAAAAAAATTATTTACAATAAGGGAATCATTAATGTTGTTTTTAATTTATGTTAAAAGAAAAAAAAAATGACATTAAAGGTGTATTTTTTTGCAGTACTAGAAAAGTAAAAAAATAAAATAAATATTATGATTGGAGTATAAAATACATACAATTATTTTTAAATTGTTTTAGATAAAGTTAGAGAATATATAATAAAAGAAAGCTTAATAATAACCACTTAAAAAATTTAAGGTGAGAAATATAGACCAGTCAAAGAGATAATTTTAAAAGGGTCATGAAAATCCCATGAAATAAAGGAATAATATAGAATGATACTTTGATTTTGAAGTATATATTGATAATATATAAAATTAGATATGAAGTGGAACATAATACAAGGATATGATATTGAGATAAGAATACCCTTACCTTTCACCCCATGTCTCTTTGATGTTCCTGAACCTCCTATATAATCAACTTTTATTTATTAAAAAAATTACCATAAAAGTATTTTAGATTCATTAAACTTATTTTTGATCATTTTTTCTACTAGTAATTATTTATTTACCCATTTTATCTTATTTTTTTGAGGAAATGTTTGTTTGGAGAAATATATATTTAGTTAGATAGAATGACATTTATATTTATTATTTATACATGAAATACACTATGTACATGATATTAAACATAGATAAAATTACATACACATATATAAATATGTTATATATATTACAATAACTAGTCCTAAAAGTACTGATAAATAAAGAAAATATTTCACCCTTGTAGGTTGTATAACTGACTGCGCAAGGATGCTTCAAATAAATAAGAGAGATAATATACACATATATTATAATTGATTTATAAAAAATTACCATAATTATGAAAAAAAAAATTATTATGTGGAGTTTATGATTAAATATATTATGATTTATTGGTTTTATACATAGAAATAGGAAAACAAGAATAAAATTAAATGAAAAAATGACTAATCATACCTATTCTTTGAAGATGCCACCTTTTCTAAGTGATTAACACCTTGGGAACTTGGGGTGTGTTATAACCAGAATATCCCCAATAAGAGAATAAGTATAATGATATGGAATATGGATAGAATTTAGTCTATAAGAGATTTTCTCTAAGTGACTTGAAAATTTTATGAGAGGGTGAATCTATAATTTAAAGGGGAGATATTTTGACATAAAATAATTAATATAAAATTATTTAATAAAACAATACAGGAAATAGTGGTCTTAAAAATGACAAGGAAAGGGTGATTGATTTTATACCTCATTATCTTCTATTTAAAATAGGATCCATGTTTTTGGTTGAGGGAATTTCTCCAGGTTTCACTCCTTCATTTTCTCTTATTACCCTCTCAGACCCCATACCATTAGTTGGTAGTGTTCTAGCTAGGGGTCAGTCCTCCACTAAGTGGAATAATGAGGTATGCAACATAGATCCTCCTCTAATTTTATTTTATATCTCATTTGATGTGTTTACTTATTTTGAGGATGGCTACCCATATCTAGTTGGTTTTATAACTTGTAATCCAAATAATAATAATTATACCATGAAATGTGGGTCTTCACCTAAGGTGTTCCTTCATTTATCCTCAAATAATGATTTTAATTTATCTCTAGGGTGGGTTTATACTTATTCTACCTTATGTGAACTAAGTGTGACATGAATATGTGACTCTGATTATAATGTTTTTGTGTTTTTAAAGGATTGTGTATCCTTGTAGATGTGTTATATTTTTGTTTTCCTTTGTTATTATATCTATTTAATATTTTTATTTTGGCATGTAACCATCTAATGTATGATTTTAAAAAAAAATATGTTATACAAAAACATTTATAGAAGAAATAAGAGTTTTTTGGGAGAATATTTTAGAGATTTTAACAGGGGATAAATTAATCATGAAGGTATGGTGATTGTTAGGGTTAATTGGTTTTAGGGGTAAATTTGTTATTGGGGTAAAGTTATTGGTAGGGTAAGGACTATGTTATATGAAAAATAAGATACCTATTATGTTACCAATAAGGTATATAACAGAATTAACCATTATAAGATACATTAGAATATACCTATTAGAATTATACTTTAGTTGTAATAAGTAATTATCATGTTTGTGTGTCTTGTGAGTATAAATGATCATAGTAACACTGATAAATTTGTAAAAGTTGAGAAATCATAACTTAAATTGGTAGAATAATATCATATAATGTTCACTTTTCTATGTTTGTGAATAAGGTAACATCAATAATTTTTTATCTTGAGCAATCCTAAGTCAAATGATGATAATTTTGACCTAAACAATATCATTTGTTAGAAAAAGTTAAAGTTATTATATGTCACTATAAGATCCATGTTTATTGAATCACCAAATGTATGCATTGATATTTTATACCTCATCCTTATGGATTATGTTGATGTATTAATAGGTTATGTAACTAGGAAATTGAGTGGTACTTATTTTTAAAAATTGAAGTAATAAATGTATCTTTTAATTATAAAACATATTTTATATTTTTATTATATTTTTATGATTTTAATTATTACAATTAAAAAATTTATTTATAATAATTTGAAATGAATTATTTTAGAATTTATTTCAAATTTAGAATATCACATCAAAATTATGTAAAGGGGAAATATATAATATTTTTAAATTGATAAATTCATTGATGAATAATAAAAATTAATAAAATATGATATATGATAAAATATGGTGTATATGTGAATAAAATCATTTTACATTATGTATTCATGAATAAAGTTTGATCTAATTTATTTTGGTCTTCATATAATTCCATATACTAACCTCTATTATATTTAATAATAATTATTCAATTACTAGTTTTAAAAAATCACTAACATCCACTTACAAAAAGGTATTTTCAATATCCACTCCTAAAAATTATTTATTTTCTAAAATTATGACCAAATTACCTCTTCTCCCTTGATTGGAATCCCTGAGTATATTTTGGTTAAAGAAAAATTCAAAGCATAGAATCTTATATGATAATATTTAAGGGGATAGTTTTGAATAAGAGGTTATAAATCTTACTTAATTTCTATCTTTCCTATATATTCCTAAATATTTTAATATTGTTTTTTATTCTTAAAACCAAAAATTATATATTATTTTATTTCCCTTATTCTGGGCATTTTACTTATGAAATACATAAGACCAAAATCATGGTTATCATATTTTATGATATACCATAAGTCTTAATATAATTCTTATACTTAATATTGTTATATGAGACATAATATTACTTTTGGAGGTTCTTCAATCCCTAAAATCTATCACATTTTAATTAATGGAAATTTTATTCAATGATATATATGTGGAATTCAAATATATTGAATTAAAAATTAACATATTTGACAATTAATTAGTGATTAAATTATTTAATCACCACATTAAAAAGAATAAAACATAAAATTTAAATAGACTAGATTTTTAAAGTATTTTTGAATCACATATAATCCAAGAACCGTATTAATTAAATGGTGGAGTGTTATAAGAGAAGACGAATCCTTGAATCAACTCACCCAAATATATGAAAACTTTATAGGTCAGTTCCTTATTATTAAATTTTATTCATTTATTGTGAATAGGAGTTAACATGCCTTAGAAATTAATGGGAGTTCTATGGAAGAGTATTGATGTTCCATCAATAGTTATTCACCTAAATAGGTAAGAATAATTTGGCTATCACTAAGGTATTTTCATCAAAATCACTATGAAAGGAGGTATAGAAAATGGGGTGTGTCATTAATTTTCTTAAACTATTAAATTCTCATAATCTTCATTTGGAAAATATTGGGATAGGGATTTGTTTTTACTCCACGTTTAAAGTTTAATAAATGTCTACAAAACTAATTAGCAGTACAAAGTCACTTTTAAGAAGTTTTATAGATTTTTATGGATTTTTTTTGAAAATATATTATACTCGGAAAGAACACATATATCATATAATATGAAATTAGATATCATATTATATGATATGATATTTCATAAAATGAAAAGGTTTGATTATAAACCCTTGACTTTGTAGGCTAAGTGGTCCAACCCATCTTTATAGGGATGAGTGGACTAATAAAAAATGATTCAAATTTTAAATGGATTTAAAAATTCTAGGGAAAAACTTTGGGTTTAATAGGATTGACCTAAATATATGACTATTGGCCCATGAGAAAAAATAAAAATAATTATATGTTTTTTTAATATATTTCAACTTTGTATAGTATTTTTTATACCTAACATACATTTTTTTTAATTACATAATGAATATATGTAAACATTAACATTTATATGATAATCGTTACATATTGAATATTGAATATTCTTTAATAATAGGTGTTTTTAAATAAATTATTTTAAATATATTTTATAAATGAGGGCTTACCTATGAACCATTTTTTTTAAATGTATACCAAATTGGACTTCATTTTATTATCCCACATTAGATGTGGACCTAAATAGATCGAGAATTTTTAGTAGTGTTCCATGCAGGTTTGGTATGCACCAGCTTGATATAGCCTGTTATGCACCCCCAATGGAAGAAGGATGTTACGGGATATGATTTTTCATGGTAAAAGGACAATTTTTTAATGATTTTTTATTGGGTATAATTGAGTCTATCAAAGTATATGATATGATTAAGCAGTGGGATATGTAAAATAGAGTATTGTATTATTGAATTTTTATGACTTATATCATTACCTATGATTTAGGTCAATAATTATAATTTTTGTTATATTAAATAATACCTGATAAATAATATTTTAATTAATTTTTAAGATATATTTTAATTAAATAAATGATTTATTTATTTTAAAAATGATAATTCGATTCTTCTAATATGATAAAAGGATGGCATCAAGTGATTTTATAAATTTTGAAGAACATGGAAATTAATGTAGTGAAATATAATTGTTTTTTAAGTATAAATGTCATGTACTATGAAGAAGAGATACATTTGGTATAACTAGAAGAGATGGATATTTGTTTCGGTAACCCTAAAAATCCTTATTTTGGAAGTATATTTTAATAATTTTTAAACTATAAGGAAAAAATGATAATTCTGATCAATAATTAATCTAAGGATAAAAATTTGGGTTCACTTTATGTATTTTAATATAGTTTTTATCTTAGATCTTGAATTTTTAATTATTTTTAAATAGTGTAATTTTTTCTACTTTTTGAATTTAATGAGTTAAAAATATGAATAAGAATAAACATTAACAAGGGGTTACAAAATAATAATGAAACAACACATAATTTGAAAGTAAAATTAATCTAGACTTCATCCCTCTCAAAGAGATAGTCCACCTTCAATTGTACTAGAAAATTGTTTCACAACATTTCCCAAAAACACCTCATTATATCTTATATTATGTTTAGATTTTTATCCACTCAAACCTTCCAATTTTACTTTTTTTCAAACAATAACTAACTATCCATGTTTTACCTATATGGTCAACCCACATCAACTACTTCTGCATGACTAATTGACAAAATTCCCACACATATTTCATCACTTACCCTACCACCTATCCACAATCCAGATCATTATCCTTTCTAATAATGGGAGGATCCAATACACCTTTTTAGGATAAATTTATGTGGATAAGGAACTAGAAATAATTCCTAGATCCTTTTCCATTGGGGGTTGGCCTAAAAAATGTGCTAGAACCTCCTTATCAAGGAGAAGATAATTCCCACTACACTACCAATGGTATTCATACCATCATGTTATTCTACATATCCTATTATCCAATTTAAAATATTTTTACATCATCATTGTTGAAAAAATATAGAAATTGTAATCTTGTAACTGGTAAGTAATTTTTTTGATATAAATTGTTATGTTAAATGGAGTATCAATCTAATTCTAAATTAAATATTTTATCCAATGATTTTCTCTTCATTCATCATGTTATAAATATTTTTTATTAACTATTTATTTTTATTTTAAAAACTAAATTGATTTTAAATATTTTAAAAATATATAATTTTTTAACCCATTTTATTTTTTATTGCATTGAATTTATTTATTTGGAATAATTTTTAACAAATAAAATTATTAAATTATTGATTATATTTTATTTATGAAGTTCAGAATTATTTTTTATTGGAATTAATTAACGTTTTATATTTATTATAAATAATGATAAAACATGTCATATCATATTTAAATTTAAGTTAGTTGTAGGTGAATATAAGATTTGAATATTTTTTATAATTCAATATTGGTTAGCAAAATAATTTGGGAAACTAATACTTGGAATTATTTATTAATATATACTTTAATTATTAATTTAATTATTATATTTATAGAAATGATATTTATATGGTAATAATTATGTTTGACCAATACATGAGATTTTTTATTAATAAATATTGGTGATTTAATAAATAAAAATATATATCTAAATATGTTAATATATATTTTAAGTTATAACAAATTACAACCAAATGGGGGTCAAATATAGTGCCTAAATGTGTGTTGGACTACTATTTTCATGTTAAAAAAACTCCAAGTGTTTCATGAAGTATACAGAATCTCCAAACCCAATATCTTCACTTGGAGGTAAATATAAGATAACCATAAGGATTTTTTTATCATTCAATATTATGTGATTATTTTATCATAAATATATATGTAAACACATATATACAAACATACATCCATTCATGAATGAATACATGGCCAGTAACACTTAAGATTTAATTATCATGAATCTAAAGACAATTCTTTTCCTTTAATTTAATATAATATAATCCATGTAATTATAGTTTATATTAAACATCACAACTTTTCTCATTTAATAATTTCAAAAATTCAATATTTTATAATGAATTCTATAATTTATTTGAGAATCATTAACATAATCCAAGAATAATCATTATTGGGTCTAATGATATTCCATACTTGGTGTAACCACGTGTCATAATCACTTAGTCATCAGTGCTGAAAAATTATCATCTCTTGAGGCATAGTATCCCCTATAAGTCATTAAATTAAGATTCACTTTTATGTTAAAAAAATCAACAATAAATATTATAACTATTATCTATTAATAATATTTCACATGGGGAATTCATATAATTCTCACAACTAATCTAGAAATCATCACTCCAGTAAGCTCAACCAACTCTCTACCATGGTTTCCGAAGACACATAGACATGGAAGAAAAATCCCCCTTTTTATTTAAAAACATTACAATAATATTATTTTATAATAATAATTCAACATTCATTGGGTATTATAATTCATAAATTTTCCATCAAAGTATCTCTAATTGACCCGAACATAGTTCCAATGGGTACGGAGCCTTGGGGGGTGTCCAAGGAAACTTTTAGTGTCTAGAAATAGATAAATAGTCATGAGACTCATGATTAGTCAAAATGAAACATTTTCTATGGTGGATAATATAAATACGAATTAAAAATCAAAATAAAATTATAATTTAACATTAATTAAAGTGGATGTGTTTCTTATGTTTTTCAATTATCTAAACACCTAACAAACATGAAATGTTTATGTTATTGTATTATTTTTTATAATTAGTTGAGTATAGTGGATGAATTTCCAATGATTATATGAAATCTTGTATATAAAAACTCAAGTACAGCTAAGAACATGAGGCAATGACATATAATTATAAACCTTATATAGAAACATGAATTCAATTTTGGATTACTTATAATGGATCATACTCGAACATTCAGTGGATAAATTGGGATGGATAGTACAGTTATTTCTCTTTTACTTATTCTTACTTGGTTTTGTCTCAAAATATTTGAGTTAAATACTAATTACTATTATATTTTCCATGATATTATCACCATATATTTTCTCTCATTTAAATTTGGAGTAACATGGATTTAATTCCATGTGAGTATCATAAATATTTATATCCTTTATTATGAAATTATTATTATCATATTTTACATGAGAGTATCAAAAATTATTACCTCACTTTATCTTAGTATAAATTCATTACTGTGATAGTAACACATATATTAATGTGGATAAATTTTATAGATTTGAATTAAACATTGATTATGGGATGTATATTTATGTTATTTTAGAAATTAATCTATGCTTTGATACTAGTGTGACTAGTATATATTTAGGTGGAGGGTGAGGGAATTATGCACTAAAATATAAACCAAAAAATGGTGAATTTTACCTTGTGGTGGATTATATTAAATTTTAGTGGTTGATTCTATGATATGGATTTCTTCATGGAAGAACATATTTTATGAGATAATGAATGGTTTGGAAAATTAATTCCACCTTAAGATATCAATGAACGGTTAAGAATCATAAAATGATGTGTCAAAGGATCTCCATATGTTATACATTGATTATTTCAAAGTTTAACAATTAAATGGTTATGGATTACATGGTAAGATACACAATGTTATAAATTTTTTTGTGACACTGTATTTATTAAGGGAGTTTATAACACTCGACATTTGATACTATGGTGATTTGATCACTATATAAATTCAAATAATAGTTGTAATTTTCTCTCTTAATTTTAACCTAAGGTTTTAGTATATCATTATAAATAAGATAATCCCACATAAGTTTTAGGTAATTCACCAACTTATGGGAAATCCTAGGGGGAATGATTCTTCTGAATAGTTATAAAGAATCTTCAAAAATTACTTGTGAATATTGTAAGGTTATGTTTCTTTAAAAATAGTGAGTTATGTTTTTTCTTATTTATTACATTCAATTCAAAAAAAATATGGTTGAAAATTCTATAATAGGTTTTGCTAATTATTTCCAAAAAAATTGAAAAAGAACTCTCACCACTAAAACTTTAAAGTGATACAAAACCCACTTCAATTTTATTTAGATATCATAATTTATAAAATAAATATCTAAAAAATAATTTATCAAGAATCATGATGTTGTATAAAAATTGGTTATGTTTTTAGTGGTTTTCAAAGCTTTTTTGTGTTTCAAAACAAAATAATCATAATTTATAAAAAAAAATCAAAGTACCCTATTGTTTTAGTAAAATGACCATGAAACATGGTTTCAAAAAACATAGTATTGTAAAATCATGTTTTTGATGTCATTGTTTTAATTTAAAATGATCATTGAATATATGAAGATTAAATTTTCATATAGAAAACCATGTTGTGGTTGAAAAATAACACACCCTAGTGAAAATGAATAAGTTTTTAGGTTTTATATTAAAATTAATTTTATAGAGGGAAAAATCATGGAATTTATTAAAAATTCATTTCCATATGTGAAGAACTACACCATAGTGAATTGAAGCATGGTTTTTTTATTTTTTTATTATTATTATAAATATTATTTATTGTGTAACCATGTGGTGTATGGAATTTATTTATGGTATACTTATATATTAGAATTTATAATTTATAATAAAATTAATTATTTAATAAAATCATATGAAATAATTAAGAGAATATATATATATATTATTAGTTTTTATGTTAAAAAATAAAATCTGAATTTAATTTTATGCATATATAAGTTAAGGGAGAAAATTTATATAAAAAATTTGGGATGAAACATTATCACCATCTTAAATAAATTTCACCCTCATAATTTATTCTGATTGAAATATATTTATATTTTAATATATGTCCACTAACCTCAATACTGACACAGAATTTCATCATAATAAAAATGTTCATGATATAACTCAATATAAATAGAGTTGAAATGTTTACTCTATTTAATATTAATAGTCTTATAATAAATAATTCTCTAAAACTAATAGTAATAATCCTATTTTTTTAATATAATTTTTCTATATCCTAATTCATGAGATTACTTAAACTCCTCATTGATACTAACTATAACAACCCGTAAGACACATACATTTATTTTACATAATTTTACATGATTATACATAATAAATAAATTTTAAAACACTCAAAACGAATTCAAGTATTTAGTATCATTTGAGATTAACTTTATATTTATCTCCTCACACAAATAATATACATTGTCTCCTAAAAATTAAAAATATATGAATTCATTGAATACCTATCACTGTATAGGTATCCTTAAAGAGATATATTAAAAATAAAAAAGGTATGAAAACATCGATGTAAGGGGATGAATGTAAGGGTTTTAAAATACAAATTAAAAAGTGACCATATAGAATATTATAAAGGAATTATATATTAGAAAGACGTAGGTATAAATAGATAATCAAGGTACATTACATAAGAATGAGGAAATAATATATAGGTGATCATAAACCATGAAATTATAAATATGAAGCATAACTTAGTGATATGACACGTGAATAACTATATGATATCATATAAATAATTCAAGTTACTTTATTATAAAATCATAACATTAAGTTCTAGGATTACTGATTATGTCTATAGTGAAAAATATTTTTCATTTAACCCAATTGAATATTTTTAAAAATATTTATAATTATATTTGCATAAATTTTTTGTTTTTAAAAGTTTCATGGGTATTTGAAAAGTATTAAATATTTTAAAAATATTATTTTATCACATGTATGTGTAAAAAATTAATATAACCAAAATAGAGCCTCGAATAAAAATTATGACGTTTTGGTTGTGTCTAGAATGAGGGGTTTTACCTAAGAGTGATTTAATGTTCATTGGGGTTTTGGGATTATCTTAATATATTACAAGACTTTGTTAATTATGTACCCAGATAATAAACATCCTAAGCCTCTCCTCTATAAATATTTTGTTGATCTCTCAAATTGAGGTATTGTCTCTCATTTACATGAAAATATAAATGATTAAGGTTAAAGGATCTTGTATGAGGAATCATTACAAATTTAAAGTGGAGGAATATTAATGATCAATACTCAAGAATAATCAATTCACCAATGAGGAAGGTATTTATTTTTTGTTCTATCACCTCATTCAAAACATTCAGGATTTAAAAAATATCAATTTTATTTTGTTTATGGCATAATGATTATCATATAATTTACTTCTAAATTAATTAGTTATGGGATCCAAGATATTTTATTCCCGTGGATATTATTCTACTACATCATTTTTTTTCATCTACTCCATTTTGTTCATTACATTTATCAATGTTTTTTTCATGATCGATGAACATAGAAGCTGATAAAATTAATGGATACTAAATTATCCTCTCTCTCTCTATCTTGTTCCTTCTTTCTCATGAAGGTAGATCACCACCAGTATTTTCATTAATCGATGGGCTCACAAGGGTTTCCTAGAATATCAAGATGAATTATAATAGATTAGGCTAGTTCTAGTTTGTGGTACGATTAGGAAAAAGGGACATCATTAGTGTAATTACATGCGTTATTCTATGTTGGAATTTATTTTTTCCTATTAGAGGATATTTAGTTTTGATAACAAATATATGGTATGGAAACCCAAAACTTTGAGATTATTAAATTAAATATATTAGACATGGTTCAAAGCCCAATTTACATTAAATATCTTAGGAGATAAATAATTTAGGTTGAGTGGTGGATGAAGGGTTGCATCATTTTTACAGCACCCACCGGCTAAACGCTGTGATGGATATAATTGAGGGGTTCTACTGGGGAGAACCATCTCACTGGTGGCCCAGTACTATCTAGTTGGTGGATTAACTAGTTAACTGGTAGTTTCCTAGGGGTTTTGATATATTTTTTTGTGGGGGGGATTTTTTCTATTAAGGGAATTCATGTTTTAGGGAGTTTGGGGAACCAGGAGAATCCATTTATGGGTAAATCTCCCTCCCATATTCCTCCCTTCGAATCCCCATGCCAATGAATGGATTTTTTTTGTTCTCCATAATATTTAAGGTTATCTATTCCTTCATTCATCCATTTTTATCCTCCCTTTACTACCCTCTTAATCTTCTTGATTCTTTTCTAGGTTTTGGTGAGGATTTTATGGAATAATGGTGAAATAGTTAGCAGTTGATGGGGATTTTGAGCGCGGCTTATATAGTTTGTATTGAGAGGTTAAAATAAAATTTTATTATCATTTATTTCAAGGTATATCACTACATGGATTTAATTAGAATTTATGGAAATTTTAGTATTAATTGGGATTCAATTCTGGTAATAAAATTTGGAATTTTTCTTATCATATGATCGAGGGTGAGTTAGGAGTATAAAGGTTCTAGTTTCTTCTAATTCTAATGTCTCTGTACTACCTAGTGATTTTTGTGTTAGTTATTCCCATTTGGAATATTATTTTTAATTCATTATTGTGAATATGTCTCTGTGTGAGATAGGTGCACATTGGCTTATTGGAGGTCGGTACAGACCTCAAGTGTATTCGTAGGACTTTCGAGTGGGTATTAAGGGTTTTTCATTTTTTGTTTAACTTTTTATATTAATTATACATCATTGTAATTAATTTTTGGTGAAAATAATTGTGATATAGGGCCTCTAGAATAGAGTTAGTGCTTGGGTGATCTCGGGTAGTGAGTTGTCGAGCAGTGATGTAAAGGATATGGCTTCAGTTTGAGGTTAGGGATCTCAACCTTTCTACATATATCTGTTAATTTATAATATATTTTCATGTTCCCCATTATTATAACTACCTACATGTGTTGTGTGTTTTAACTAAGGACATTTTATCATGGTATTAAAGTGGTGGGTTGATCTTAAGGAAAGAGACAAACCCCTAGAGGGTTGGAATGGGTCCAGGGGACCTAATTGATTATTGTATGTGGGATTGGGTCCTAAGGGACAAGTACCCCTATCAAATATAGTTTTTTTTGTTTTTGTACTTTTTATATACATGTCATTTGGCTCTTAGTTTTTCTTATAAGTTCTAGGTGTTTCATATTTAAATTTTATGTTTTGGAGGATTTGGGTGCTTTTTTTTCGACTTATTCTTGGTTAGTGTGAATGGTATAAGGAGGAGGTGGTTTGTAAAAAGGTTTTTTAACACTCCTGGTGGAACCTCTTTATGGGGTATGTTTGTTTGATGGTTTATCCCCTTGAATTAGATGAGTTTTGAGGTGAAAATGTTGATTTTTTTGGGACTTCTTCTAGTTCTCATGGTTTGGGTGTACAGTTTGTTTAACCCTATAGTAAGTGTGCAGGGGGGTCGCATAGTTTTTACATGGTTTATCAAACCAGGTAGCCTATGTGTGCATCCCATCTAGAACTAGACAGTGGAGGATTGCATGATTTCACATGGTTTGTCAAATTGGGCAAGATAACCGTGCAACCTACTCAAGAAAGGGTTTTGGAGGGTTTTCTATCTTTTTAATTATATTTTCTCCCCTTGGACCCCCCATTCAAACTCCTCCACCCTAGATTCCTTCCACGAGGGTTTCTGGCACCTCTAAACCCCTTTAAGTGCAATTTAAAATGTTTTTTGGTGATTCTTCACCCGAATCAGAAGGTTAGGGCTTTCTTCTTATCCTATATTTCTTTTATTCTATTTTTCTCTTCTTCCCTAACCCTAGGGACCATGTTGGCCGATTATATTTACTAGGGTTTCTCGGTTCTTGGGGTTTTTTCTTTATTAGGTCTCCTTGAGGTTAGACCTAGCCTCTCTTTGATGTGGTTGAGATTCGGTTGTGGTTTCACAACATTTTCTACAAGATTCATCATGTGAGGTAGGTGGTTCTATCTATAAGCATTATTTGATGAGTTAGTTATCTTGCTTAATTTATTTAGCATGTTCTTTGAATTATATATTGGGTTAAAAAGTTTTTTTGAAAGATATTAACAAGTGTTTGATTTTTATATGGAATATTTATGTGAAATGGGGTGTGTTTCTTATGTAAACCCATTTGGTATTACATGGTGATTCTTTAAAACTTGTGAAATTGGTTTATTAAATGATTTAGGGGATAAAATTTTTGTTTTGGTATGGTATTAGTGTGTATTTGATTCAAAAAGGGGTATTTTTGGAATGTTTTTGGTGTAAGGACATGTGGTGTTTCTTGGGTTTGTTTTATAAGTTGTAAAAATGGTTTATTGAATGATATAAGAGGTGACAATATTATTGGATAACTGTTTTGGTAGGTGTATGTTTTTAAAATGGTTATTTTTAAAGTGTAAGGGTTTTTTGTGATTTGTACCACTTTGTAAAGGTCTTATAATTTTTTTGAATGATTTATTGTATTATGAAAGATATTTGAAACATTTTTGTGGGATGTTTGGCATGTGTATGATGCTTAAATGAAATTTGAATGTGAAAATAGTATTTTATAACATGTGAAACATGATTGATCACAAAGAGTGAATCCCATGTATCTAGGTGGGAAGACTATGACTTGTATTTTAGTGATCTAGTAGTTTACTTGTCCTTACTTCACTTAGAAAAATTGACAATGAAAACACTAACTAAAATATGATGATGTTTGGGGAACACTAGGCCATTAGGTTCTCCCCTTTTAGTGGCTCGTACATGAGAAGGTTATTGGTTATGGTTACTTTTACACTGAGATACTATGTACCTAGGTCCCCATAGCTAGCTAGTGCCTAGGGGTGTTCCCGTGACTAGTGCTAATTGATTATATTGTACTTATCATCGGCATACAGTGTGTTTTCTAGGAGTCCTTCTTGGTGCGGTGTAGTGGAGATGGCTTAAGGGAGGTTCCCCCTTACCATGAGGTGGTTCTTGGGATGTTCTTTCTAGCTCTCTTCCCTTGTGTTAGTCTTTGATATTTTTTATAAACCATGTAATTCAATTCAAAAAAAATTAAGACTTTTTTTGTTTAATTTTTCAAATTCAGTTTATTTATTTTTGTTGGTTGTTTTATGTTTCTAAATTCAGGTAAATTATTCCAAACCTTTATAGAACTTATACTAGACCATGGGGATCAAGAACTCCCTTCAAGCCTTGTCGTGGACTGGGTCAGGCGCCAGGTCGAATAGAGACCCAGCTTGGTTTGTGACAAAATGGTATCAGAGGAGGTTCACTATTTTGAGGTTATGTTCTTCTGGGAAAGAGTTTGGGTAGATCAGAGATATTATTGTTGAAAATAAATGTTCTAATTATGAGTAAGGTTCCTTCCAGCACACCTCGTGGCAGGACTTGAGTTACCAGGGGAAGTCAGATTCCATCTAAGCCTTTTTTCCTTGTGGTTTCTCATTGGTTGGGAAATGAAATGGGAGTTGGGTCAATAGTCCCAGTGACCTCATAGGGCCTAGAAAGCCATGTAGATTTGGGGTCATGGTCTCAAGGAACTCCCTATGATGGTGGTTTGATTGTAATATGGCCTCAAATAATATATCCAAGTAACCCATTGACACTATTTTCCCCTTGAGTGTTGTTTTGGGTCGTCTTTGATTCTAATTTTTTTTTAAAAAATTATTCTTGGAATTGTGAAAAACTATGTTTAAAGTGGTTAAGACTTAGTTTTGGAAAGTGGAAAACATATTTTCATAACTTAATTTAAGGAAGTATTATAAAACTGGGTTTTTATAAAATTATTTTTGGGGTGAAATGAAAATGATTTAACAGGATTGGATTTATATAACATAAATATAGAGTTTATAGAAATTTTTTGTTTGTAAAAATATAAATTTATTTTAAATATAGTTTTTTAATTAAATCTAAAAAATAAGAAATGAGTTTTTAATAAAATTATTCTTGATGAAGTGAGGTTTCTGGAATTAGAGGAAATTATCTAAATGAGATGGATTGGTTTTATGCTGATTCATTCTTGTATTAGCGATTTTTCTTTTGAGTTTGGTGTGATTCAGATTTAAATTTTGAGTTTTTTGGTTTTTTACCTTGGCGCATGTTCAGTGCACAGTTTTGTAAAACCGTGTGGCTTACTCTAGGTAACTTTGTGAGCTTTGGTATGCTTTTGGTTGAGGGTTCATGGCCTACTCACGGTGAGTCAAACTATGTCTAAACCATACGATAATCCATTTCCTCAAGGCAAAACCACATTGCATGGTTGGTGAAAGGTTTTCTAAACCGTACATCCAAACCATGTAGCTGTCTAGGTTGTCTAGTAAGGGGGACACACTTTGCTCATATTTTGGTAAATTGTGAGGCCTAACCATGCATAGTGCCCATGTGTCTTAAAAGGTTAAACAATTGGGGGTTTATATAAAATTTTTGCTTGAAAGTGGATTCTTGTTTTAGAATTTTATTGGAATTTGTTTTAAATTAAAAAAAATTAGGATTTCTTAAAATGATTTTTTATGAAATGGAATTTTATGAGTTGTGGAAAAATGTTTTGAATGATATGAAAAATATTATTGGAGGGAAATTCATGGGATTTTGTTTTTGAGTATGATGTAATGGTTTGTAATGTGGAATTTTGAAATGGTTCCTGACTTGGTAGTTAATAATATTTTTAAAAGATTTATAAATATTGAGATGTGAAGTGGGTTGGGGTTATGAAAATGTGGGTGAAATGTTTTGTTTTTGAAATCATAAATGTTTTGCTTTGACCTTTGATACTTCCTTAGGTACTCACATGTATAGATATATGTCGAATGTGGATGGATGATGTTATCAGAGGATGATTTCCAAGTGAGGCATGGTTGATGGGTGCCCGGGGTGGCATGAGAATGTTCATGTGAGTGAGAATCTATGAAATACCACTGTTGAGTATGAAAATCTAACAACTTTGTTTTATTTTTTAAAAGTTTTTTTAAGATGGAAATTGTGGTGTTTATGTAATCCAATTTTTGTGTGAATTATTTTTCCATACTTTAGAAGTGTTTTTTATTTGGTGTTATTACTCTTGATTTGGAGATGATATTTATGTTGTGTTTTGAGAATGAAATTTTATTGGTAGTTTGGTCTTGAAGTAGTGTTTAGTGGGTCTCTATAAAGGTTTTTGTAATCTTTAAGTTGGTTTCCCTTTGTGTTATTATTTTTTTTATGTGAGTTTTGGTTCATGAGATGATTTTAATGGAGATCTTGGTTTTATATTTACCATCTATTTTACTATGGGTGTCCCCCCATTAGTAATATTTCACGTTGATCAACCTAAGGATTTCGTTCTTGAGTTTCCAAAGTTAAATCAACATCTTGAAAGGATACCCCACTCTGTTTATTGTAGTAGAGATCTATTTGGGCTCGAATTAAACTGTCATCCTTTTATAGTGTTTCTATTGGTTATAACGGTTTTGATCGATGGGGTTTTGTGTGTTTCTTCAGGTTAATTGTTAATTATTTTCCTTGTTTAGAGTGATAAGAGTGGTGTATGAATCTTCCAATACCCTGTTCTGGTAAAGGGTGTTGTTTGAGGATGTGAGTTTCTTGGTGTGTTTTGATCTTATGTTTTTTCTTGGAGTGTCATGTGGCCACTTGTGGCACCAAAATAATGAGTTTTTATTTGGTATTAGTAGATCTTGACTATGAGGTAGTATATGCTTCATCCATCAGAGCTCCAACCATAGGTCTCAGAGTAAAGTTGGTACGTAGTTAGGAATCCCTGTGGTGTGAGATTTCTGGTTAAGTGTGTGCCTCCACCGTTGTGGTGAGGCTATTCTGGTTTTCTATTATGGTTTCTTTGTAACTATTAATTTCCTCTCTTCATAAAGGGTGTGGTGGAATTAACCATAACACAATGTTTTTAAATATTCTGTCTAGAATGAATGTTTTCGATTTGTTTTCTTGAGTGGTCCACCCAGGTGAATTGGGTGAGGTCTTGAGTAGTTAGTTATTGGTTGTGGTTTTAGTATTCCAATAATTATCCCCCTTCCCTCCCCTCCTAGAGTGGTGGGTAGTTTTGGTCCATGTAACAGGTGTTGGATCTGTTACTATCCCCTATGTTCGGGAGTAGGGAGTTTGAATGATTTTTCACATTCTTCTTGGCCTCGGTTGATAGGCCGTTGTGAGGGAGTTCTGGTTAGACTGTGTGGAAAGGTCTAGTTTTTATTCTAGTTGAATTTTTTTTGGTTGTTCTCAGTTGGTTATTAATAGTAGGGAGACTCAACATGGGTCTCATTGAGTTTTTTTCTTAAGGTTTTATCAGATTCATGTTTAATTTTATTAGTAGGGAGTTGGTTTGGACCTCTTCTTTACTGGTGATCTGTTTCCGGTTTGGTTTTGATTTGATCCAGTTGAAGTGGATTTCTTTTGAGGTTGTTTGATTTCTGAGTTTTCTTCTTGGTTTGGGTAAACTTTGGGATTTTTTTAGTGTTCCCAATGGTTCTGTTTGAGGTATATTTGTGAAGGTTTTAGCTCTAATTTTCTGTTGATTCTTTGGAAGTGGTTCCAGTTTGTTGGTCTATTTAAAACAAGAGGCATAACATATGTTTAACTATATTGGGTTGTTTTTATATCAAGGAGTTGGATCTTGTAGTTTTTAAAATCTTTAGTCAATGATCGATAAAATGGAAAATGTTGTTTATTTTAAGGGGAGGAAATCATTAATGGTGGGAAGAATTTTCACATCGATTTTTTTGTTTTCATCCTTCGTAGCAGCATATCATGTGGCACATAGTTTTTCATCTATGTTTTGGGTGTTCTATATTTAAATTTTATGTTTTGGAGGTTTTAGGTTATTTTTTAAACCTATTCTTGGTTTGCGTTAAATTTATGAGGAGGATTTGGTTTGGAAAATGAGTTTCTAACACTTCTAGTGGTACCTCTTTGTGGGGTATGTTTTTTGGATGGTTTATCCCCTTGAGTTAGATGATTTTCAGGGTGAAAATGGTGATTTTTGGGTACTTATTCTAGGTCACAAGGTTAGGGTTCATGACTTTTTTGAAGTAAATATGCAGGGGTTCACATGGTTTACACATGGTTAACAAACTATGCACCCTAATTGTGTAGCCCATTCAGAACTAGATAGTGGCATATTTCATGGTTTGCGGATGGTTTTTCAAACTGTGTGAGCTAACCATGTAACCCACTCAGTAAGGGGTATTTTGGAGGGGTTTTATTCTTTTTAATTGGGTTTTCTTCCCTTGTACATCCATTCGAACTCTGCCACCCTAAACGCCTTCCATGGGGGTTTTTGGAACCTCTAAGCTCCTCCATGTGGGTTTCAATGTGTTTTCTTGGTGATTCTTCACCCGGATCAAAAGGTTAGGGATTTATTATTTTCCTCACTTTATTTTCTTCCATTTTACTCTTCTTTCATAACCATAGGACCTGTGTTAGATTATTTTATTGGTTAGGGTTTCTCAGTTCTTGTGGTTTTTTCCTTCTTAAGGCTCCTTGAGGTTGGAACTAGCCCCCCTTAGGTGCGGTTGAGGTGTGGTTGCAGTTTTTCAACACTTTCTATAATATTCATCATGTGAGGTAGTTGGTTCCATATATAAACATTATTTAATGAGTTATTTTTCTTTCTTAATATATTTATCATGTTCTTTGAATTATATATTGTGTGAGAAAGTTGTTTTTTAAAGAGATTAACATGTGTTTGATTTTTATATGGAATATTTATATGAAATGGGGTGTTTTTTATGTAAAACCAATTTTTATTACTTGGTGGTGCTATACTACATGTTTAATTTGTTTATTAAATGGTGAAAGGTATGAAAATTCTATTTTTTATGGTATTAGTGTGTGTTTGATTCAAAAAGGGGTATTTTGGGAATGTTTTTTGTGTAAAGAAAAGTTGTATTTCTTGGTATTATTTTATATGTTTTCAAAATGGTTTATTGAATTATATAATAGGTGAAAATATTATTGTAAAAATGTTTTGGGAGGTGTATGTTTTTAAAATGGTTATTTTTTAAGTGTAAGGGTTATTTGTGATGTATACCGCTTTGTAAATGTATTATAAAATTATTTAAATGATTTATTATATTGTGAAAGAGATTTAAAACATGTTTGTTGGATGTTTGGTGTGTGTATTACATTTAAATTTAATTTTAATGTGAAAATGGTAGTTTATAACATGTGAAACATGATTGAGAATAAAGAGGGAAGCTTGGGTATCTCGGTGGGAAGACTAGGACTAGTATGCTAGTGATCTAGTAGTGTCCTTATCCCTATTTCACTTGAAAGATTGATTATGAAAACACTAATTAAACTATGATGATGTTTGGGTACCACTAGGTCATTGGGATATACCCTCCTAGTGTCTTGTGCATGAGAAGGTTATTGGTTATGGTTACTTTTACACTGAGATACGATTACCTAGGGAACCATACCTAGCTAGTGCCTAGGGGTGTTCTTGTGACTAGTTCTCATTGATTATATTGTACTTTCCATCATCATATGGTGTGTTTTTTTAATTTCAGCAGAAAGTGTGTTTTCTTTAAATTTTTTCATTCTTTAATGTTTACTTCTTAAAAAAATGTTTTTCATTTAAAGTTGCATCCCTAAAAAATGTTCCTATCCTTTCCTATTTATGAAAACTTGTAAAAATTTTGTCTTATAATGTTTATATCATGGAACCTCCTTGGGTGTAATCCTACTGGGATTAGGGTCCAACCCTACTTACACCCTTGGGTGTTTGTAGACTTGGTAATGTTTGTCGCAGTTATGGGTAAATCTTTTAGAGTCGGTGGTTCAGGTTCTAGTAGTCCTTCTTGGTGTGGTGTAGTGGAGATGGATTGAGGGTGATTCCCCCTTAACATGAGGTGGTTCTTGGAATATTCTTTTTTACTTTCTTCCCTTCTGGTAGTTTTTGGAATTTTTTATAAACCTTGTAATTCAATTCTGAAATTTTTTTAAGACTTGTTTTGTTTAAATTTTTAGATTCGGTTTATTTTTTATTGTTAGTTGTTTTATGTTTATAAATTCTGGTAAACTATTATCAATATTTATATATGATACTCAGGGACTTTTTGCATCCGTTGGGAATCAGAAATGCCCTTCGGGACTTGTCGCGGACCGAGTCGGGTGTCGGGTTCGATGGTGACCCGGCTTGGTTCATGACAACCCCAATAATGAGTTAGTGAGTTATGAGATGGTCTATACTCAATATTTTATTTTTATATATTTTCTAATTTTATTCTTGATGTGACCTCCATGAGTGTGTAGGTATCGATCTGGGTACTTGATGTTTGGGCCTCCCAAGGACCTGTGGGAAGTGTCAGCATGATTTGGACTTCCCAAGAACATGCATGATGGGCCAATGAGACTATTTGGGCCTCGAAAGAATCTATGGGTTGGGCTGGAAAGATTTTTTGGCCTCTACAAGACCCATGGGTATGGTTAGGTGTGAATTATTAACCTCTCTAGAACCTACGAAGATAGGTTAGGGTAACTTTTTAACCTATTTGAAACATATATAGATAGATCTAGGTGACTTGAGGGTCCTCCCTATGTATGTAGGGATGGTTTGAGGTAATTGATGAGGTCAGGATTGGTGTTACATGTGCATTCCATGGGACACTAGTGTTACTAATCTCTTTAAAATCATTACTTATATCATAGAACTAGGGAGGATATAGTTTAGGTTTTAGTATACTGTGGATTTTATCCTGGTGCTAAAGTAGGTATTATATGGGTTGTGGTATGAGGTGGATCCCAACATTGAGTTGAAGCAGGTATGCTTGTGTGTGAATTGAATGATATTATTCATAGTGGATAATTCTCATGGACACCACTACACCTACTTATATGTATTTCATACACACCCACAAGATTACAATAACACTCATTTGGGTTGAGGAACTAGGGATACCTACTGAATCATTAGATACACCCCCTATCCACATACACAGTATGGGTGCCAGTGGACATGGGTTGGATCTCCTATATTATCTTAAGGAATTTCTTCCTCATGGAGCTAGAACCAGTATATATTTCATCTATTTTTAGAGGTTGTGTATATGGCATGATGGTACGCGAGTTGAGTTGATGGCCATTGTATTTAGTTTCAGTCAATGTTTGGCATGTTTTATCTAATGTTAAATTTTTCATATATGATGTCTATTTATTTTATCTACTAAAACCACTCTTTTTGTGGTTGATTTAGCATATATATCAACATATTTGGTATTCTAGACTGTAGGGGCCTAATGGGATCTAAGTTTCATGTCTACATGTTGGCGTGACTTCCATTGTAAAAATGGTTCATGCATAATTTTTAGTAGGATTTTTGCATGAACCCTTGGGATTGTTTTGAGGGTATAGTCTCCCCATGACTATGTTATGTCCTCACCACAAGTCAGTAGCCTCTAGTGTTTGGGAACGCATGCCTGAGATCATGTGGTGCTACCCCACTCAGGTGTCATTTGAGTATCTTGGCCTGGGGAATTATAAAATTATATCAGATTGTATCTTGTGATTGATATAATAGTTAGAGGTGGAGGTATTATTTAGGGAATCAATATTTATATCGAGTTCATACCTTGAAAACATGACATCGGTTGAAACTCGAGCTTCTAGTGAATGATTAGTTTTGGGATTAAGCATTATAGGATGAGGGAAGTGTTGGATTGGGTTGATAATTCCAATGTGGGGTGAATGGGACTTGGTATAAATCACATGGATAAACTTGGAGCCATTTATTTATACATGCATCATGGTAGAGGCATGTTAGGAGCACGATACATGTGCATATGAGCTATTTTATTTTACAATATATCCTAATTAGAATCCATATTAATTTAGTAAACTTATAAAATAATCAATGTATTATCTCTTTCATTATAAGGGGTGATGAAATTAATATAGATGTGAGAAGGATAATTTATTGATGTGATGTGATTTTTTTTCCACTATAGTGAAATGGATTTCGTAAATTTTAGTTTTCGATGAAATCTATATTTTTGAAATAAAAATCTTGAATGATGGTGAAAGGAGTGAATAAATGGTTTTATGGACTGGGTTTGTGAAAATAGACCATAGAGATGAGAATTTTGAAATGAATGGTATTTTTGGTTTTTGTGAAAACCTAAGGAAAATGGGGTTTCAAACAGAAGCTTCAAAAGTTTAAAATTTGATTTCAAAGTGGTTTTGAAAATTATTTTCAAAATGGAATTTTGAAAATGGGAATGATTTTTAGGAAAGGGAGCAGCTAGGCCCTGGATTATATGATTTAGAATTTTAGTGGAATAGTTTTGAATGAAAATATTTGTTTAGAAACTCAGGGAGTTTTTGTGTGTGTAAATGTTTTGGAAAAGGGTTTTTGAAAATAATAAATTAGTGCCCATGAAAACCGTTTGTGGAGATTTTGTGTGTTTTATTAGGGACAACATAGATTCTTGATTTATACACTTATATTGTTTGTCGAGGTTATAGATAACCACTGAGTGGGTTAGTGGGTTTTTTTAGCATCATGTTCATAGGAAAACAGGTGCCCGTGTAGGCCGGTTTACTGGATTTTTTGTGGTTGTTTGAGAGATGCATGGTGGTTGGTCCATGATTTCAGAAGATACATTTTGAATGTTGGGAGCCACTTGAATTTTTATTAGGGTGGATTTTTTTTAGGATATTCTTGCAGAGGGATTTTGGATGTTTGATGTGTGGCTTGAGTTGTTTATAGATTGGACCCATGATGTGTTTTTCATGTGATTTTGGTGATTTTTTTGGGTTGGACCACTTTAGGTGTGTTTGGTTTGGGTTTTCATTTAGGACTAATTGATGGTTGATTTTGGTAGGCTATTCTAATGATGGGGAACATCCATAGTTAGAATCAACTATTGGTAGTAGAGTATTTTGGTGTAGAGCACCATGATCCTTAGGATGTTTTGTTTTATTAATGACACTTCAGATTTTTGTCATTGATGGGTGTAGTTTGGAACCATCTTGATGGTTGGTAATGGTGATGATCTGAACACTTAGGTATTGTCTATCAATGATGGAACCAGTTTTGGTTTATGAGAACATAATTAATTCTAGGGTAATTCTGGAATGATATTGTGTGGAAATGGTTGCCTGTTATGACAAGGAATGGGTAGATACCCATATTTTAAAGTAGGATACTGAGGTTGCTTTGGGATTTTTAAGACTAAAAAATGGGTGGAGAATGAACAATGAGTTTGGCATATGATTCAGGTTTCAAACAAGATGAGACTTGTGTGAGCATGAGCTGGTTTGGGTGATCAAGTTGTATGGGAGTGTGTAGCTATTAGAATCAGTGAGGATAGGTTGTATAGTGAGTGAGAACCTGTGAGAATTTTCTTAGTGGATGAATCCACCTTGGGAGAGGAGAGTGAGCATTGGTGAGGCCTTTGGGGAAAGGAATTGATGTGAGAGATCATGTGCACAAGTGTGACACAGTATGAGTTAGTTTACATATCAATGAATGGTCATGTGTGATCTCATTAAAAATGGTCCAAGTTGTGGATAAACCTAAGAGGTGTGAAGGGGTTGGAACCATGGTGTTTCTAGTTCATGATCACTCTTAAGGTGATGTTACTGGTGCATTCAGTGAGAGATATGTAGGTGTTGTGGCCCAAGGCCTTCAGAAAGAAATTTGATATTTACCATGATTGTGAAAGGAGATGTTGGTGATGGATTGAAATATCATGGAATGATAAATTAAATATTGGACCTTGAAATGATCCATCAGGGAGGAATGAGAATGGATTGGGAAGAGCGGAATGTGTATGGGTTGGGCCCTATTTAGGGATAACACTTATGTAGTAGTATAAGATAATCCATATGGCAGGGAGTGTACTAATGGCCGGTTGGAGGGTGTGGCCCTCATTGGATGAATTTTTTATTTTTGCTGAGAATGAAATTTTGATTAAGGGGGAAATTGAGGGGGTTGGTGTTCTGATTTTTAAATCAGTTGTGAGAGGGTTAAACACAACTAGCTATTGTGTGTAGTGATGTATTGAGTGTGGAAAATAGAGTTTGGGAAGTTGGTTTGGAGGATGATGATAATAATACTATTATGGAAGGGAGCATCATATCATTTATAGAAAGATGACCCTTATACTGGAAGAGTCATGGAGGTGAGACCAGTCATCAATGATTGAGGTGGCATCGAGATGCCAGTGCATGAGTGAACCTGATTAATCTTGGTTCTTCAGTAAATACAACCTTTAGAGTTTGGAAGAAGTGTTAGCTAAAGAAGGTGTATTGGCATTAGGAAAAGGGTGGTTTTAGAGTGTTCAGATCATTTTTTTAATCAAAGGTGCATCAGTGCTCGAGGTGACTAGGTGACAGATAGTGTAAGTGTTTGGTGATCCAACAATGATGTTATCTAGACATGCAGTTTCATAATTTTTTGTCAGTTATTGGGATATTTTACAATTCTTCTAGGTGTATAACATTATGATCAAGCTTTTGGTTTGGGGATGCATGAATCTGAGCATCCAAGCATTTTTTGGAAAATTGGGATCAAGGTATAGCAAGGGGTTCCATGTGGTTTGGATGTGGTAAAGTTGAAATCATGTTAGAAACATCATGTGGGATTTTATAGGAGTGTTCTAGGGGTTGGAATGGGGATTTTTATAGGAATTTGGTGTATCAGGGCTTGGTGTTGGAGTTTCACAGTGGAATCATGTTGGGCATTTTGGGATAGAATATGGTAATTGATTTATGTTTAGATGACTGAGGTGGGATAGGATATGTGTTTTAGTATTTTCCCACATCTTCTAGAGAATGATAAGCATTAATGTGGAGATTTTTAATGACCTGTGTCATTACTAGTTGGAATTTTCTAAGGGAATTTGAATTTTTACCCATCGGTAGATGGTTTGTTTTGAGAATTGGTGTTCAGTATGGAAATATAAACATTTGAGTGCCTTGAAATAAATATTTTTGATGTGGTTCGAATCTCAGGTGACATCTAGGATCTTGGGAGAGAAACGGTGGAGGTTAGAAGGTGGACAAAGGGTTGCTGCATTTCTACAACACCCATCAAATAGCTGGTGGGATGGACATAACTAGGGGTTTTTCTTGGGTGTATCATCTAGATAGTGTCTAACTGGATGTGTTGTTTTAATTAAGGATTTTTTGGTATTTTTTTAGTAGGGCCTTCAGGTTTTAGGGGGTTTGGTGAACTACAAAAGGCTATTTCTAACTAGAACTCCCTCCACTATTCCTCCCTTTGAATCCACATAGTGGGGGGATGGATTTTGGTGTGTTTTTCAGTGTATTTAAGTTGTGTTATTCCTTATTTATTTGGTCCTGGATTCTAATTTCATTACCCTCTTAATTCATTCAATTTTATGCTAGGTTTTGGTGATGATTTCACTAGATCCTGGTGAAATCATTAGTGGTTGATGGGCATTTTATGTGCATCTTGTAGTGGATATGCCAAGAGGTTAAAATAAAGTTTTTGTTCATTTTTTATCACATGGTATTTAACTAAATGAATTTAATTATGTTTTCAAGGTATTTTGGGTTTAATTGGCATTGAATTCAGTCACAAAAATTTTGTATTTTTTTGGCATAGGCTCGAGGGTGCATTGAGAGTAGAACACATCTATTTTCTTATGATTACAACATCATTATACTTCCCTTTTAGTTTTTCACCGGTTAAAAAAATTTAGAATATTGGTTTAAATAAATAATTAAATAAATATGATGTTGTCTATGGGTGAGATAGTTTTTTTTTTGGATTGTTGTAGGTTAGCACAGACCTCGAGTGTATTCTTTGGTCCATCGAGTGGGTCTTGAGGTGTTAAGCCTATTTGTTTAATTTATTATAAATCATTATATATAATTTTTGGTGACGATCAATGTGAGATAAGGAAATGGGAATTTAGGTGGTACATAGGAGAGCTCAGTCAGTGATATTTAGATTATTTATGTAAAGAATATGGTTTTGGTTTTGGATAGGGGACCTTGACCATGCTACGTCCCTCGGTTAATTGATTATTTATTTTTTTGTTCCTCATTAGTATAATTTCCTACATGTATTTTGTGTTTTAAATAATAATTCTTACTCATGGTATAAAAATATTGGGTTGATCCTGAGGAAAGTGATGAACCCATAGAGGGTTAGGATGGGTTTTTGGGGACTAGGTTATGCTTGCATATGGGACTATGTCTAGAGGGACCGGTTCCCTAGTGATGAGTTGGTAAGTTGTGAGATGGATTGTACACATTATTTTATTTTTTATATGAAAACCTTCTTCCTGATGTGACTCCCCAAAGTTCATAGGGATGGGTTAGGTTATATGATTTTTGGGATTCCTAAGAAGCTATGGGATGTGATGGTGTGATTTGGGCCTACCAAGAACCTATAGGATGGATCAATGTGACTATTTGGGCCTCCAAATAACCTATGAGATGGGATTATGTGACTTTCATCCTCCCTAGAACCTACAAGTATGGCCTAGTGTGTATGATTGAGCTCCCTATAATGTGCGAGGATTGGTTGGGGTAACTTTATAACCTCTCTATAACCAATAGGGATGGTTCAGGGTAACTTAATAGACCTACATGGGTATGAAGGGATGGGTTGGGGTACTTGATGAGGTAGTTAACTAAGTGATAGGTTTGGGATATTAGAGACTATTGTTACTAAGATCCTAGTAGAAGTTCCTCCTTGCATGGTACCAAGGTAGGTAGAGTGTGGGTTATGGTATTTTATGGATTCTAGAATGGAATCAAAGAAGGTATTGTATGTGTTGCGGTATGAGGTGGTTACAAACATAGAGCTGAAACAGGTATGATTGTGTGTGCATTGGGTGATATTTTTTCATGTGGGTGACTTTCTCGGACACTAATGCACCTACTTTTATCTATTGTACACCCACCCACTTCATCACAATATCACTCAGTTGGGTTGAGGCACTAGGGATACTTGATGGGATGTTAGAATCACCCATATACACATAAATGGACTGGGTTTCGATGTATGAGGGCGGAAGATGTAATTTTATCTCAGGGCATAGGTATCGTATGGAGATAGACTCGGGGTACATGTCAGATATTTTTATAGGCCATGGATATGGAAGGATGGTATGTGAGTTTGGTCAAATGAAATTGAATTTATTTTCATTCACTCTTTGGAATTTACTAGGTAATATTTCATTTATTGTATATGATTTATATTTATTTTATCTACTACCGCTACAATTTTTATGGTTTATGCATCATATAAATATTTTTTTCTATAATGAGGGGCCTAGTGGGCTCCTAGTTTCATGTCTACAGGGTAGTGGACGTCCACTATATAGATGGTTCATGCCAAATTTTCAATATAATTAAGTAATGACCCCTTGGTATTATTTTAAGGGAATATTCTCCCCGTGAATGTGTTATTCCCTCACCTTGAGCTGGTATCCTCTAGTCTATAGGGAGGTACGCAAGAGGTCATGGAGGGACCCCCTGCTTGTCCATTATTCAGGTGGCCTAGGATGACGTTTTACAAAATAGTAATAGAGCATATCTTGGGGTGGATAGAATATTTAGAGGTGGATGTAGGATGTTGATATTTGAGATGTTGATCAAGTTCATAACTAACCAACATGACATCTGTTAAAACTAATGTTTTCTAGATTTTTCCATTTTTTTATTTGGAATTCTTAGATGAATAAGGTGTTTAGTTAGACTGAGAATCCCAATGTGGGATGGATGGTAATTGAGATGATTTATAGGTCTCAGTTGGGATCTAATGATTTATACATGTATCATAGTATAGGAACACTAGGATAATGATACACACGCCTATGGGTGGTGTTTTTGTTTACATGATTTGTTCATTAGAATCTATATTAATTGAAGAAACTTATAATATAATCGATGTTTTATTTATTTATTATATGTGGTGATGAACTTAAAGTGGATTTGAGGAGCATGTTTGATTGATTTTATGTTCTTGTTTGGATTCTTTAGGGAAATTATTTTTTTCAATTTTGGTTTTTGATAAAAAAAAAACTGGCTTTTGAAATGGAAAGCTTACATAGTGGTGTGAGGCATGCATAAATATTTTTATGGGTTGATTTTGTGAAAATGGATCATGAAGATGAGAATTTTTAAATGAATGATATTCTTATCTTTTTTTAAAATATAAGGAAAATGTGTTATAAAACTAAATATAAATTTTTTTTAATTTTATTTCAAAGAGGTTTTGGAAATTATTTCTAAAGTGGAATTTTGAAAACATGATCAATTTTTGGGAAAGGGGCTGGCTATGATAAGGATTTTATGATTTTTTATTTTAGTGGAAAATACTTGGATTCCAATGGGTGTTTAAAAACCCAAGGATTTTCTGTGTGTGTGAATGTTTTAGAAATGGGATTTTAAAAATAAGGTAATGGTGCCCATGAAAACCAATTATGGATACTTTGTGTTTTGTATAAGGACAACCTGAATGATTGATATGTGTGCTTGGATAGTGTGTTGAGGTTGTAGGGAACCACAAAGTGGGGTTGTTGGGTTTTTTTGGGAATCATGTGTAGAGGAAAATTGGAACTCATTTAGTTAAGTTTTATGGATCTTTAGTGGTTGACTTGAAGAGTAATGAAGATTGGTACATGCTTTCAGCGGATAAATTATGGATCTTAGGAGCCATTTAAAATGGTATTAGGGTGTATTATTTGTTTTATCTTCATTTAGAAATATTTTAGATGTTTTATGTGATGATTATGTATCCAAAGGTGATTTTTAATGTTAAGGAATTGGACTGAGATGTGTGTTTGATGTTATTTTGGTGTTTTTTTTGGGTTGGACTATTTGATGTGTGTTTGGTTTGGGTCTTCATTAAGGGATGGTTGATGTGTGATCTTGGTAGGAAATTCCTATGGTGGGGATCACTACTAGTTTGAATCATCCCTCAACACTGAATTATTATGGTGTGGAGCACCATGAGCGATATGATGCTTCGATTTGTGCATGACACTTCAATGTCTTGGAGTTGATGTATAGTGACACACACTTTTCATACATGGATATTACATATTAATTGATGAATATTCATTAAATACCATAAAAATATATACCAAAATCATATTGGTGTATTATTTTTTGAAACATTGACATGTAAAAAATGGTTCATAAGTGAACAACATCATCACCCACTATGTGCTTCTTAAATAGAACCCTTATTAGTCATATCATAGACAATAAATTTCTTCATAACTCTTGGAAATAAAACATAATAAATTTTAATCTTAGACGATATATAAGGGTAAATAAGAGATATATCAACATAACATGAGAGTAAGGGTATGAGGACATAAGAAAAAATGTTTGAAATGAATACCCTACATATCATAGATCAGAAACTTGAGCCATGTCATAAATCTTGGAAGTTCATAAGACATTAATAAAAAATGAATCCAAGAACATAAAACATGGGAGAATAAAATTTGAACAATTCATAGATTTGTTTCATGAACATAATTATAGAAAATCTAATGTCAAGAATCCCAAAAAAACATTCATAACATGTTAGACTTGGGCTAACCACCCATGTATCCTCTTCAAGATTGGGATAACCTCCCATGTACACTATTTTAGGATTGAGATATCCTCCCATATACCCTATATTGGTCTTGGGATAACCTCTCATTTACCATATTTTTTTATTCATATAACCTCAAATATACCCTCTTTTGGGATTAGGATAACTTTGTATACCCTTTGATCTCATAGAACATTAATAACTAATTAGTTAATTAGAGGGCTATATAATTCTGATCCTACTCATCACATAATTAAAGTAATGCATATCTATTTCACAATATATTAAAACATTAATAATATCATAACCTATATAAAGGAAATGAGTTTTATACACATTTCATCATAGCATAACCGATATAAAAACAAACAAGTTTCATAAACATATTTCCATAATAATCATAAACCATCCTAAGAAAGAATAGATCTGGTATCATTGGATCATATCCTTGGTATAGAAAAACTAGAATAAATGGTTGTTGTCATTGATTTATATAAATCCCATCAAAAGATCATTACAAACATTATTGAACGAAAAACCATTTCCACATTGCAAAAAAAATTAAAATATAAAAATTTAACAAATATTTTGAAAATATTTTCTTTTAAAATCAAATTGGAAACTTATAAGTGAATATTTAAATCATTTATCGATCATGATATTGGGAAATACCATTCATATCATACATGTTTAAATAAATATTCCCCTCACATTTTCGGTAAAAATTCAAAATTACTTTATTCAGAATACGATAAGAAAATTACATTTAATTTTTTAAAAATTAAAATAAGGGTAAAAATAATTTTAAACATTAATATATGAATAGTGAAACTTTATTGAAAACATTTTCAAAAAACATGGATGTGGAAGAAGAATTATTTTTGACCGAAGAAAGAAATGAAGGCATTTTTCCTTAAAAAAATCTTTTGTTCTTGTGAGTTCATAAAGAGAGAAAAATGAAAGTGAAAACATTTATTCTCAAGAAATAACCATAGGATAATAAAATTCATGATTTTATTAAGAGACATATCATAATATTCCATCAGAAAAAACATAATAAAAAACGATTCGGATAAATAATGAGATTGTATCATAAAACGCTTACAAATGTAAAAACTTGTGAATCATAAGTACCATGAAATATATAAACTTAAATGGATGTGTATATCCCAAAATTTTCCTAAGAAGAATATTAAAATAAAATAATGTTAAGTATATACACCACACAAAAGAAACAAGTGGTGAATATGGAACATTTCCCATAGAAATAAAATTGATATGAAAATTCCTTACCTCAAGTATCGAATTCTTTCATACATATTAAGACCCCATGTATAATAAATATTGAATTATTATACATGTATTTTAGAACCATAATCATATATATCATACCATATATTATTTTATTATAACCTTTTACCACCCTTTTATTAATAAATTTTTATTAAAATTATTGTTCTTAGTGATAACTGCTTTGTTTTTCATGTATGTTTTGGTTCAGTGGTTTTAGTCCTTGTAATTTTATTTTGGTTATATAATTTGAATAATAATAATTATTAGATAAATATAATATATGTTGAATATATATATATAGACTCATCCATAAAATGTAGTAATAGAAAATGAATTACACTGTTCATGGAGATGGTATGTTGTACGTACACATTAACACTATTTCCATTTCTTGATGAATGGAATGAATGAGAGGTAAATAAAAATTTAAATTTAAAGAAACATTATTATGTCATATAATTTATATATTTTAATCAAATATATATTTATTAATATACAAGTCAAAATAAAATGAAAAATGAATCACAATGCTTCATGGGGGCGGTAGTCCACATGTATGCATGAGTGACGTTATCATTTTACAATGGATTATAATGTAAGTAGATAGATGTGATATTATAATTTAAAAATTGTAATTATTTTATAAATATCATATATATACATTAAATACATCATTATATCTATATGTGATAGGTGGTTATGGAAAAAAATTTACATCAGTTCACGAGGCGGTAGTCTACCGCGCACACGATCGACAGATTAGTTTCCCATTTGATAGAGGTGGATAAGGATATAAGTTATGATATTAACATAAAAAAATAAAAATATGTAAGATAATATTTTTATTATTTCATAATATTTTGATAACATTTTAATGAATTCAATGATGAAATAAAATGAAAATTCATGGTTAAGAACTATACCTCTTCTCTAAAGAACCTATTTAGGTTTATACTTAAATCATCCATAGGATAGTTTTATGACAAAAATAGGGAATCTAGGCCATGGGGATGGATTTAAGTACAATATTTTTATGTTTAATGGATGAACCAAAATGAATTTTATGTGAGAAAAGGAGAGGATATGGGGTGACCTTTTAAAATTGAGGTGAGTGGAACACTTGTAATTTTTCAAAGTTTTACAAAAATGTAATGTCATTTTGTTGTTCACAAGGATAGAAAAAATGGATAATTATATGTAATTAGATTATTTAAGGTTAAAATATGTCCATAAAATTTGAATTAGACAAATTTTTCCATCATTTTAATCCTTATCTATTTTTAACCCCTGGTAAACCCGTTTTAACCTTACCCGTGGTGATATATTTTTTTCATATTTTTTCACTATTCATTATGACCAAAAACTAAGTTGAAATTATTACCTAATAATTATTATTATTATTCAAAATATATAATATATTTTAAAAAATTCAATTCATTGATGATTTAGAATTTAATTTAAAATTAATCCCACAGTCGTAACGAAGAAACAATTTTCCAAAAAAAACGTTTACATAAGTATAAAACAGTTTTGAGATTAAAATTAAACATTAAATAGAATAAAATGACCTAAATTTGATTAAAAATAAAAAAAATTAAATATTTTTACTTTTATAAAATTTTAAAAAAATATAACTTTGTAAACTCTTTAAACATAAAGGTAGTTTTAATAAAAATCATTATTTTCATTGTTTATCGAAAAAATTAATCATTTTAAAAAATTCTCAAAAATTAACTCTAAGATAATTTTTATTCATTGATTATAAAAATTTATTTAATTTTATTAAATAAATTTTCTAAAAGTGGGAAAACTATTTTTAAAATAAGTGCGGAAAATGTGATAAAACCTCTTTATAGAAAGATACAATTTTCTGCATAATAATAGATTTATTATTATCCCATTCTTAGAAAAAATATTGTACTAATGATAAAAAAATTTATTTAATAAATAATAGATAAATTTCATTAAAATAATTGAACAATAGTAGTTAATTAAATTTATTAAGATAAAAACACATTGCATGCATAAAAACCATTTTTTCAAAAAAACATCTTTTACTTTGAAATTATTTTTATTTTAATTTACAATAAATTTATAGAAAATAATTTTAATTTATAAATTTTTAACCATATAATTTTCATAATGTTTTTTATTCATATTCATACATTCCAATTTAGTGTCTAGGTAATAAAGATACACTATATTATATTTTTTTAAACCACGATGTTGTGTGTAACACAATCTATTGAAGAAATTAAATTAATTTGAAAAGTAATTTCATAAAATATTATGGTGTTACTATAACGACCCATACTTTACATACATTGTTAATACTTCAAAATTGGAGCATACTTATTACAACATATAAAAAAACCACGAAAGGACCGTATAGGTATAGTGTCTTTAGAAACTGGGAAACATAAACAACTGGTTCATAAAACATCTACACTGTCTCCCATTTGTTTCATCATATATATAGTCCCTTTTGGAATATCCTACTTAATAACCTTCTTCCTGACCTGGGGAAAGAAAACATACAAAACGGTGAGCTCAAATGCTCAGTAAGGGTAAACAAAAGAAATATCAATCACATCATATACATAAGCACATAAATTTTGGAAATCTTAACCTGCAAAAGAGATCATAATTTCATAACATGGGATAAATCATGGCAGTGAAATGTAATCACAATAATCATAACTTAAAACATGAAACTTTGTGGCATACACACATAATCATAGAGAATCATTTCTTGTTAGTCAAAACTCATTGCCAAGACTATCTTAGTGGACAAAGTCCCTTTCTGAACCGAGTCACCCTCGTTTCAGTCCTGTTTCACTGAATCGGTATAACCTACCGTTCCAGCCATGTCTATCTCATGAGATATAAAATCTTTACCCAATGAATTGGAGGGAGATATAGGTCCCACCCATCTCATAATGATACCATTATTATGTGTGCCACAAAATCATAAATCATACATCATTACATAATCCATGTAATAAAAATGGGAATCTTAAACATCATGACATCATAAAAAATTCATATACGATAAAGGAATTCATAAAAATAATTCCATCACAACATAATCAAATCAATGTAATAATAATAGGGACAAAAACAGAACCCTTTATTATCTTAGATGGAAAATAATTTTGATAAAACACTTGAACTTCATTCTTGAGGAAAATATCATTTCTACTTCAAAAACACTTTTCCTTTCTTAACATGTCATACAATTCTAAACTAAAGGAAGTTCATTAAAAATATACTTGAAAACTTGTAAAGTAAGCTTCTTGGAAATAATGTTTTAAAAATCCATTCATGCCGTATAAGTTAAAAAAACATTCTTCTCGTACTTTTGTCAGAAAAGTCAAAAAGTACCTCGTACGAAAAACGACAAAAGATTCCTTTCATATCTTTTACTAAAAACTAAATAAAGGGTAAAATTGGATTTAAACAAATGTATTTGGATGGAAATAATATTACATATTGAGGAAACATGGATTTGGATGATAAAATACACCCCAGTAAATTTCGAAGTATAATCAATCTCAGATAAAAATGAGATTATGATATTTCCCTTACCTTAGGTCCGACTTGCTTTGTAAGTATCCGAACCTCCTGTATAATAATTTAAATAATGTTATTGACTTATTCCAGAATCATACTTATTTTTATGATATTATATATTGTCATATTCTTAGCTTCTTAGTAGTAATATTTCATTGCTACTTTTTATTTGGGTGTTTATAACTTTTTGTTCTTATGCGTGTTTTGTCGAATAAATTCTTATTATTCTCTTTAGTTTATAGATACCTCATTTTCAGAATGGTATTAGTGTAATATATATCATATTAATTCATTCAATTCATTTATATAATCATTATGAAATGAAGATCATGTAGAACGAGTCGCATCACATCGTGGAGACGGTATTCCATACGTACGCACGAGTGATGATATCGTTCCTATGATCGTGGAATTGTATTGGAGTATATGTATACTATTTCAGAATGAATATCAATTTATAATAGTCATATATGGTCATTATTTACACCATTATACCCATCCAAGTAAGGTGGGGGTGGAAAATAGATTACACCACGGCGTGGAGACGGTATTCCGTACGTACGCATGCGCGGTGATTTCTTTTTCCATAGGATGGATAGATGGTGAAATAGGGTTGTTTCATACTTATAATAACATATCAGTATATTAGTGATACTGATGTTATTACTTCATAATGAAACAACTAAATAAGAAGAAGTGGAAGAAGAAATAAAGATGAAAGAATCGGTAACGGACATTACCTCTTCTTTGAAGTGCTTCTTTGAGACCTTCTTTTAGGGCACTAAAATTGGTCTTTGAAGAAGACCAGAACCTCTAGGATGTCTCTAGGGAAGTGGATAGGAGAAAGTGGTAGGGGTTTGCCAAGCATGAAGGCTCCAAGTGGTGTGAGGAAGAGGGGGAGGAGGTGTCCTTTTATAAGGGAGAAGAGGGGCACCTTTGGAATAACTAAAACTATTATTTTATTATAAAGTCATGTTCGGTTTTAAATAGCTCCAAATTGATATATTTAGAATCTAAGGTGGGGATGGGTCTAAATAATCTCATCCAATAGAATTTAGACAAGTTTAGGTTCCTATTTTAACCTTATCATTTAGATTTAACATTAAGTTAAATAATTTTACTTTTACCATGTCTTCTTGTGTTCTTATACTATAAGGTTAATAAACATACTATAAGCAGACAAACGAACACCAAGTTGTTTATTATTAATATATATAACCTTATATAAGTCATTTGGCCAAACCTTATATTTTTAGGAACAAAATAACAATTACCAATATAATATTTGTTTTAAAAACTATTTTATGTCAATTTTGACACTATTTAGTAATTGATTTTTGAGAAAATCATAACAGAATTATTAGTTCGAACCAAGTTAATTAAATCAATACTAACATGTCATATTAACCTATAAAATTAGTGGTATTCATAAAAAGTCTCAAATTACATTTATTTTGGTGTTTATAACATCAATTATGTCAATATTTCATTAATAAGATAATTACTGCATCATCATTTTGTCATAAATAAATTAAATTATTTAATGTATAAAAATTACAAATAAAATACCATTATGTAGGAAATCTTTTTAGCTTTCTAAGGAATATTTATATTAGAATTTATCTTATGTATAATCCCATATTAAAAATTATTTACTTATTAAACTTTAATTTTAACTATTTTAACCCTTCTTTAAATAAATTAATAATAAATGTCCTAATCTAATACAAGTGGGCCTAAATGGTCATATTTTATTCCTAAGTTTGTTTTTGGTCGAATTAAACTTATCCAATAGAATTAGGACATGTGTTAGGGTAATAATAATATCATCTTTACCCTTAATTACCCTATTTACTTTTTACCGTGGTAAAAAAAGTAAAATGTTACTATTCACCAAAAAATTATTTTTATCTCATTGAACCACATTTTACTTACTTAAATCAACCGTGTCTCTCTGATTTTTGAAATTCCACTCACAGAAGTGGTAAAATTAAGTTTTATGAAAAAATTCAGTTTTTTAACTACCACTTAGTGGTTTCACTATTCATCAAAAATTGAAAGTTTTCAGAAAAATACCAAAATTTCACCCTAGGCTAATTTCGATATTCTGAATCCAAAAATGAAGTCCATTTTGAAAAATAAAATTTATAAAATTTCAAAAAGTGGTTATTACTATTCATAACGGTTAGTTTTAATAATATTTTAATAGCATATCGTTGTTTAGTGAAACTCTGTATTACGTACGACGCAAGCTATCGAGGAAGGTTGTGATTTCATGTAAAGCAAGTCAAGCAAGTGTTGTGTATAAAAAAATTCCTTTGACGATTTATATAACATAAAAGTCTCTGGTGTTACAGTTACATTATTCCCCCAATAAAATAAATTTTTACCATGAAATTATATTAATATGATACAGACAAATGAGTATAATTCTTACACATCATACCCTTATGATCCCATGTAACTTCCTCAAATTGGTTGTTTTTTCACAAATCATTAATCAAGTGAGTGTTCTTGTTTCGTATCACTTTCTCTCTATAATACAGAATATCCATAGGTTGTTCCTCATAAGATAGATTCTTCTAATTTGGTATAACCTCGGATTTCAATACATATCATGGGTTAGGTATGTACTTCCTTGAGATAGATACATAAAACATATCATGGACTTGCGAGAGGTTCAGTGGAAGCACTATGTGATAAGCTACTATTCCTACTCATTCAAGAATATCAAATGAGAAAATATACCTAGGGCTTTTTATTCTTTCCATTTCGAATATGATAACCTTATTCCATGGGTAAATTCATATAAATTCTTTCTTACCAAATTTAAATTTCATATCATTCTCACGATTACCAACATAAATTTACTATTAACTCTGAGCTTCCATGATGTACTATTGAATGGATTTGAATTTATCTAACACTTACAGAAATAGGTCAGGTCCCAATAGAATTATTTCTTTAACTCCATCCTAGTATGTGATATTTATATAACTTTTCCCTTATAGGAATTCATAATTAGCCACCAAAATGGTCGAGTGAAATCTATTGTTGTAAAACTAAACTCTTTATCTAGAGTCTGATAAAGACTTCACTAGAACACCAAGGTAAACCTCATATCCCAATCAGATACAATATAATGTCATAATCCATAAAACCTTACCACTTTATTAATGTATATTCTGGAAACTAATCTAGATATAAATCTTCTTTAATATAAATGAAGTGTGCTGACTTCATAAGGCGATTGAATACAACAAAAATAGCATTATGTCCTTTAGTCATTTTGGGGTGTCTGACAATAAAATCAATGGTTATGTTTTCCCATTTAAATTCTAGTATGTTTAATGGTTGTAACATCCCCTTAGAATTTTGTCTCTCAGTCTTAACTTGATAACATCTTAATAACCTAGATACATACTCCTAAATATCTCTATTTTTGTTTTCCCACCAGAAATAATCTTTAAAATATATATACATATTCATACTTATAGGATGAATAAAGAATGATGAACTATGAGCTTCCTCTAATAGCTCTTTCATAAAATCTGTTATAGACTGAACACATACCCAGTTACTAATATTTATCATTCCATCATAATCAAGGTTAAAATTAGGAATATTTATCACCATATTTTGTATCTCTACAACTTCCTTTTGCGCCTCCTTAATCTTCACTTGAATGAATGGTTAAACACTCATTTGAGAATGATAAAATTTCTGCAATTCCTTCACGATTTCAAGAACCATCCTTTGAAAATACAAAAATACTAATATTGTGTGATCCTCATCATAGATAATCTAGCATGATCCTTTCCACTTAAATCATCATCCACCTTGTTATATTTCTTGGGGTGGTAATATATTGAGTAGTCATATAATTAAATCAGCTCCAACAATCTTATCAGGTACATAATCAACCCTTTTAGAGTAAATAAATACTTAAAAATCTTATTATCAATATATATATCACATATTTCTTCACAAATATAATTCATCCATATATTTAATTTAAAAATCATCACAATTAACTCTAAATCATGAGTTGTGTAATTTTTCTCATGAACCTTCAATTTTCATGAGTCATAAGCTATAACCATGCCATTTTTCATGATAAATAATCTTAATCCCTCTTTTATGCATCTCTAAAGATAAAAAACCCTTCTTCACTATAGGATAGTGTAGCAACAGGTGTACTGACTAACCTTATCTTAAGTTCCTTAAAAAATTCCACGCATTTATCTATTCAAAGTAACATGGATCCCTTATGAGTTAACATGGTTAGTGGATTAGATCGTCAGGAGAAATTTTCCATAAAACATTGATAATATTCATCCATGAAAATAAAAATATAGATCTCAATCATAGTGGTTGTTCTGGACTCTATTCATTTATCTTGATTGTGATCTTTTTTAGATCCTAATAATCAATATAAAGTCTTATGGATCCATAATTATTATTAACAAAAAGAATTGGTGGACCCTTGGGGATAAACTTGGCTAAATAAATCCCTTTTCAAGATTCTTCTAGAGTTTCTTCTTCAATTACTTCAACTAAATAAGGGCCATTCTATAGGGTGTCTTTGAAATTAGAATAACACATGTTATGGGTTCTATTGAAATCTAAAATTCATTATTTAGTGGAAGAAAAGAAAAATATTCCATAAATTTATCAAAAAATTCCTATACAGTAGGAATATCATCTATGTTGAGTTTATCCCAAACCATATGAGATGAATAACCCATTTTCATTGGAATAAGGACCTATAAAATGGATGTAAAATCCATCAGAAGTTCACACTTATAATCATAATGATATTTTATCATAAGTTGGTTCAAAATATCAAATATGACTTCCCTTCCTTGATACTTGAAGTGGGATTTATATAGATAAATTGAATCCATGTCTAATATAACATCAAATTCATCCAGAGGTAGAATGATGAGATTTGTAGGAATAACAGTCTCACAAATATCAATTGGAGAAGAACCATATACTTAATATTTTATCATCATACCATTAGGGGTTTTCACTGCTAATTATCCATCTAATCATTGCGGATATGAAATAAAATTCCTATATATTTTTCATGGTATTAGTGAATTTTATATAATTAATATCAAATATGATACTTCAATATATGAACATACTTATCACCACCCCACCTCTATTTTTATTTCTTCTATACCTTTCTAAAACCAATATTGTTATTGTAACCATTAAGCATCATTAATGGGATTGATTAAAAAATACTTTGTAGGATGTATAAATCAAGATACCTAATTTTAAATCTATAACAACTTAGGTTTAACCTAGGTCATTCATTATCATAATCTATTCAAATCCTTGATAATGGTTTGTAATGAAAATGTGAATTAACCCAAGAATATCCCCTGGGTGTGTCAAACCAGTTGTGCTACAATGCCTCTTTTTGGTACACGAGGTGACGATCAATTTAATTCCCAATATCACCTTTTTAAATAATTACCCCTTAGTACAACTTTTCCAAATCCACATCCACTATCAGTATCCAGAAAGGGATGTTTTTCAAGGAAACCTAGACCCTTTCATTACTATAACATAAGAATTTCTCATATACTTAGGATTATCCTAAGGGTTCTCATTAAAGTTTTATCATCCTAGTTTCCAATGTTTGAAGAAAACTTGATCTATTACACACTATATAAACCCAAAACTTTTTTATATAGATATTACATTTTAATAGATTAATATTCATTACATAATATAATGATCCATTTTATAATCATATAGGTCTAGTATCTTTAGAAAAATATACACATAAACAACTGGTTCATAAGTAAACTATATTATATCCTAGTAATTTCTTCATAAATAACACATTTCTTAGATATATCATACATAATACATTTCATCATAACCTGGAGAAAGGAATAATAATAAACAATGAGCTCATATACTCAGTAATGGTAAACAATGGAGATATCAACATAACATGGGTATAAGGGTATGAGGAAATGAGAATAACATTCAAAAATCATACCCTATATATAATAGATCCTAAACATGTGTCATAGATTAAATATTGATGGTTAATAATATATAAATCATAATGGAATCAAAGAACATGAACCATGAGATAATAACATTGTCATAATACATAGATTTGTGGAATACACCTAAGCATAGAAACTATTATGTTAAGGCTACCCACCAAGACATTCATAACATGTTAGTTTTGGTCTAACCACCCATGTACCTAATTTAGGATATGGATAAACTCCCATATACCCTCTTTTGGGATTGGGATAACCTCCCATGTACCCTATTTTTGGCTCAGGGTAACCTCATGTATACCCAATTTTGGTCTTGGAATAACCTCCCATGTACCCTCATTTTGGATTTGGGTAACATACTATGTACCCTTTGATCTCATAGAACATTAATCATTACCCAATTACTTAGAGTGATATATAATTCTAGGCCGAACCATCACATAACAAAAATTTTACATATGTTTTCCACAAGATCATAAAACATTTTTCTTATCATAACAATGGAAATGAAATTGGTTTCATAAACATTTCATCATAGCATAAACTGTAGAAAAGAAACAGGTTTCATAAATATATTATCAGAATAATCATAAACCATCTAGATAATGAATATTTACAGTATAATTGGATCATATCCTCAGTAATTAATTATTTGAATCAATGTTTGTTTTCATTAATGAATATAAATTCCAATAAAATATCATTAAAAACACTCTTTAGTAAAACACCCTTTACACATTCAACAATAACTTTTTAAAATCTAAAATTTTCCCAAATATTAAATAAAAGTTTTGAATTTAAAATAAACTTTTAAAGTAATCTTTAAATCATTTATTGGTCGTGATGACAAGAAATTCCATTCATGTTGTACACCTTAAAAGAATATTTCTTCTACATTTTTGGTAAAAATTCAAAAGAACATCAATTAGAATATGAAGATAAGACCCATTTTAATTTTTTAAAAGTAAAAATATGGTAAAAATGACTTTAATGATTCATATATTAATATTAAGACTTTATTGAATTTTTTTAGAAAACATGGATATGGAAGAAAAATAATTTTTGACCAAAGAAAGAAATAAAGTCATTTTACCTTAAAAATTATTTTATTATATTATGTTATCAATGATATTAAAATGGATGGTAAAACATTTATTATAAATAAATAACTATATTATAAGAAAATTAATGATTTTATTGGAACATAGATCATAATATTTCATCATTATAAACATAATCATAAACAATCCCGATAAACAATGAGATTGTATCGTAAAAACCATACCACTTTGGTGACTTTTGAATAATAATCCCCATAAAATAAATAAACTTATATTTATATTTATATACTATATTTTTCATTATAATAATGAAAAAATACATTCATGGGTAGTATATTCACCACACAAAATAAACAAGTGGTGAGTATGGCATGTGTCCCACAGAAATAAAAGTGAGATGAAAATCTTTTTACTCAAGTATCATATTCCATCATACAAATTTGATCCTAATGAATAAAAAAATATAGGTTATTATACATATATTCAATAACCATAATCATATATATCATATCATTCATTATTTACTTATAACCTTTTACCACCCATTAATTAATAATTCTTTATTAAAATCATTGTTCATGGTAATAACTGCTTCATTTTTCATGTACGTTTTGGTTTTTTTAATTTTATTATGTTTCCATAATATCCGTAATTTTAATCATGATATTAATATGATATATATTCATTAAATACATATTTTTATCCATCAATAAAAGTTAGATAAAGAATGAATTACACTTTTCATGGAGACAATAGGCCATACGTATGGATGAACGCTATTTTCATTTTTCAAAGGATGGAATAAAATAAAGTTTAATAATAACTTTAAGAAATCATCATAATATCATATAAATCATATATTTTCATCAAATACATCCTTAATTCAATCCACTTCAAAATAATATGAAAAATGAATCACATCGCTTCGTGGTGATGGTAGTCCACACATAGGCACGAGTGATGTTATTGTTTTCTAATGGATTAGAAGGTAAGAAGTTATATGTGATATTATAATTATATAAGTATAATTATTTCCTAAATATAATATATATACATTAAATCCATCATCATATCCATTAGTTATATGTGGTGATGGAAAATTAATTACATCGTTCCGTGAAGCGGTATTTTGTAATACTCACAATCGACGATTTCATTCCCTATTTAATGAAGGAGGAGATTGATATATATTATTAAATTAACATAATACCGTATTATTATATGGAAGATACTTTTTTATTATGCCATAATATTTGGTTAATATTTTAATGATGTGGAAGAGGAAATTAAATAAAAACACATGGTTAAGAACTATATCTTTTTTTCAGAGAACCTCTTTAGGTTTATACCTAAATCCTTCCTCAGATGGTTTTATGATAAAAAGGGACTTTAGATAATGGGTAGAGATTTATGGAAGAGTTTTTTATAGGTATTTTATGAATAAAAATTCTTTTTAAGTTTAAAGAGATGAGGATAGGGGGTTCCCTTTTATAATTGAGGTGAGTGGAACACTTGTATTTTTTCAATGTTTTACAATAATCCCATGTCACTTTATTGGAAAAAGGATCCAAAATCTCCCATTATAGAAACTAGGATTATATAATGACAAAATATGGTAGTAAATAGGATTTAGACAATTTTTTAGGTCATTTTATCACTTATCATTTTAGGTTAACCCCAGTAGACTCGTTTTTACCTTAACTACAGTAACATATTTTTACTGTTTTTATTATTCAATATGACCTCGAATTAATTTGTACTTATTAAATAATATTATTTATTCTTATTATAAATTTTTAATCAATTTTATCTAATTCAATTATCATACGTGATATAATTTAATTTAAAAATAAACTCGTAGACACGATGAAAAAGTTGTTTTCCAAAGCAAAATGTACCATAAGTATAAAATGTTTTCATATGAAAATTCAACATCAAACTGATTAAAATAACCTAAATTGAATTAATAATAACATAATTTCACAAATTTCACTTTTAACCTATTTTTTAAAAAATAGTTAACTTTTAAATGCTTTAAAGAGAAAGGCAATTTTTTTGTAAAAACCAGTATTTTTCTCTATTCATTGAAATAATTAATCTTTTCAGAGAATTATCAAACAATAACTATATTATAATGTTTATATACTTATTCCAAAATTAATTTAATTTATTCAAATAAATTTTTTAAAATTTAAAAAGTTTATTTTAATATAACTGTGAAAAACTCAGCGAAACTGCTTTTTAGAAAAATACATTTTTAAGCATAATATTGGATATATATTTATCTCATGCCAAGAAAAAATATTAGATGAATGATAAAAAAAATTATTTAATTTATTATATATATAAATTATATTAAAATCATTCACCAATAGAGATTAATTCAATTTAATAAGATTAAAACACATTTCAGGCATAAAAACATTTTTTCAGAAAAATATTTATTTAAATTTAAAATGAAATTAATTTTAATTTAAAATAAATTGATAGATAATGAATTTATTTTATACTTGTGTAAACACAAAATTTATCCAAATTTGGTTATTCTTATTCATACACACCAATTTAATGGCTAGGCTATAACGGTACACTATATTACGGTTCATTAAAACTCATTAATGCATGTAACAAAAGCTATCAAAGAAATTAAATTTATTTGAAAAAATATGTTTCATAAATTGTTAGGGTGTTACATGATGGTTACAGTTGGGAACCATCTCAGTGGTTGGTAATGGTGTTGATATAAATACTTAGGATTTTTCCATTAGATATGGAATAAGTTTTGGTTGATGAGGAGGTAAAGAAATTTTAGACTACTTTTGGAGCGATGTCATGTGGTAGTGGTCATGTGTTTTGAATGGGAATATATAGATACACCTATTTTAATTTAATTTATTGAGGGTACTTCAGTTTTTAAATACTGGTATGTAGGTGGGGAATGACCACCAGTTTAGTCACATGATCCTAGGTTAGATGGGGTGAGACTCGCATGAGAGTGAGTCGGTTTGTATGATCAGGTTGTAAAGGGGAATGTAGATATTGGGTCCAGTGAGGCACGGTTGAATAATTCATGAGACCATTGAGTAGATTCTTGGTAGATAACTCTACCTTAGGTGAGGAGAGTGATAATTGGTTAGGCCTTTGTGGAAAGGTCTTGATGTGTGAGGACCTATGACCATGGTTGTCACACAAGGCTAGTTAGTTCACAGATTGATGAACAATATTGTGTGGGCTCATTGAATGTTTTTTGGGTTATAGATAAACCTGAGTGGTGTGATGGTGGTGGAACTGTGGTGTTTTGGGTATAGGGTCACTCTTATGTTGATTAGATAGATGTATTGTTTAGAAACATTTAGGTCCGGTGGTGCAGGGCATTTGACAAGAATGTGATATGCCCCTTGATAGTGAATGGTGACTCTGGTGATGGATTAATGTACCAAGTTATGATCGATTATATATTGGACCTAGATGAGAGATATCAGGGTGGTGAGAGAGTGGCTCAAGAAGAGTGACACATGTGTGGGATGGGTCTCATTTAGGGTCAGCACTCATGGAGTTATAAAAGGGAATCCATATGGTGGGGAGGTAACCAATGGTTGGTTGGAGGGTGTGACCCTGATTGGATGATTTTTGGACAATTTCTAAGAGTTATATTTTAATGAATGGGGAAAAGGATATGGATGGAATTCTAATTTTTCACTCAGGTATGAGTGGGTTTTCCATGTCAATTTTTTTCATGTAGTGATGCATCGATCATGATCCATAATGTTTTGGGTGTTTTTAGTGTATGGTGATAATGATACACCTATGGTATGAAGCATCATATCAGTTGCAGGTGGATATACATTGTGTTGGAAGGTTTATATAGGAAATACTGGTCATAAATTATTGAGGTGGAATAAATATTCTAGTGCACAAGTGAACCTAGGTAATCACTGTTCCATTGTAAATACTAGCTTCAGAGTTTGGGTGAAGTGTCAACTGTAGATGGTACATTTGCATTGGGCTCATAGTGGGTTTGGTGTGATCCAATATTATGTCTGATAAGAGGTGCTTTAGCTGTTAGGGTGAGAGAATAATGGATGGATTAGGCGGTTGGTGATCCAACCATGAAATGACATTAAAATTTTTGATCAATATTAGGTCTTAGTTCTTGGGAACTGTTACAATGCCAATAAGTATACAGCATCATGATTGAGCTTGAGGTTTAGTGATGCGTTTGTGTGAGAAACCAATCATTTTGGGAAAATCCATCCAGATTTTCAATTGGGGGTTTCTTATAGTTTATATTTGTTTAATTTTAAACTACATAAAAAAATCATATGTTATATTATGGGAGTGGTTTGGGGGTCAGAACATAGCTTTTTGGAGGAAGCTGGTGTAACTAGGATTTGTGTTAGAGTTACACAGTAAAAGCACAATGGGATTTCAAGGATAGAACATGACCAGAGAGTTTTGTGTTTTGATGATAGAGGAAAGTCAAAATACATGGTTTGGAGTTTTCCCATAGCTTCCCATTGACACAAATAATTATGGTGGGTATTTTTTAAGGTCTCGCGTCATTATGATTTTGAATTTCTTTAAGGAATATAAATTATATTCCCATTGGTGGAAGGTTCATTTTGAGAACCGGTGTTCTATATATAAATAAAAACCTTTGAGATTCTTAAAATAAATATAATGTACATGGTTCAAATATTAGGTGACATCCAGAATCTCAAGAAATAAACAATGGAGGTTGGGATAGAGAGAACCAGGGGTTCTTCTTGGGTGTACTGTCTAACCAGTGGATCCACCAATTATCAGATGGAGCCAACAATCTTTTTGGTGGCTTCCTGGGTGTGTTGTTTTAAATGGGGAAATTTTGGCCTATTTATATCAGGTTCCTTCAATTATTAGGAGGTTTGGGTTGCAGGGAGAGGCTATTTATAGCCAAAACTCCCTCCCCTATCACTCTATTCAAATTCCCATGGAAGGGATGTATTTTTCTATATTCTTTGGAATATTTGAGGTGCATTATTACTTCTTTCTTTCATTTTGTATCCTCCCATCACTTACCTCTTATTCCATACAAATTTGGGCTAGGTTTTGGTGAGGATTTCACTAGATCATAGTGAGATCATTAGCGGTTGATGTATATTTTGTGTGCAGACTGTAGAGTAAATCTCGAGAGGTTTAAATCAATATGTTGTTCATTGTTTATCACAAGGTATATCACTGAATGGTTTTAATTAGGTTTTATGATGGTTTGTGGCTTAATTATAATTCAATTCGAGAGATAAAAATTGTGTTTTTTTACTTAACATATGATCAAGGGTGATTTGGGAGTAGAACACATTCAGTTTCTCATGATTCCGACATCGTTGGACCACCCGATTAGTATTTCACCAGTTATCCAAATTTGGAATATTGTTATAAATTTATTTATTTATTTATTTTATGATGCATAAGGGTGATACATGTTATTCTTGGCTTTTTTTGGTTGGCATGAACCATAGGTTCATTCTTTGGACCGTTGGGTGTATTTTTAGGATTTAGGCATGCTTGTTTAATTAATTATAAATCATTATAATTTATTATCGATAATGCTAAATGTGATATAGGGAGGTTAGAATAGAGGTGGTTCTTGTGTGATCTTGGGCATAAATTTATCGAGCGGTGCTACAAAAGAGATGACATTTGTTTGAGTTAGGGGCCTTGACCTTTCTACATCTATTAGTTAATTGGTTATTTATTTTCATGTGCCTCATTATTATAAATTCTTCCATGTTTTTTTTTGTTTAAAATAATGATTTTATCTCATGGTATCAAATTAGTGGGTTGATATTGAGGAAAGTGATGAACCCATAGAGGGTTGGGATGGGTTTGGGGGATCTAGTTGATGTTTTTATGTGGGACTAGGTCTTAAGGGATTAGTGCCTCAATGATGAGTTTGAAAGTTGTGATATGGGATGCACACGCTATTTTATTTTTATATATGTTAAAACCTTGTACTTGATGTGACCTCCTTGATTGAATAGGTATGAGTTGTGGTACTTGATTTTTGGGCATCCCAGGAACCTTCTAGATTGGTCAATGTGATTTTATCCTCACAATAACTTGTGGGATGGGCCAGAGTGACTGTTTGGGCCTCCAAAGAACCTATGGGATGGGATGGTGTGATTGTTCGGCCTACCAAGAACCTATGAGGATAGGCCAGTGTACATTATTGGCCTACCTAGAACCTATGGGAATAGGTTGGGGTAACTTTTTGACCTCCCTAGAACTTTTGAGGATGGGTTGGGTGACTTAATGGACCTCCATGGGTACACAGGGTTGGGTCAGGGTACTTGATGAGGTAGTGAACCAAGATACAGGTGTTGGCCATGGGACATTGGTGTTACTGAGCTATTAATAGATATTCCTTCTTGTATGGTGATAAGGCAATTAGAGTATGGGCTATGTTATGATATGGATTCTGGCATGGCTTCGAAGTAGGTAGTGTATTGGTTGTGGTATGAGGTGGATCTCAGCATGTAGCTGAAGTAGGTATGTTTGTGTGTGCGTTTTGTGATATGTTTTTAGGTGGGTAAGTTGAATGGAAACCACTACACCCACTTATATATATTTCATGCACTCCCATTTGATAACAGTGACACTCAATTGGGTTGATGCATTGGGGATGTCTATCGGGTCATTGGACACACCCCTAATCATATACACAGTGTGTGTTCAAGTGTATTTGGATAGAATATCTTATTTTATCTCAAGGAAAAGGTACCACATGGAGCTGGGAATAGGGTATAGTTCAGTTGGTCATGGAGGTCATGGATAAAACTTAAGGGTATATGAGTTGGGGTGAAGTCCGTTATATTTATTTTTAGTCACTATTTGGAATGTACTAGACAATGCTCCATTCATTTTATATGATATATGTTTATTTAATCTATTTTCACTGCTCTTTCTATGATTGATGTATCATATGGAACTACTATTTATTTATTCTAGATTTTATGGGGCTCATGGGTTCCCAGTTTCAAGTATATAGGTTGGTTATAAATCCACTATACAAATGATTCATGCTGATTTTTCAATAGGATTTGGGCATGACCCCTTAGTCTTGTTTTAGGGAGTAGTCTCCCCATGACCATGTTAGGCCCTCACTAATCATTGGAATCATTTAGAGTGTGGGGAGACATGTCTAAGGTCATGTGGTTCTCATCCTCTTGGGAGTATTTTTGAAATCCTAGGTTAGGGAATTACAATTAGAGTGGTGTGGTAGTGTATGAATAATGATGGGAGGCCCTTAGTGATATCACAGGCATGGATTTTATAAGGCATTGAAACTCAGGCATGAAATATTGTCTCAAACACAATGGTGATGATGGATAGTGGTTTCTACTCTCTAAATAGGAATGGTATTGACCCCCAAGGTGAATCAGGCATGGTCAACGGTGGACATGCGACCAAAAATAGAGTTTTTGATAATGCAGATGGTGGAAATCATAGGTGTTTACGGTTTCTATGTTTGGATTTTTCAATCACACGATATGTGACTACAAAGCACATTCCTTGTTTTTATTATGAGTGAAAACTAAAGTTTATAAACCGAATTAAATATTAAATGGTGTGAATTTTTGGTTATCATTCCATGTTTATTGATCCACATGACTTAGGAATGTATTTTAGAACACTCTTGGATAACCCCTTGGTCCATCACACAATGTGATCTAGGTAACAAACCATGTTTTACGATTACACGACTCATGTTCTTATGGAAGTACACACTTAGCTATCCTATGAGTCCAATACACTATATCTCCCTATATAATTTCCATGTAGGATGATTTCACATTATTGGAAATTCATGATAAACACCTAACTACTTATTAAGGATCACACGCTATGTCTATGAGGAGTATATTCCATGTACTATGTGGCCTTTAGTGTTTTTCATGTCTTTTTTATTGAGGGACAAAGTTTGAAAAATGAATATTCCTTTCTTATTAATTTTTAATATAGGATGTGATGGTGAATACCTTTTATTTAATTGTAGTTTTTTTTCTATATATTTATAGGAAATTAGTGTTTTATGGATTCATAGAGATAATGATGAAGTGTGGGAAAGACATTTAGAGTAGGCGAGGTTGCTAATCCATTTGGGACATCATAATTATATGGAATGGATCCCCTCTATATGTATTGGGGTAGGTAATCCATTAATTTTAACAAGGTCTAGGTCACCCATATATTAGATATAGTAAGTAATCCCATATAAGATGAGGTATAGGTCCTCCATATGTGGACTCAGTACTCCCTCGATCGACATTATTTCCCTTGACACGGTGAACGTCCTCCATAGGGGTCGACACTACCTCAACTAATTTATAAATTTTAATAAGGAATGAGTCCCCTTATATGAATCCTAATATGTAATATGAGTTTTATAGAAGCTAAGTACTTTAGGTGACTCATGTATTATGATATTCTTGGTATCCTAATTCCCCATGAATATTTGGTTTATGGAGTTGAGCTGTGATGATTTTGTTTTCTACTTAACCTCAGTTTTCCTGATTCTTAAATCATATGGATTTTTTTCTTTTTTAATATGACATACTTTTAATTCCTTCTTTTTTATTTTTATGTAATCTTACTGGTAATTTTTAAACCCACCCATAAATGGACTTTATTCTCACACATGGTGTGTCTATGAAGATGAAAAATAGTCTGAAGGCGATTTCAATGGAAATGGTGTTGGTGAAGCTGGATCTTAGTAAAATTTGGGGGGAATGATGCTATCTATGATTATTTCGAGAGTTGGGATAACGTGCATTTCTTTCTACTTATGGTGTATGGTCTATGTTTATTTCAGGATTTTGGGGTCTTGTTTTCTCCCATGTTCTCTAGTGTTTGATTTCTTCTATTGTTATGCATGACTAGAGTATGTCACATGAATGTTATATTACAACTGGTTATCATGTCTATATTTCATTATTATTATTCTATACAGGAGATAAGTGTTTATATGAAGGTTTATTAGGATAAGGACACCCATTTATATGATATTCCTTCTTGGTTATAGTTTACATAACCTAGCCTATAGGAGGTGAGCTTGGGGTGTACACTTGGCTTACCTCCATCCCCAGTAAGGTTCTAGTGGTTCAGGTCATATCAATGTACCATATATATTAATCTCGTGAGATATAAGATACACCAATTTCATTATATAGTTATATAATTTTAAGATCACCTACCATATAATAATATATCATTACATATGTGTGGCATACGAAAATTAAAACAATCAAAGAAACATTAAAAGTCATAGCATAAATAACCCATAAAAATAGATTGAGTTACACAATAATTTCTAGAAGGAATAAAAATCATCCAAAGAGAGAAATTTTATTATAAAAATAATGTAAATCTTTAGAGAAATATGGAAAATATAACATAAAACAAGTTTACATGATGACACATAAAATATTATCGACATAGATGAAAAATCCTTCGGGGGAAGAGTTTAAATTGTAAGAAAGTCAAAAAAATAATTTTTTAACATTCTATTGTTTTAAAAAACATGGGAAATATAAAAGAATTGAATGTAAATGAAGAATAATGGGAAAAAATGGTATGAAAGGAACATTATAATTAATACTTCTAAAGTAAGATACATAAACAAAATATATTAAAAGGAAGGTGAATAAGGGACCAAGTGAGAAATGTAAAAAACGCACATTGAGAGATCCTAATTTTAACATTGTCAGTAAGAATCAATCAATGTAAATAGGCATGAAACATATATAGAAACAAATGTAAGAGTATAGAATATTTATACAATGTGAAATATTTAAGAATCAATGGACATAAATGTAGAAAAAAATATCAAATCAAAATAGAGGTCAAGAGGAGTTCCCTTTAAGATATTCAAGGGAAAAAACAGGTTTATAAATCTATATAAATAGTCAAAAGAAATTTAATATGAGTATTAGAATGATAATTTCATACAAATCATCTAAAGGAATATTAAACATAAAGAATATCAAATAAGAAGAGTGGGTAGGAAAAACCCCTTACCTTTACAACAGACTTGCCTAAACATACTGCAAATCCATACATAATCAACTTTATTTTTTAATATTTTATTTTCAAGACTTATTTATATTTATTAAATTCTATATGAATCAGTATTATTTATTTTTCACTTATTTATTAGTTATTCATAATTTAAATTAGTCATCATATGTTAATTATTTTAATTATTCCATTCTTATTTTAGTATGATAGTCTCAATCATCATTCATTATTTACAAGTTCAACATCTCTAGAATAGTCAAGTTATTATAATCATAATTATATCACCATGATATTTTAATATGTAATTGTAATTTTGTAAATAATTTATTAAATAACTTGTTTCACATGAAACATTGAACTAAAATGACCTGTGACATATTAGATGAGAATTATTAAGAAAATCAAAAACAAGAATAAAACCTATAGTAAATAAAGTGGTAGTAATTAATAAAAAATGATTACATTTAGAGGGTAAATAATTAATATTATTTAATGTCAAAAAATGTATTGTTTTTCAAAGAATTATTTTAAAGTGTTGTGTATATTATCAAAATAAATTAAATAAATTATTTTTAAAAGATAACTATGAATATATGTAATTTTTAAATGCATGAAATAATTATTAAAATTAATTTAATTTGTAATTGATAAGAAATAATATTAAGAACACTTAAAGTTTGAAAGAAATTTTATCTATTAAAGTAGTTTTTATTTTGTATTTTCACTTAAGATATAAATTTTTAAAAGTTAGAATCAGAATTTGATGAAATTAAATTAATTTTTTAAATCATTACATCAAAATTATCTTAGGATGATTTTTTTGGATTTTTGTAAAATGGTTGATTTTTAGGTGGATAGTAAAAACTAGAGTTTTTATGAATACTGTCACTTTTGTGAAATCATCATGATATAAGAATTACGAGAAAGTTTGTGAGATCTATTTAATATACAAAATATATATTTATGTAGTAAAATTAGGAATATAAAAATATTAAGTTGAATTTATAAACCCATGTTTGATATTTTAGAACCTAAGTGATATTTTATTCTAATAAAAGAGTTATTTTTTATTATTTTCTTTAATTAAGTAATTAAAAGGTTATATTTAGTTTTGTATTGGTTTTAAATTCACATAACTCTTTTTCTTTTATCTGTAAGCCAATAAATTTCATGATAATCAATTCTATAAAATATTTTATGTGTAAATTCAGTTTTATGTTTAGAAGAGAATTTTAATAAAATCTTTTTTCATTGCATTTTTCATATTTATATTAAAAGTAATTTTAAAAAACTCTAAATATTGAATCTTGTAAAATGGATTTCATATTTGGAATATTGACAATCAAATTATGCAATATTATTCATTGCAGTTTTAGTCATAAAATTAAGTTACTGTGGTAAAACTTAGTCACCATGGTAAGTGTTAAATGAGTGAAAGGGGCTAAAACTATGTGATAAGGTCACATATATCAAATATTCTTATATATAGTATGATTTTATGAGTAGATTTTGACTTATACTATCATATCTTCAAATTTGGGTTTCCTTGGTTCCACTTGACTCTCATGAATACATTTATATTATTTTGATGTTCAGATTATTTATAAGAGTCCCACTCCTCTCACCAATAAAGGGATCCCTTCATCCCCCATGCTTCATCACCCACTTTGATAACATTATAATAACCAATATATGATGAAAAAATTCCCCAAAACTATTATAAATGATCTATAGGTTCTAATATCACCAAAAGACCATCCTAATAATGATTAAGGGGAGATCCAATAGAGCATACCCAAGTAAGAGGTAATTATCTTAACCTTGTTGTTTCATGTTTCTTCCTTTTAAACCTCTTCCAAATATTTTATAACCATATTAATATAATTATATCCGTATAATTAGTCTAACTAAATGATATCATGTTAATTTAACAACAATTATCTACCTCCATTTCATCCAATGGAAAATGAAAATTCATCAGTGTGTATGTCCGGACTACCGCCTCCACGGACGAAATATTTAATTTTTCATTATCACCTAAAATTATTGGTTTTAATGACGGATTTAATGAATAAATATGACATCGTGATTCTGGAAAGATAAATCGTTATCAACCTTATTTCCCTTTTATCTATTAGAAAAATGAAAACATCACCATGTTAGGTGCAAACTACCCCCACGAGGAACGACGTATTTTATTTTTCAGCACTTCCTTACATGGTTGCTTTTAAAATGAATTTAATGAATAAATATGATATTTATAACATTATTTATTTTCTAAATAGATAATTTGGCCATTATATTTATAATATTAATAATCAATGGTCATTGTAAAATTTAACATCTTAAAATGAGCATAACAAGATACTTTGAAAGTAATAACTTCTTACCATTTTATTTCATTTATCTTATTTATATAAAAATTATTAAAAAAAAGTTATTACATTAATAAAATTTTCTTGAAATCATTAATATTCTATAATAATGATCATATCATTATGAGTTGGCATGTTTTTACTCTTTCACAAGTTTGTTTGGGTCAATTTTACCACTTACATTCATGTTTATGTCATGAAATATTTAGGTGACCGTTAATTTTTTAGGGATGGCCTACCCATAAGGAACACGCCGCACGTGCCTCTGCATTTTTGAATTTTTCAACCGTTTCTCCAATTCTCCATCTCTTCTGCCACATGCGAGCTCCGCTCCTCTGTCTTCGGTGGACCGTCCGTCAGACTTCTTCTTCCCCTCGCCTGGTTCGACGGACCTGCTAGGTGCTCCGGCTCCGCCTCGAGTGTCGGGGGGTTTCATCGAGGCCCCCTCCCTCAGATATGTTCTTCTTAGGCCGACTCCTTCGTCCGGTTGCGGCTTGTCAGCGTTCTCGGAAATATCCATTATCCCGGTTGGTTCAGATGTGGTTGATGGGGATCCATCTGTCTCCTTTTCGGAGGATGATTTTGTGGAGGCTTCTAAGCCTCATTAATGGACTCTTGTGGCCCATTTTGGTCAGAATCGGCCTCTGCTCCCTCTTTTCCAAAGGCTTGTCGATTCTTGGGGGCTGGTGGAGTCTTCTAGGGTCTCGGTGCTTAACAGGAGGTCGTTTTACAGGATTCTGTCATAAAGGGATGATTTGGTTGTGGCTTGGCCTTCTCCCCTCTGATTGTGTGGAAACAAACATTTTCATCTGTCCTGTTGGTCCTTGGGAGTTCACTCTGGCCAGGACTCTCCTCTGGAAGTCATGTGGCTTATTCTTCCTGGGATTCTACTTCCCTTCTAGAATGTGGCATTTCTTCGTTCCATTGTTGATTTGGTTGGGTGCTTCCTGTGCGTGGATGAGCGTTCCTCCAAGATGCTTGATGTTTCCTCGGCCCGGATTTGTGTTGAGGTGGACCTCTCCCTCCCTCTCCCTCAGCGCATTCTCCTCAGAGCTGGTTCCTTCTGGTGGTGGAAGAAAATCATGGTTTCCTCGTCCTCTCGCTTTTGCTCTCATTTCCAGTTTCAAGGTCATTGGACAAGTGATTGCAGGCGGTAAGGGGCTGCTCAAACTTCTCCCCAAGGTGGTGTTGTTTCTTCCTCCCCTGCCCCATGCCCCCCCTTGGCCTCCTCCCTGCCTCTTACAGGGTGGTATGCTTGTTTGAATAACTCATGTTAAATTTCTTTAATATTATTATAATGGAATAACCACGAATATAATTTTCAAATTGATCGACTTTGACAATTAATTAAATAACCACTTTCGATAACCGTTTTATCCCTATTAAAAGCGTCGTCTTCTGGCCAATTAGGTCTCAGTTAAATTCTGGTACGTTCTATCAATTTTGTTGCGAAAGAGAAAGGAGACAAATGTTAGAAATTTTTTTCAGTGGTAGAAAATCAAGGAGATTCAAATAAAGAAGATCTAACAGACCAATATATGTCTGATCTTTTTTTGAATTTTGTTTATCTAGGTGATAGTCACAGATTTCAAAGATCCTGAAATAAATGAAATTAATTTACATGTGCTATCAGAAGCTCGGTTATGAAATCTATGTTTTTTTCATAATTCTTACCTTCTTATGTAGCATTAAATTAAGATCCTTAAAAAAATGGACTTCGTTATTCAATCAATGCTTTTTCAGGATTTTTTATTTTATTTTAATGTCTGTTAATAATAATTATGATAGCGTGCGGAGGGATTTTTTGAAATTTTCAATACACTACATTGATGATTTTAGATTTTAAAATTTGGGTTGCCTTTGATGATTTTAGATTTTAAAATCTTCTTATTTACATATTATTATTATTTGATAATATAGTGGAATTTTAAAATTTTGATTTTGAACAATCAATAAACAAGAAATAAATGCGCTCTCTTAAATTTTGTTTCAAATTTAAGCATGCAGTAGATCTTTTTTTTGGGGGACAACACTTTACACTTTAAATGATGCTTTGTTCACGAGTCTTCATAATTAATTAGCAAAAAAGTAATAATGACATCCTTAAAGTTCAATGCTCTGTTTTGTAATGCACGATGAACAAATAAAGAATTATCGGTTTTTAAACTGTAAGGAAATTGATGCATCAACTCTCATGTACGGTTATGAAATTCAAACTACAAAGTTCTCCATTTAAATTTAATGATATTAAACGATTAAGCCCCTATTTTTCAGGGGTTTTCAAACCTCAAAAAAATATATATTAAAAAAACAATGATCATTATTTGAATGAACAAATAAGGATTATTTTTATTTTTTTAAATTCTATTTTAGACGTTAGAATGTGTTAAATGTTGTAATAAAAAAATTATAATATTGATTTGTCATTATTTGAAATAAATATTAGAGTTTTAAATTTGACTCCAAAAACAAATTAAAGAAAGAGTAGACAAAATTTGGATTTATATTTATTAACATTTATTTGAATTTATAATTATGTTATGATTATGATGCTTTATATTTGGAACATTGTTGCCTTAGATTTGTTAATCACCAAAGTGCTCAAATCATAAAGTTAAAATTGGTTCAAAATTATGTTAAAATAATAGATATTGATTGCTCAAAAAATTTGATACTATTATGATATTTTATGAGTAATTGAAATTCATTATTATGAGATATTTATTAATTTCCCAAAAGCAATTTTCATATTCTAATAATTTATGAATATAATTGTTGGCAATATATATGTGCATTATGTGATTTATTTATATATCCAAAGATAATAAATAAATCTAATTAATGCGTATATTATTTCCAAATAAAGTTATTTTAATTAGTATCAATTATGTTTGTGTATTAGTGTATCACCTAAAGGAAAATTGTCACGACCCACTTTCCCCAAGATGAGAGAAGGGACAATAAACTACCAGACCCTTCCTTCTTCAAGTTGAAGGAGAGATAATGACCCCCAAGTCTCACCTTCAATGGGCCATAGAGTGGCGACTAGCACAAAAGCTATAGAATCACATGTAATATGGAAGGCATTACCCTTTTTATTTAGTAGAATTGGGAGATAAGATGGTAAAAACACAAACAACTCCAAAACTAAAGGTAAAAGTAAAGCCAAAACCCATTCCCATATGCATGTTCAAAGATAAACCCATATAAGGTACAAGAAAACTCCAAAGGGAAAGTATCAAAAGAAATGAAAACAACAACAACTGTCCCAACGTTTGAGCTAGTACGGTCCTACACAGTCCCCGAAGTCCTCCTGGAAAGCTGAAAGCAGTTTTATACACACAGGGTAAGTATACTGGTATACTCAGTAAGGAAAACCAAAACCTATCATACACAAGTGGGGAGACATTCCAATGCCGCGTGAGAAGGTGGAGGTAACAAAAAACACTTAGTAAGGAAACTATCCACCCGGCCTCATCAAGGCACACTCCCCAAATAACACAAGTCAGGTATAGTAATAGTAATACCACATAGATATTTGGGTACCCCACACTACTTTCCCACTAGTTATTGAAGACATCCTACACGTTAGACCTCCTCCGCCATTTTCACTGCAGTCCCACTACCGCCCCAACAACAACCTTATAGACCACCACAACCATGCATCCCGCCCACAGACACATGGGCCACCACAACCATACGTAACCACGCCCGGGGACACCTGGGCCACCACAACCATGCGTAACCACACCCGCAGACACCTAGGCCAGAACAACTACTACCACGCCCAAAGACACCTGGGCCTTATCCCGAAGACACTTGGGAAACAAACCTATCCGCACACACCTGGGCCAATCACCACAACATACCATGCCCGAAGATTCTTGAGCTATAATGGACCTCAGGCAATCACAGTTAGCCTGAATAGTCTTGGGCTACTTGGGAGGGGGAACAGAAAAGAGCTAATAACTAGTCACTCATAAAAATGTTGGAAAAAACACCCTCCCCCATGAAATGAGGGTGTTCAGCATGAAGTTCTCAACTCGGGTGGACTGCGAATAAGAAACACATGAGCTAAATTTATACATACAGGTATACAAGAACTCATCCCAACCTAAGGGTCCCGAACCAACCCATACACAAACACCCTTTTTACTATTCATACATGCACAAAAGCACAATTGCCATAACTAGAGAACTACCCATTTCTGGAGAAAAATTCCCCATTGAACCCATTCATGTTATAACGATCAAGTGATTCCATTCAAGTATTCCTTCACTACTGGGAAACTAGAGGCATAACCACAAGCTAAAACAACAACTAAAGGAAAACAATGAAGCATCAATTTAAGCATTCACATCCGGTTCTCTTGTAAGGTCACAACAACAAAAAGGGGGTTCTATGAGATCCCTCGATGTACTGGAACCAAATCAAGCCCCAACAGACAGCACCACGTGGCCTCAGATCTACAAACCAACAACTGAACAACAAGAGATCCCATCCCCATCCATGTCACCCCTCAAACATTAAGCAGAACAACCGTGCTTATTAGTAGAACATAACAAGGGAGTTTTCAGATTTAACCCCACCATTTAACAAGTTTCTTTTTTATGTTTGGTTAATTGGGGTGATCACACAAGGATTTTTATTCATTGGGAATCCATTTAATCAATCAGGTTTACGTGATTAACCAGTTTCCATGTTACAGCCATTCATTTAATCAATCAGGTTTACGTGATTAACCAGTTTCCATGTTACAGCCATTTAATCACAAGATTTTCAAGAAAAACAAAGGTTCACTAGTGCACAAGAAAGGACCACCGACGAACACGTTTTTTAGTGGGCATAAGCCCATACAATTCACAACATATGAATAAAAATAAAAGAGTACAACAACATCATCATCAAACACACCCCTTCATTATTTAGAAACCATTTATTATCTTTGTTAAGGTTGGGTTTCATCCACACCCCGAGAAAGCATTAACATACCCACCCCACATGATACACAGTAAAGAGAGATGAAGGAAGACCCTACTTAGATGATCAAGGATCGACGTTTCCTCCCTGTGTCAAGAACTAGTGATGGATGAATTGTACGAGAAGGACTCCAAGAGAGAGTAGAAAAGGCTCCTGCATGGGAGCATGATTTGTATCAAGGAGAGGTACTCTAAACTCACCAAGGAAAGGAAAGAGGATAGGGAAGAAGGAAATCTCTGTGTGATAAAAGGCCAGATCCAGAAGTTACAGGATATGAAATCTCAAACCACTAAAAAGGTAGATCATGGTTTCACCACACTTCTGGGTGGTTACACATGATGGAATTAATTGTTATTTAATAATTATCCTCTGAGATGGTGGAGATAATGGTTTTGAGTTAATATATATCCTCTAAACATAGAAAACCACGTAACAGGGGCGAAGTTGGAAGGCACGAGGAAAGGTGTGACACTAAGTAAATGCCACATGTTTTTGTAACCGAAGGGTCACACGAATCTTGGGGGTTTAAAAACATCTTTTGCTAGCTTTAAATGGATTTAAAGGGGTATTAAAACACTTTTATGTCAAAAGATATGTTACAGGAGAGGAACTGGGAAACTCGGGAAACTGGAAGAAAGAAAAAAAAAGAAAAGGGTGGGAGACACTGTGTCACCATAATGGTGTCAGCGTAATGGTTCCAATGGTTTAGTGAGACACTGTAAACAGTGCCACCATTTTGGTGTGTGACTGTGATGGTGCGACCGGGAAGGTGCGACTGTGACGGTGCGACCGTGACGGTGCGACCGTGACGGTGCGACCGTGACGGTGCCACCGTTAGGGTGCCACCATCACGACACCCCTGTCACGGCGCCACCGTCACGTCGCCACCTTCACAGCGCCACTGTTAGGGCACCACTTTCACGACGCCCCCGTCACGACCCCACCTTCATGGATCCACCACCATGACGCCACTGTGATCGGTGACACCGTAATGGTGGAACTGAGTTTTTGGAAAACTCCTTAATGAGTCACTGGTGGTCCCCATGATACCTCAAACACCATAAATTTGGAAAAGTAATGGACCAGGAGGGTCCGAACCATTACATCAGATACCTCTCAAACAATTTTCATCCTCGAGAATTCAAGAGTAAACCCGAAAATAAGAGAGGGGTCAAAACAACCACCTCATAAGATACCTCTCAAGGACAAAACCACCCTAGAGTTACTCGAAATCCAGAACAAACCCTAACATCTAGGAATAACTCTCCCTCATATATCTCCTGAATGACTAAAGATGCACCACCACTCTTATCCCCCAAGAAACCACACAAACTTATAAAGGCATCTCTATCCAGAAATATGGATTAGGGAGTCCCTTTCCCCATGTCAATATACTATCCTCTTTGGGTGCCACTGACTCACCTGCATGGGTTTAATCACATCCACCTTAATGTGTCTCAATTAGAGATCGGGTCCTCCACTCCCCATGGTTAGGAATTTTCAGACACACTTAGAGAACAAGGGAAACAACCCATCTCATAATTAACAAGTTCAAGCACTACATCATAGTTAAGTACAAAACAACACAGAACAAAAAAATAAAAATAGATCTAGGTACCTAGCACGAATTTGTGCTTCACATTCCCAGGTACTCTCCTTAAGGCCACCATGCCTCCATAACACATGAACCAAGAGAATGGTTCATCCATGAAGCACCTTCTCCTCTTGATCCTTGATCCTCACTGGTCGCTCCATGAACGTCCCATCATCCTCAATATCCAACTCTTCCCAATCAAGGACGTACGAATCATTGTGAAGATACTTATGGAGTTGAGACACATGGAAGACATCGTGAACCCTCAGTAGCAGTGGTGGTAGCTCCAGCTGATAAGCCACTTTGCTGACCCGCCGCAACAACTCAAAGGGTCCGACGAACCTAGGAAAGAGCTTACTCCCCCTACCGAACCTCTGTTTCCCACGCTGAGGGGAGAACTTCAAGAAAACGTGGTCCCCAACCTCTAACTCCAAGGGTCTCCTCCTATGGTCGGCATACAACTTATTCCGGTCCTGAGCCGCCTTCCTCCTTCCATGCACAAGCTGGACCTTCTCTGTCATGCTCTGTACCACCTATGGGCCAAGAACACCTGCCTCCCCAACCTCTGTCCAATACACAGGTGAAGGACACAAAATTTCATACAGGGCTTCGAACAGAGCCATGCCAATGGTAGAGTGATAGCTATTATTGTAAGAAAACTCTACCAATGGCAAGTGTCACACCCATGATCCTCTAAAGTCTAGAACACATGCCCGAAACATGTCCTCCAACTTCTGGATGGTCTTATCTGTCTTCCCATTCTTATGAGGGTAGAAAGAAGTGATGATTCATAACTGGGTGCCAAAATCATGTTGCAATCCTTTTGAGACTTGTGAGGTAAACCATGTATCCCAGTCCAAAACTATGGACCTCGGAACTCCATGCAACCGCACCACCTCATCCATGTACCTATGTGCTAAGACATCTACCGCACTCGACTCCTTGACTGCCAAGAAGTGGGCATATTTCATCAGCTGGTCCACCACTACCCATATATCTTCTCAGCCTCCTTAAACCCTGGGTAGCCCTGAGATGAAATCCATCGATATGTCATCCCACTTCCACTCTAGGAGTTCTAAAGGACACAACTTACCGCCCAAAACACGGTGCTCAACCTTCACCTACTGGCACATGAGGCACTTTTCTAGAAACTCCACCATTTTCTGCTTCACCCTAGGCTACATGAACTGACCTCTCAAGCTTTGGTATATCTAGGAAACTTCGGGGTGTACCACCAAGGGTGATTTATGGAAATTACTAAGAACTCTCTCACACATCGTCTCCGAGACAAAAAACTTCCCACATAAAAGCATCTGATTCTGACCATCTTCTGGCCATCATTCCATAGAATTGCCCTAGCTAACACGATCATGCATCACTTCAGCCTCTAAGTCTCCCCACTGATACTCCTCCACCTGTTATGCCAAGGAAGACTGCACTATCATCTGGAACAGATAGCCTCTACCATTCTCCACTTTTTCTTCCAGGTGTAAGGCAATAAACTCCTCCATCACCTTCCAAGAATATGTTGATTCTTGAACCACATAGTTCTATGACTTCCTACTCAAGGAAATGACCACCACATTTCCCCTTCCTGAGGTGTATAGAATATTGTTGTCTTAGTCCTAAAGAAACTCCATCCGCCTCCACTGCCTCAAGTTCAGGTCTCGCTGGGAGAAGATATACCTCAATCTTCTGTGATCTATGAAAACCAAAAATCGTTCCCCGATGAGGTAATGGTGCCACAACTTTAGTGTGAAAACAACTTCTGTAAGCTCCAGATCATGGGTGGCATAGTTATTCTCATGAGGACGTAACTTCCTAGACCCATAAGAGATCACTCCCCACTGCTACATTAGCATACACCCCAAGCCTAGGTCTGAAGCATCACAAAAAAATTCAAACATTACCCCTTCCTATGGAAGCCTCAGTACTAGGGCACTAACTAGTTTCTCCTTCAGATAACTGAAGGTTGCCTAGTATTGCTTACTCGATACAAAATCCTGGTCTTTCTTGGTCAAGGTTGTCAAATGTGATGCGACTCGAGAGAAGTTGGGAAAAAACCTCTGGTAGTAACCTGCTAGGCCCAGGAAACTACGAACCACTACCACGTTCTGGGGTGATGCCTAAGAAAAAACCACTTCGACCTTTGACGGGTCCACTGCTATTCCCTGTTGGGACACCACGTGTCCAAAGAAGTGCACCTCTTGTGTTCTGAACTTGCACTTGGACAACTTCCCGTGGAGACGGTGCTATCGAAGGACCTCTAAAACTGTCCTCAGATGCTCGAAATGATCCTTCTATGATCTTGAGTAGATCAGAATGTCATTGATAAACACAAATACAAATCGATCCAGATATTCACAGAATATAGAGTTTATAATCCCCATGAACACGGCTGGTGCATTCGTAATGCCAAATGACATGACCATGAACTCAAAGTTCCCATATCTGCACCTGAAATCAGTCTTCAAGATGTCACCTTCCTTCACCCTAAACTGGTGATATCCCAACCGCAAGTTTATCTAAGAGAACCAATCTACTCCCTTCAACTGGTCAAAAAGGTCGTCGATCCTCGGGAAGGGGTAAGGGTTCTTGACCGTCATCTGATTCAGCCTTTGGTTGTCTATACACACCCTGAGACCACCGTCTGCCTTCTTTGAAAACAAGAATAGAGTACCCCGTGGTGATGTGCTCAGTCGGATAAAACCCTTCTTCATCAATTCATCAACCTAGATCAGAAACTCCTGCAACTCATAAGGCGCCATCTGATAGGGAGCCATCAAAATTGGATGGGAATTGGGTTTCAAGTATATCCCGAACTCAACATCATGTCGAGGGGGTAGAGTCACCACCTCTATAGGGAAGACATCTAGGAACTCACTGACGATCCCCAGTACTTCCACCATCTCTATATCTATCGACTCCATTGACAGTTCATCTTACAAGGAAAGAAGGGGTTCTAATTGCCGGCTCCCCTCCTGGTAACCCTGCTCGCCAACGAAAGTTACACGTTGGCCACCCATATTTGAAAACACGACCCTTCTCTAGAAGGAGTAGATAATGGTATACAAAAGGAAGAACCAATCAATGCCTAAAATGAAATCATATGGCTGCATCTGTTGAAAAATAAGGTCTCCACTTGACTGATGTTGCCCCAACATCAGTCTACATCCCCGGAAAACATAGGTTAAGCCGGTCTGACTTTCGACTGGCGTACTCAATTCCAGGGGAATAGGAAGTCTCTCTGCATATAGATCCAAAGAATGGGATAGAATGGGTGAAACGAAGGAGTGTGAAGCTCCTAAATCAAACAAGGAACAAGCAAGAGTATTAAACAAGATGATCGTACCTCAAACGACCTCTGGTCCCTCTGGAACTACTGCCTCTCTAGAATGCAACTGCCCACACCCAACTCCTTTTCCCCTTGGCTGTCGGCCACCTCCCCAACCACACTCCATTAAGGTTACCCAAGGAGTGCCTTGAGGTTTTCCTTCTCCTGAAACATCTGTTCTTAGAGGAGCGAGAACCCACTATCCCTACTGCGTCTATTGATAAGGCCTGGCTGGAAACTGCTGCTACTGAGGTGGGCGCTGAACCTACCCACCCCCACTATACTGCACTCGGTTCGGGCACTGATTCCGAAGGTTCCCATGGATTCTACAGATAAAGAATTATAGTCCTATGCCCATAGGGGAAAGGGCAAGGGCTGGGAGATCAGAACTAGAACTACTGAGGCCTGCTCCCCATCAGCCGAAACCTGGAAGGCCCTGATGCTGGAGGCCTGCTACTAACGACCTTCTCCTTTGACGAACCCTACTGGATCCCCTATCTTGGCACACCTCCCAACATGTGAATCCTATCCACCACTTATTCCTTCTTTTTAACCTTCAGTTATTTTAGTAGAGTGAAGGGAGTAACAACATACTGAAGAGAAGGTCAGAGTGCCTCCTATAAATGTCTTGCCCGATACTCCTTTTCTAGAAAGAGGTCCATAGAAAAATGAAGGAGATCCTTGAACTTGATCCCCAACTCCCTCACCATCATACTCCATTTCTGGAGGGAGAGAATCTCTTGCCTCTTCTCATCCTTCATCATGGAAGAAAGGAATTCCACCCATAACTCGTTCTTGAAGTCAGACAACGAAACCTCTTATTCCCTCTTCTCCCTAACATAGAGTGTCCACCACTGATGCGCTGCTCCCTACATCTGTCTTACAACCATAGGAACCCAGTACTCATCCAGATCCCAAATAAATATGAAAGCTATCACAAACTCCTCGATCCATCCTTCGGTCACCATATATGAGACGCTTCCCTCATACTTCCCGAGGGTCTTCCGTTGAAAGTCATGTAGTGTCTTCTTCCACTGGCCATCCTCCTCCTCTTTATCTACCTTCTGCTGATCATCCAAATCATCCTCCTGGGCCTTTATCTCCAACACTACTCATGGTATTCTTCCAGGTTACATAGATTCAAGGTAAACAAATAATGCATAAGCCTGAGTAGTGTAGAGGATTTCTTTTAAATTTCAGTTAAACTTGTTATTTATTTAAATTCTCAGAACACCGAGAACACACAAGAACACAAGTCATTATGATTCATGTACCTTTTTAGGGTCTCTACCCTGCAATCAGTGTAGAATCACTTGGTCATTTGGCAGGTCTAGAGTCCTTTCATCAGATCATGATGCCCCCTAAAATCCTATTTCTTAGCTGGTCTTTCATGGCCCACTTCATGCACCAAGATTGCCTAACACTATTTCCCTACCATCCCATGCAATACTCATTGTTCCTAAATTCAAACTCCATCCTATATCTCAACCATCCCCTTTGATACCATTCTATCATGACCTGCCTTCACCAGGATGAGACAAGGGACAACAAACTATCAGACTCTTCCTTCTTCAAGTTGAAAAATAGATATTGACCCCCCGAGTCTCGCCTTCAATAAGACCTGGAGTGGTGACTAGCACCAAGAGTATATAATCACATGTAATATGGAAGGAATTACCCTTTTTATTTAGTAGGATCATGAGATAAGATGGTAAAAACCCAAACTCCAAAACTAAAGGTAAAAGTAAAGCCAAAACCCATTCCCATATGCAAGTTCGAAGATAAACACATACAATGTACAAGAAAAATCCAAAGGGAAAGTACCAAATGAATAGAAAACAACAACATCAATAGTCCCAACGTCCAAGATAATACGGTCCCGCATGGTCCCCAAAGTCCTCCTAGAAGCCTGAATGCAGTTGTATACATGTAGGGTGAGTATACAGGTATACTTAGTAGGGAAAACCAAAATCTCTCGTGCACAAGTGGGGAGGCATTCCAATGCCCCGTGAGAAGGTGGAGGTAACCAAAAAAACTTAGAAAGGAAACTATCCACCCAGACTCACCAAGGCACACTCCCCAAATAATGCAAGTCAGGTCAAGTAATTGTAATAGCATATCGATATTTGGGTAACCCACACTACTTTACCATTGGTTATTGAATACATCTTATGCATCAGACCTCCCCCGCCATTTTCACTACAGTCCCACTGCCACCCCAACAACAGCATTATGGGCCACCACAACCACGCATCCTACCTGCAGACACCTGGGCCACCACAACCATATGTAACCACGCCCGCATACACCTGGTCAACCACAACCATGCGTAACCACGCCCACAAACACCTGGGCCAGAACAACTACCGCCACACCCGAAGACGCCTGGGCCTCATCCCAAAAACACTTGGGAAACAAACCTACCCGCTCACACCTGGGAAAACCACCACAACATACCCTTCCTGAGGAGTCATGGCCTATAATGGACCTCAGGTCTTTATAGCCTACCTGAAGAGTCTTGGGTTACCCAGGAGAGGGAGAAGAAGGAGACAATAACCATCCACTCATAGGAATGTTGGAAGAAAAACCCTCCCTCATGAAATGAGGGTGTTCGGCATGAAGTACTCAACTCGGGTGGAGTGAGAATAAAAAACAAAAGAACTAAATTTATACATAATGGAAAACATGAACTCATTCCAAACTAAGGGACCCAAACCATCCCATACACAAACACCCTCATTACTATTCATACATGCACAAAAACACAACATCCATAACCTGAGCACTACCAATTTTTGGAGAACAATTCCCCATTGAACCTATTCTTATTATCATGTTCAAGTGATTCCATTAAAGTATTCCTTCACTACCAGGAAACTAACATGCATAACCACAATCTAAAACAATAACTGAAGGAAAATAGAAAAGTAGAAATTTAATCATTCACATCCGATTCTCTTGTAAGGTCACAACAATAAAAGGGGGGTCCATGAGATCCCTTGATGTACTGGAACCAAATAAATCCCCAATATACAGCACCACACAAACTCATATCCACAAACTAACAAATGAACAACTGGGGATCCCATCCCCATCCATGCCACCCTTTAAGTATTAAGCTGAACAATCATGCCTATTAGCAGAACATAGCAAGGTAGTTTTCAGATTTAACCCCACCATTCAACAAGTTTCTTCTTTCCGTTTAGTTTACTTGGGTGATCACTCAAGGATTCTTATTCATTGGACATCCATTTAATCAACCAGGTTTACGTGATTAACTAGTTTCCATGTTACATTCATTTAATCAAAAATATTATCAAGAAAAACAGAGGTTCACTAGTGTGCAAGAAAGGACCACCAATGTCTACGATTTTTAGTGGGCATAAACCCATAAAATTCACAACATATGAATGAAAATAAAATAGTAGAACAACATCATCATCAAACACACCCCTTCATTATTTATAAACCATTTATTATATTTTCTAAGGTTGGGTTTCATCCACGCCCTCAATAAATCAATAACATACCCACCCTGTATGATACAAAGTAAAGAGAGACGAAGGGAGACCCTACTTGGATGATCAAGGATCGATGTTTCATCCTCACACCAAGAACTGGGGATGCCCTACTTGCAGAAGAAGGACTCCAAGGGTGAGCAGAAAAGGCTCCGACATGGGAGCACGATTCATCTCCAGGAGAGGGACTCCAAAATCACCAAGGAAAGGAAAGAGTCTAGGGAAGAAAAAAATCTCTGTGTGATAAAAGGCTAGATCTTGGAGTTACGGGATATGAATTCTCAAACTGCTAAAAAGGCGGATCATAGTTTCACCATGCGGTTGGGTGGTTACACATGATGGAATCATTTTTTATTTAATAATTAACCTCCGAGATGGTAGAGATAATGGTTTTGATTTAATAGATATCCTCTAAATAGAGAAAACCACATAATAGAGGCAAAGCTGGAAGGCACATGGAAAGGTGTGACACCTAGTAAAAGCCACACGTTTTGGTAACTGAAGGGTCGCACGACTCTTGGGGGTATAAAAACGTATTTTACTAGCATTAAATGGATTTTAAAGAGGTATTAAAACACTTTTACATCAAAAGATATGTTACGGGAGAGGAACTAGAAAACTCAGGAAACTGGAAGAAAGAATAAAAATCAAAGGGTGGGAGACACAGTGTCACTGTAACGGTGCCACCGGTTCAGTGAGACATCGTAAGCGGTGTCACTGTTTCATTGTGCGACTGTGTTGGTGTGACCATGATGGTTCAACCTTGAGGGTGCCACCATGACGGTGCCACCGTCACTGTGCCATCATCACGGTGCCACTATGACCGGGTCCACCATAACAGTGGAACCGAGTTTTTGGAAAACTCTTTAATGAGTCATTGGTGGTCCCCAGGATACCTCAAACACCATAAATTTGGCAAAGTAATGGAATAGGAGGGTCTGTACCATTACAATAAAAGTAATACACATTTAAGTTAAATAATTTATCTGAATGTATGCATTATTATTATTTCAAAGAATTAATTTTAAGTATGTATTTATTGCAGTTAGCTTTTCATTATCATTGCACTCAAAAACATCAACTGTTCCGATATTTAATGGATTAAATTTCTCTTATTAGAGTGAGTAAATCCAATTTCACTTTGGTTTATTGGATCTTTATTTATCACTCAGAGTAGAGAAACCTTCTACTACAACGGATGATAGTAGTGATGATGATAGAGTATATTATGCATCATGGGAGATATTGATAGATTAAATTTGATGTTCATGCGAATGAGCATAGAAAGTAACATCAAGTCAGGTCTCCCTAAAACTGAAGGTGCTAAAGAATTTATGAAATCTATGGGAGACCAATCTCAAACTACTGAAAAATCTCTTGCTGGCACATTAATGAGTACATTGAACACCATGAAGTTTGATGGTTCTCGTACTATGCATGAGAATGTCATTGAAATGAAAAATATTACAGCAAGACTTAAGTCTTTAGGAATGGAAGTGGATGAAATTTTCCTTGTATAGTTTTTCCTAAACTAATTACCATCTGAGTATGGACCATTCTAAATGAACTAAAACACCATGAAATATAAATGGAATGTGCATGAATTTCATAGTATGCTAGTTCAAGAGGAAACACATTTAAAAGGTCAACAAATCAACTCCATCCATTATGTGCATCATCAAGAAGGAAAGAAGCATGGTATAAATAAGCATGGAAAAAGAAAGGGACCATTAAAGGTTAATGAGTCTTTTAGAAAGAACCAGAAGAACATAAATAAAGATAAATTACATTTCTGTGGGAAAGTTGGACATTTCCAAAAGGATTGTATGAAACGTAAGGCTTGGTTTGAAAATAAACGTAAGAAAAATGCTTATACATGTTACGAATAAAACATAGATGAATTTTCACATAATACATGGTGGATTGATTATGGTTGTATGACTCATGTTTCTAATACAATTCAGGGATCGATTCATTTCAACCAAAATCATAAGCCCAACTGATAAGTTCATCTTCATGGAAAATAGAGTGAAATTTCTAGTTGAAGTTGTCAGGACTTACTGTTTAATCCTTCATAGTGGATATAGTTTAGAATTATATGAAACCTTTTATGTATATAGTATATCTAGGAATTTGGTTTCTTTATCAAAACATGATGTTGTTGGATACATTTTTAATTTTGGGAATGGACATTTTAGTTTTTTTAAGAATTCACGCATGATTGGATATAGTTTATTATATGATGGTTTATATAAAATAAATCTTGATAATATGTATGTTAAAACCCTTGTGACCTTGCATCATAATTATGGTAATAATCATGGTTTAGTAAATGAAAAGTATTCTTATTTATGGCATACATTTTTAGGTTATATTTCTAAAGAAAGATCAGAGAGATTGATTAAGTTTGAAATACTTCCAAAATTGGATTTTACCGACCCAAACATTGTGTGGATTGTATTAAAGAAAAACAAACAAAACACAAAAATAAAGGTGTCACAAGAAGTACTCAATTCCTTAAGATCACACATATTAATATATATGGACCTTTTTATGTCAATTATTTTGGTAAAGAAAAATACTTTATCACCTTTATTGATTATTTTTCACGTTATGGATATGTCTATTTATTGCATGAGAAATCTAAAGAAATAAATTACTTGGAAATTTATGTAAATGAAGTTGAGATCCAATTGGATATAAAGTGAAGGTCATAAGGTCTGATAGGGGTGGTGAATATTATGGAAGATTTGATAAAAGTGGACAAAACCTTGGTCCATTTGAAAAGTTTCTAGAAAGGCATGGTATATGTGTATAATACACTATACCAGGAACACCACCACAAAATAGTGTGGTGGAAAGGAATAATAGAATATTAATGGATATGATTAGGAATATATTAAGTAATTCTTATTTACCCTTATCCTTGTGAATGTATGCTTTAAAAAATACTGTGTATTTATTGAATAGTGTTCCTAGTAAAGCAGTTCCAAAGACTCATTTTGAATGTTGGACTGGTAGGAAACCTAGTTTAAGACACCTACATATATGGGGTTGTCAGGAAGAAATAAAATAATATAATCCAAAACAAAGAAAACTAGATCCAAGAATAATCAGTGAATATTTCATTGGTTATCTAGAGAAATTGAAGGGATATAGATTTTATTGTCCTAACCATAGTATGAGAATTGTTGAAATGATAAATTCTAGATTTATCGAGAATGGTGAATCAAGTGGGAGTGAAGTTCCACAAAATGGGGAAATTAAAGAAGTTAGAAATCAAGTTCAATTTTCTTGTATTCTAACTTCACATGTTGTTGTTCCTCAAATTATTGCATCACAAAATAATCAAGTAGAACATCAACATAATGTTTCCCAAATTCACAATAAAGAAATGGTTGAAGAACCACAATAAATAGTGTTAAAAAGATCCCAAAGGGAAAGAAGATCAGCTATTTCGGACGACTATGTGGTATATCTGCATGAAATAGAAAATGACATTTTCATTAATAATGATCCAGTTTCATATAATCAAGCCATAAAGTGTGATAAATCTGATAAATGGTTAGATTCCATGAAACGTGAGTTGAATTCCATGGAACAAAATAAAGTGTGGGACCTTATGAAGTTTCCTGAATGATTCAAGAGAGTTGGATGTAAATGGCTCTTCAAATCCAAATATGACTCTCTTGGTAACCTTGAACACTACAAGGATAGACTTGTTTCCAAAGGATTCAATCAAAAAGATGGTGTAGACTATAAGGAAACCTTTTCACCGGTTTCTAAAAAAGATTCATTGAGAATTATTATGGCATTGGTAGCTCAGTATGATTTATAGTTACATCAAATGGATGTTAAAACAACCTTTCTAAATGGAAACTTAGAGGAAGATGTATACATGGATCAACCGATGAGTTTTTTCCACTGAAGGAAAGGAACACATGGTATGTAAATTAAATAAATCAATATATGGATTTAAACAAGCTTCCCGACAATGGTATATTAGGTTTAATGATACCATTATATCTTTTGGATTTAAGGAAAACATCGTTGATCGGTGTATATATATGAAGATCAGTGGGAGTAAATTTATATTCTTGATTCTTTATGTTGATGACATATTTCTTGTTGCAAATGATCTTGGTCTATTATATGAGACCAAGAAATTCCTCTCTAATAATTTTGTAATGACAGAAATGAAAGAATCTAGGTATGTGATTGGAATAGAAATATTTAATAATAGAACTCAAGGTATATTGGTCTTATCTCAAAATTCATAAATTAATAATATTTTAGAGAGGTTTAGGATGGAAAAATGTTTAGAATCACCAGTTCTAATTAAAAAAAAGTTAAATTTAATCTGAATCAATTTCCCAAAAATGTTTTGGAAGGAAAAAAGATGGAAGAAATTCCTTATACATCTGTTGTTGGAAGCTTGACGTATGCTCAAACATGTACATGGGTACATATTATATTTGAAGTTGGTATGTTAGGAAGATACCAAAGTAATCCTAGGCTTGATCATTGGAGAGATGCAAAGAAAGTTTTGCAATATTTACACGGAACAAAGGATCACATGCTTACTTATAAAAGATCCAATGATCTTGAGGTGATTGGATATTCAGATTCAGAATTTACTGGTTGTGTTGATACAAGAAAGTCTAATTTTGGTTATGTGTATCTTATAGACAATGGAGAAATATCATGGAAAAGTGAAAAGCAATAAGTTATAGTTGCTTCGACCATAGAAGATGAATTTATAGCATGATTTCAAGCTACAATTTAGGGTATGTGGTTGAAGAACTTTATTTTAGGACTTGGAATTGTCAATAGTATCGCCAAGCCCATGAAAATTTATTGTGAAAATACCGCAGCAGTATTCTTTTCAAAGAATGACCGATATTCCAAAGGTGCTAAACACATGGAATTAAAGTACTTTGTTGTTAAGTAGGAAGTTAAAAAACTTAAGGTATCAACTGAACATATTATCACAAATCTTATGATTATTGACCCTTTGATGAAAGGGATACCACCCAAGACATTTATTGGACATGTTGAAAGTATGTGCATTATCACTGAGTAGGTTTCATTGTATTATTGAATGTTATGATTATTACAATTGAAACTTGGACTTATAAATGTTTTGATCATGTTTCTGGTTTTTTCAATTAGAATACACTACTGAATTGAATAATGATAGCAGACACAGTCTTTAATAAAGACATTATTGTTGGACCAATTATATGTATGTATATATATATATATATCCCATTTTAATTATGATAAGAAAAATGTACATATTGTAGTACATGGAAGGGAGTATATTAATAGAGAATATATGACCGCCATGACTCATGTAGACATTATCCTTTATTATGATGAATGTTGTATACATGATAGAATATATATAAATGTGCATAATGATTGACTGAATATTAAACATAATAAATAAATATCACATGAGTTAAGTGGGAGAATGTTGGAATAACTCAGGTTAAATTTGTTTAATATTATTATCATGGGATAATGAGGGATATAATTGTCAAATTGATTGAATTTGACAGTTTATTAAATAACCACTTCCAATAACTATTTTATACCTATTTAAAAGGGCCTATCCTTTCCAATTAAATCTAAATTAAATTCCGGTATGTTTCATTAATTTTGTTGTGGAAGAGAAATGAGGAAAAGGATAGAAATAATTTTAAGTGAGAGAAAATCAAAGAGTTTCAAATAAAGAAGATTCAATGGATAAAGGTATGTCTTATCTTATTTTTAATTTTGTTTATCTATGTGATAATCACAGATTTCAAAGATCCTAAAATAAATGAAATTAATTTACAATACAGTGATGTTGATCCCTCCCCTTCTTTCCCTCACCCTGCGCCTCTCCCTTCCCTTCCCCTCATCCCTTGTTCTACCCCTGGTGGTCTGTAGGGATGCTGATGTTCCCTCCCCTTCATTCTCCCTACTATTTTCCTTTCCCAGGTTCCCTCTTCTACCCCTGTTAGACCCCTTCCCTTTTTCCACCTCTATGATAGATGCTCCTATCCTCTCTTTCCCCATATTCCTCCTCTTCCATCTATCCCCTAAAAGTGTAAGGCTCACGTGGTTTTTAGACCATCAGGTTTTTCTTTAGATGTTTCATCCCCCAGAAGCGGTTCTTCACTGAGGAAAGACAAGCTGTGTTGATTTCTTCTTCTCCTCCCCGCCAGGTGCAGGAGTTTGGGCCATCTGGGACATCCCCTGAGCCTCTACCACTGAATGGTATGGATCATCCTTTATCTCCTCAAGCATCCTCCATTTTTTCTAGGATGGTAGTTTCTCTACCACATATTCTCTCCTTGCCTAGGGAAGTTCGGACCAGATCTCAGTCTAGGAAGCATCGGTCCGCCCGAGATCTCATCTCAGATTCTATAATGGTAGTGACAAACACCTTCCTCTTCCTTTATTAATGTATTCCATCATGATTTGGAATGCTCAGGGCCTGGGTGCTTGGCCTAAAAATTACTTTATAGCCCATGATTTTCATCACAACTCTATTGGTATAACTTCCATTTTGGAACTGAAACAACATCATTAGAAGATTGCATCCTTTTCTCAACAGATTTGAGTTTTCAATTTTATGAAAGTTACTCCTATAAACCGTTATATATAGGTATTCTAGAATTCAACCTCTTCAGTTCAATTGGTGGTTTTTTCTGACTATTTCATCACTACGAAGATTCACTTTGGAGGGTGTCATTTCTACATGACCTTCATGTATGAAAAACACAACAGACAAGAAAGAGAAGCCTTATGGAATGATCTCACTTCCTTTTATCCTAGATACAAGGATTGGATTGTGTCAGAGACTTAAACATAGTTTTAGATCCTTTAGAGAGAAAAGGTGGAGGGGTTTTTCTAAGGAAGGATAGTATGGAGTTCTCTAATTTCTTATATAATAAGGGCCTATTGGATATGGATGTTTTGTGTGATTAGATCACGTGGTGTAACAATAAAAATAATGGAAGGATATACTTGGTGTGGAATTGAAAGGTTTTTGGATAATGGTCATGCCATCTCTTTATTTCCAGAGGCAAAGGTCTCCCACCTTACTCGATCTCTCTTGGACAACTTGTCGTTTCACATAGATTTATCTCAGAACCAAGTTAAAAAGGGTTGGTTCTTCTTTTCTTTAAGTTGGAAAACTGATCCTAGATACCCCCAAACCTTCATCGAGCCATGGAAGAAACCAATACACGGATATATCTGGATTTTTTTTTCACAACAGGTTACGACGTCTGAAAGGCAGCCTTATGGACTGGGAAAGAAGAAACCCTCGCATGTCCTCAATATGGAGACCATTTCATTGGAGGTTGAGAAACTGGAGTTGATGTTATAAAATGACTGAGAAGAGGCCTCATACAAATCAATGATGTCGAAGAAGAATGAGTTTTCATGTCTACTCCTAGATTATGAACAAAGATCTAGATAAAAAGCTCGAATAAAATGGCTTCATGAGAGAGATAGAAATGTGGATTTTTTCCATACATTCATTAAATGGAAGATGAGGAGGGTCATTCAAACTAACTTTCAAAGAGAGGACAAGTCCTTATCTAATGATCTTATGGAGGTGGGGACTGTAGATGCTACTCATTTCAAGTCTCTTCTTTCTGGTGAGAACACACATATTTTTTGAGGCTACCCAAGCAGTCAATCCACCTTATTTGATGCTATCCCTTGAGTGGGTTCGAGTGAGTTTAACTCTAGGATGGAGGAGATGACAGACAAGCATGAAGTTAACATACCTATACTTGCTCTTAGTTCTGATAACATGCCCAGGCTAGATGGCTTTACTGGTTTGTTCTTTTACTATTCATGGGATTTTGTCATGGAATCTATCATGGAGGTGGTGCAAGATGGTTTTCGTGGTGGTCACATCCCTCAAGTTTCAAGTGACACCTTCTTAGTTTTAATTCAAAAAAGGAAAGATCCATCTTCCTTGAATCACTATAGGCCGATCAGCCTTTGAAACTTTATTTATAAGATACCGGATTGTATAATCAATAGACATCTTTTCCTCCATTTACATCATTGGATTTTGGAAAAGCAACATGGTTTCATCAAGGGGAGAACGATCCAAGGAGTTATAATTTTATCTTAAGAAATGATTATCAATTTAAACCATAAATTGATTGGGTCAAACATTTCCATTAAACTAGATATGGACAAAGCATATGATAGGGTTTATTGGTCCTTCATCCTTTAGGTTCTTGCTCATATGTGTTTTTCAATGCACGCTGCATACATCATTTTTAGGTGTTTTTGATCATTGTGGATGGATATTTATTTCATGGGAAAGAGCTATGGTTTCTTTAAGGGGGATTTTCCAAGGGGATCTCCTATCCCCCACTCTCTTTGTTTATGTGCAGGATTCCCTTAGTAGACTCGTCAAAAAGAGGCTGCAGGAAGGAAAAATATCTCTATTTTGGTGTAGGCTTCATGTGTAAGGTCTCTTCTATCTCATGTATGCGGATGGAACTATCATTTTCAAAAATGGAAGAAAACACACAATAATAGGTATTAATGATACAATTGACGAGTACTGCTCTTGGAGCGGCCAGCTGGTTAATCATTATAAAATTGGAGTTTTTATCTTGAGCTGATGTCTAGGTAGAAGAGTGGTATCCCTGGAAGAGAGATTGGGATTTAGATTGATCTATTTTCCTATGAATTATCAGGGTGTCCTGGTTTCTCCTAGTCAGCTTCGGGCTCATCACTTTGACATGGTGGTGGATAGTATTTCGAGTTGTATTTTGAACTAGAAAAACCATAACCTATCCTTGGTGGAAGAATCACCTTGGTTAACAGTGTATTGGCATCAACCCCTATGAAAATTCTTTTAGCTTAAAAATTTCCAAATTCCGTCGTTTCAAGGATAGATTACTTGATTGGGTTACCAAGATTAAAGACTTGGGTGTCTCTCCCTCTCATAGTGTTCTAGGGAAAGCAGGGTCGTCTACTTTTTCTTCCCTGAGTCTTCATGTAGACCGTTGGATTTGGTGGTTTCCAAATAGTAGAGGTTTGAAACTTAATACAGAAAAATCATACAACTTGGGTCTCATGAAGGGTCCTTTCCTCTTGAGGGGATGAACTTTGTAATAAGCTATTCTTTTGAGTTGCATTACTACAAGCCTCCATAACATTGTAGCATCTCCTAGTCCCATCTTGGGATTGTATTTTCAATAAAATTAATATTATTGTTGTTTTCATGAAATATTAAAGAATATAAAAATATGAATCTAATATTTTTTCATAATCTTTAAGGATAATATATCTATGTATATTGGTTAATAAAATCAGTTTTTTTTATGAAATCAAAATTTCTAAAAAAAGAAATTTATAATAATTCAATGAAACAATCGTCATAAGTTATAAGAATTGAACATGGGAATCCAAAACTATTTCAAAAACATATAAAACCTCATCATGAACATTTTGGAGATGATGATACCATGACCATTGTGCACAGACCAAAACAACTGAATTTAAACATGCATGAGAGACGATACAATTAACACATAGATAAATATTTTAATAAAGAATTATTATAAAATGAGTAATAAGAAAATATAAGATAATAGTATCTAATAATATAAATATAAATATTTTTCTAATAAATATATATAATAAATATAAATTTATTATAAGTGTGGTTAGAATGCATCTGACCAAACAGGAATCTAAAGCAAGAGTTTCTCATCTCAAATATCCTTATTTGGGACATGTTTTGAATTATACACCTATTTTCATTATAGAGTGTACATGATTCATTTTTGAAACATTATATAAAGATCCACTATTTAATCAAGGAAATTAAATGTCCATTTTAAGTTCACCATTTCAAGAAGTTTCAATTCAAATGTTATAAAGTCACAAGGGTTTATTTTATAATCTCACTTTTTTTCACAATTGTTTATGTATTAATTTACATTTAGGGAAATTGTATGTTCTTACTCTCCTAAACACCATATATTTTATTCTACTGTACTTATTTCTAGGATTTTTAAGTATTATTTTTCATTTTTATTCTCATTGGTACTGAAATCAACCGAAAGAATGTTTACATGAAAAGACAACCTTATTTCTCATTTTGATGAGAATAATTATCTTCGAAATTCATATTATTTATTTTATTTTAATTAAATTCAATAATTTCTTAAGGTTATTTTTTTAAATTTTACTTTCCCTTTAAAATTTTAAAATGAACCTTTGAAATTTTCTATACAAGTCATTTTTAGATTTCATCACAAAGGTATGAAAAGAAACTATTTTTAATGTTTTTCTCATGAATTTTTTTCTTATCATCATGAACATTATTTATTATTTATCCACATTCAAATTTTTTAATTATTTTCCAATGTAATAGTTTTTCCAATATTCTGAGAATTTTTCATTTTTATGTCAAAATAAAAGGGAATTATTTTCTTAAAATATTTGAAGAGGGATTTGATTTTACTTATGTATATTTCTAACTTTAAATTAAAATTTTCTTACTTAATCATAATTTCTTTTAAATATTCCATTATTCCAAATCCCTTAATAAATAATTTTTTAAAACTCTCCTGGACATATCATGAAAAGAGTTTTAGAAGTGACTTTTATCTTAATTTTTTAAAACTAAGTAATAAAAGATTTTAGAAAGTTATTTTAAAATATTCACTTCCATTTTCCTCTCTAATTTCCAAAAGACTTAACTTTACTACAAAAACATCATTTTTAGGAATTAATCCCTTACCGATTTATATTTTATTGAATATTTTTACCAAAGGTTTTTTCTTAGTTCATTTACTTCCTTGAAGTTATGTTCTTTATCACTCTCCATCTTCCCTTTGACTATTTTCTCCTTCATGCCTATGTTATATAGTACCATGGATATATTCAATATCATATCTATATTGTCTTAAATGAATACCCATTTACACATGGTGCTAGTTGAATGAATATTACTGTAATGAACATGCCATGGTCGATGGTACAAGTTATTTGATCTGGCTCACCAGAAGAACTAAAATATATTCTAGATCACCAAGAGTTGGCGACACAAACTGATGAATCAACATATAACCAAATATGAATTATTTCACAGTTTAAATCAAAATTACCAAATCACATATTCCTTTTAGAAATTTGACATGCCCAACCTATAAATTGGATATTTGTGCCATCAAATAACCATTATAAACAATTTAAAATATCCGAATAGATCATATGTAGAAATAACCTAAAATAGATAACATATATATCATAAATTTAAAATGTATAAACAAAAAATTTATAAGTAAAAATCACTAGTTAGCATGAACAAAATGTCAAAACAGGTCCAAGGATTATGAGCTTAATGTATGACATCCCAGATGATCCAAAATCCCAAAAAAATAAATATGATATTAACTCCACAAGACCATAATCTCCTCCATACAAAACCTACAATATAAATTAATAATTAAGAAGATCCGCTGAACAACATGGCACCCTTACCTTTACTTGTGCCCTATAAAACCAAATTTTTATACACCCAATGATATATATAAGGTGTGATGAAAATCCTAATAGGATACCACAATAAATCTATATAAGGTAATTCTCCATACATGCAAATATATATAGTTTGAAAAACCGCATTGAATATAATTTCTCTTTAAAAACATTTCATAGTAATTACGTTGGTTTTTCTCAAAAAAAAAAATATTTAAAAAACATTAATAAATGAGGATCAATAAAACTAAGTGAAGATACATTACATAACCAAGATAAACACATCCAAACATGAAATAATCCTAAGAATATACATCATAATATATCTACACATGGGGATTGGGTATGAAACACAAGGAATTTAAAAAAAACAATGCACAAGAAATATGCATCATGGCCTCTAACCAATAGAGTCTATTATGGATTATTCTAACACAAGATTCACTAGCCATATAAGTGAGAAAAACAAGTTTGGTATCTCTCTTAGTCACCCCTTATCCTTACATTCCTCCCATGGTATCTCTTAGTCCACTTGGGAAAATTTCCAAGCTAGTTCACAACCATGTTTAGGGATTAAATTATCAAATCCACCAACACATCCAAGGTTTCCCATGTTCCATCCATTACTATTTACATCAAACATTAGCATGAAAATTTCATAAACTAACAATTCCCATAAAAATAAAGCATCAATAACAAGGAAAACACTTCTCAAAAATCTCTTTAGAAATTCATTTGATACCATAAATCCTCTTTGAGGTATTTTATCAAACATACTACATGCATCAAAACCATACCCTTTGGAATACCCATTTAAAACCGTTAAATTTACTTAACATTAAAATAATAAAATATAACATGGATGAAAAATCACCAAAAACATAATTTATAGTCAATTTAATGTATAAAAACCAAAGGAAATTAATCAATTATGGTGTTATATGGAAAATAACTATTTGGCAGAAAAACCTACTTCGAAACCATATTGAAACTCATTGCCTCTAAAAAAAACACTAGAACCAAGTATGAAGGGTCTCCATGAACCAAAATCACTATGTAATTCCATTATTAATAAACCCTTAACCCATGGTTTTCCACCTATTTAATTCTAGGGTTCAAATGATCCATGAAAATGAAAGAATAATGAAGTGGAAGAGTAGAAAAAAAAATCAAATAGAAATCATGTTTACCTCATGAAAACCACCAATATTCAAGGATATTACCCAATGTAATGAATGAGTAATATTTTAGGGAAATGTGGAGACATATATTTTGAGAAAATGGGGAAGAAAAGAGGTGAGTTAGACTTAAAAATCATAATGGTATAAATATAATTTATTAGTTTTAAGAAAAATACATGGGCCACATGGTATGACCACATGATTTTTAAAAAAATTAACTAAACATATGGAAGCCAATAATATCTCAAAACATCATTGTATGGTTTATTATGGACTACCACACAGTTTAACAAACCATATGAAGACTATGTAAGATACCATTGATCCCATAAAACCCCTCTCACATGGTTATCCAAATAGTTAACACTAACCATGAGAAAACTATGTACCCCACCCGTTTTCTAAAGTTTTTTTTTTATTTTTTTACCACCAACTCAGATAAACATTAAATATAAATAAAATGGAAATAAATGAAAAAATAAATATATACCAATGACCTGATGGGTGTCCCAATTCTCCCCGACATGCCACTTTCTTCCCATAAAAGTCCTTAGGATTCCACATTTGAAAATAGATTAGGCCACTACTCCCTTTTAAATACATCATACTCTCATGTCTCATGGGTATAACCAAAAAATTTCTAGAGCACACAAACCAATGAGATCGATTTACCATAGAGAACCTTTCTATGATAATCTAAGATATGAACATACTACTCAATAATGGTGGTGTATGATTCCACCTTCAAATCCTCCTAATTTATCATGTAATATGGGTCTAGATGGAACTTCTTCAACTTGGACACATGGAAGACATTGTGAATTGATGGTACCCATGATGGAAAGTATAACAAACCTGAATTTTATTACACACTTCAACATGATGTATTACTTAAAATTGAAATTATTACAACCCAGAAGATTGATAGGTCTAGTGTATTTGAGGATTAGGAACAATACATGACAACTTAAGACATAAAATATAATATCTTTATTGAAAACTTATTTTACATGACAACAACATTGCTTCATACTTAGAATTTCATGAGATAACCTGAGAACATACATAAGAAAAGGGTGAGATATAAATCCCATTAAGGGAGTAAATAAGGCATAATATGAAGAATATAATACATGTTAGGAAATAGACACATCAATAAAGCATAAAGGCATGATATAACATGATTATCATAACATAGAAATGTGGTAACAACTTCAAACACTACATCATTAACATAAAGAAATCAGGTAAACCCTGTCCCAAAATGATGGAAAAAGTTCTATAAAAAAATAAGGTAAACCCATTTCCCAATATGACGTATCATTATACTAAACATTACCCAATTCATTGGAGCGCTATCAGGGTGCACACTTTATGAACATTTTAATCTCATACTTAAGTGTGCCACATAGATCATATAACATGGATTCATTCAACATTATCATTTATTACATAATAAAGGAATGTGAATTACATATATAAAGGTCTATAATCAATAAGTATATGTGCATAAAGTTGAATACCCTTGATAAAGAAATGGGCATGGTATTCACTACATGATGATTTTGGCATGGAAAATCACGGTGCAATTTCGGCAGTATAACTGCATCACATGGGGATTCATACAATGGGTTGATGAGAGATAAAGAGGTATCTCATAATTTATAAATAAAATGAGAATTAAGGGGATAATGGATCATAATATCCCAACATATGAAATAGAATTGTAGATGCATAATATAAGATAAAATCTTGAATAGAAATGAGGAGAGAGAAATCCCTTACAGAATTTTGGAATGGTAATGGATGTACATGGGTGAGATTAATGAGAGTGAAAGGGGTATCTCATCATTAAAACATAAGAACAGAATTCTGGGAGAGGTTCTAAAACATACCCCATAAATTTTAATTGAAAAATAAAAGGGTATAATAATATAAGGAAACATGGACAAAAATGAGAAATGAAGGAACCCTTACTTGGATATGTGATCCCAAAGGCTTGAGAGATGATTATTAGGAGCTTGAGGGTGCCTTTAGAGGACTCTAGGGAGTATAGAGAAGAGTGAGGACGAACTTCAATGAGTTTTAGTGAAGAGGAATTGGTGATTGGGTGGGTTTATATAGGAAAATAGGGGGAATTCTTTATTATTTAGGTTTTGGACACTACACACCAAAATATTCAAAACCACAAACCAAATCATGGGGTTTCCCCATGATTTCATGCTAAGGGGAGTGAAAATTATTATTTTATTAGGAATAGGGCCGAAGATATTAAAATATTTCTCTTTATTATGTGTAGGTGAGTCACACTCTCAAGGAAATGAATTTAAAATCATAGAATATATTATACATTTTGAATGATTCACTAATGAATTATAAAGAAAAGAAAATAAATATAAAATCACATTATTTTAAAGTTAAAACATATATTTGGTCTAAATTACCATTTTTATGGGATTTATTACATCACTATTTGGTTATTATGATGTCATAAAATACACTATATATTTATATATTATTTAATTTTTACCCAAAAATTTGACAGTCTTAGAAAATTATGAAAAATTCACCATCAGATAATTTAGATGTCCCGATTAAAAAAATAAAATTCATTTTATCTAGATAATTTTATAAACATGTGAATTTTCACTTTTAAAATGAGAACTGATATTTATTGAAAATTGACGGTTTTTGGCCAAAAATAGTTTCTAAACCTTAATAAAAATTACATTTGACTTCATAAAAACTATATACTCATTTATTATTAAAATTAATTTGGTAATAATATTTTATTAAAATATTAATTATTTCAAAAATTCATTAATTCCATAAAATAAATTCTTTAAAATTAGTCTTTCTGTTTTATCATATAAAAATATAACTCTTATTAAACTAATTAACTACTCATTTATAGATAAGGAACTGATATAATCATCATTTATAATAATTATTTTTATAATATTATTAATAAAAACCATATATTAATATAATAATGTATATATTTCTCAAATGTACCATTTATACTTGAAAAATCAATTTATCAAATTCATCATTTTTTTAAGAAAGACTATCCCCATAAAAGAATTGATGGAATACAAATTTTATTTATAGAAAGGGATTACACAATAAGTAACTAATAACTTGTTAGATAACCCCTTATAACACCCTCATAATACCTAAGGGTAAGGTGTGCGATGGTGACAGACTCTTGGAGAGGCTCGAATAACATCGCCCAAGTGGTAATCTCTATTAACTTGAACTTCCCCCGTAGGCAATTCCGTTCAAGCTTAACCTATTGAAGGTCGGATTGGGATTGGTCATGAGAAAAGACCAGTGATACTACCTTCTTTACAAGATCTGACAAATGAGCTTCGTACTACCTAAGTCTACTGGATGAGGCCATCCTCTCCTTTTCCTATGTCGAAAGAATTTTTTTAAACCTTATATTTATATCAGTTGTGTGATTAATGTTCAATAACCATATTATCAATGGTAATGATACTTAACAATAATTTAAACCCAATAATAATAATAATAAAAGATTTCATGTGTTTTCGATATCCATAAGACAATAAAAGAAAGGGAATTTTATTCATAAATGATAGGGTCATTACAACCTTCCCCCCCCCCCCTTAAGAAATTTATCCCTCAAATTTTCCTTTTCCCACACTAAAACAGATAAGGGTAACTCTACCTCATCACTTCCTCCAGTTCCCATGTTGCTTCTTCAAACTTTTGATTTCTCCATAACACTTTGACTAGGGGCATTGTATTATTTCATAGAACTTTTTCTCTACAATCTATGATCTTCACCAGATTTTCTTCATAAGAGTGGTTATTATCCAATGGTACCACCTCTGGGTTGAGTCCATGTGATGGGTTAGGTATGTACTTATTTTAGAGTGATACATGGAATACATCATGTACTTGAGATAGGTTTGGTGGGAGTGCTAGTAAATAGTCCAATACTCTGATATGATCAAGGATCTCAAAAGGGTTGAGGTACCTTGGAATAAGATTTCCATTCTTCCTAGACATCCTCACTCTCTTCCATGGAGATATGTGGAAGAAAACCATATCTCCGACATCAAACTCTAGGTCTCATCGGTGGTTGTTAGAATAGCTATTTGTTTGACTCTGAGAAGGTTTGATGTGCTTCTGGATAGTCTTAACCTTATCCACCATTTATTTAACCATTTTTGGACCTAGAAGTTTTCTCTCACCAACTTCATCCCAACATGCTAGTGTTCTGCAGCTCTTCCCATAATGGCCTTTATAAGGATCCATTTGGATTCTTTAGTGGAAACTGTTGTTGTAAGATAACTCAACCAGTGAAAGATATTGATCCCATCCTCATTTTAAGTCCTTTGAGCATTCTCTCAACATGTCCTTAAGTTTTTGGATAGTCTGATCATATTGGACATCAATTTGAGTATGATAATATGTAATGAAGTTTAGCTCAGTATTCAAATCATATTGGAGAATCTTCTAGAACTTCAAGGTGAATCTTGGATCTCTATCAGATACAATCGATAGTGGTACACCATGAAACCTTACCACTCATATAATGTATATCCATGCCAATTGATCGAATGATAAATCCACTCGAATTGCAATGAAGTGTGCAGTATTTGTAAGATGATCCCCCACAACCCAGATAACATTGTTTCCTTTGGATTTCTTCAGATGTCTGGTGAAAAAGTCCATGGTGATGTTCTCCCATTTCCATATTGGCATGGGTAATGGTTGCATCACCCCTTAGACTTCTTCCACTCAACCTTCACTTGCTGACATACTAGAAAATTTGAGGTATATTCAGAGATCACCTTCTTCATGTTATCCCACCAATAATGCTCTCATAGATCCTGATACATCTTTATGTTTCCTGGGTTAATGGAGAAATTTGAAATATGTGCATCTTCTAAAAGTTTTTTCTTTAACTCTGGATTTTATGGAACATATAGTCTTGAAACAAATCTCACAATTCCTTCTTCATTATCATTGAACTCCAAGGATTTACCTTTATTGATAGCTTACACTTTCTTCTGAATTCCCACATCATTTTTTGATCATCCTTTAACCTTTCCAAAAGAAATGGTTGAGAAATAATTTGTGAAAGGATTGATGATGTTCCCTTATTAATAATTCCCATGTCCACCTTCACCAAATCTAAGAAGATTAGATGCTTTTAAATTCTCATAAATGATAAAATCACATGGTCATTTCTACTTAGAGCATCCAACACCTTGTTTTCTTTCCCAGGGTGGTAATGGATTGGGTCTTCGTAATCCTTGATGAGATCTAATCATCTTTGTTGGTGCATATTCATCCTTTTCTATGTGAATATGTATTGAGACTTTTGTGATCCGTATATATTTCACACTTTTCCCCAAATATATAATTCCTCCATATTACAAATGAAAATATCACATAAGACAACTCCATATCATGCATGGCATAGTTTTTCTCATTAATTTTCATCTTCCTTGAGGTATGTGTGATTAATTTTTAATTTTGCATCAACAAACATCCCATGCCCTTCTTCGAAGCATTTCTAAAGATTAAAAAAAGCTCCCCACTTGTGGGTAGTGTGAGCACAGGGGAAGTAATAATATTCTTATTCAACTCCATAAAGTTTTCTTCACATTAATAATTCCAATAAAACTTTAATCACTAATTAGTTATCTTGGTAAGATGTTTTATAATAGTGATAAATTTCTCACAAATCAGTGAAAATATCCAGCTAACCCCAGGAAGCTATGGATATCCATCACAGATGTTGACCTCAACCATCTCTCAATTGATTTTTTGGAAGGATCCATAGATATCCCATTTCTTGTGATGATATTACCAAATAAGGATACTTCCTTTAACCAAAACTCACACTTTCTGTACATTTCATAGATCTTCTCCTTTTGCAAGGTCTCTTGTAGAGTGCTTAAATTCTCTTCATGATTATCCTTGGTTCCAGAGTATATTAGAATATACTCTATAAATAATAACAAAAATTTGTTGAGGTAATCTATAAATACTCTATTAATCAATTAAATAAATATTTTTAGAGAATTAGTGAGTTTGAAAGGCATTACTATGAGTTCATAGTGCCTGTACCTTGTATGAAAATCAGTTTTGGGAATACCCTCCTTCTTCACCCTTGGTAATATCCTGACTGCAGATCTACATTGGAGAAGTATTGTGCTTCATATGTATGATCGGACAAGTCATCAATTCATGGAAAAGGATACTTGTTTTTTATCATGATTTTGTTGATCTCACGATAATCAATGCTAAGGTGCATTGACTCGTCCTTCTTCTTGACAAAGAGGACTGGTTCACCTCATGGTAAAGCACTTGGGCGTATAAACCCTTTATCTAAATTCTCATGTAGTTGTTTCTTTATCTTCTCAAGCTCCACAAAAACCATTATATATGGAGTCTTGGATATTGGAAACTCCCTATGTTTAAGATCAATTGAGAATTCAACATCTCTTCTAGGAGGTAGACCAGTCAATTCCTCGGGAAACACATCAACAAATTCTCTCACAATAGGCATGTTTTCGAGTATGATTACTTCCTTAGACTCAATAATTTGAGAAAGATATGAATGCTCATATGGAATTAATATATATTCTTGAGATGACGGTGCTAATGAAAATTCATCCTCCTCCTTGCACTTATATAGAATCGGGGGTTAATTAACCATATGGAGAGTGATTTCACTCTCATGACAGTTTATATTGGCTCTATATAGGGAAATCCATTCCATTCCAAGAATTTGATCAAATTACATCATGGGAAGTTTCATGAGATTCACCAGGAAGTTCAATCCAAAAATTTTGATAGGGGAGGAGTTATATTCATGGGATGCAATGATTTCCTCATTTTATGTTTTCACCGACATCTTTACTTCCATGATTTTAGGTGGTGTTTGGATTGTTCTACTAAACTTTAGGGATATAAAAGAATAAATAGAACTAGAATAAAAATTTTTGTTCGATATTATTGAATGAATAACTAGAGTACGTGTCACTACTTCATTTTTTGGATTTTCCTTTGCACTAGTGATGGAAAAATATCGACATTGCTGCCATGGAGGTTGTTGGTTGCCTCTGAAAAACCTTGTCTTAGGGAAATTTGTTCACAAAGTGCTATGGTTATTTTCATTTATATCAATGAACAATGAATTGAGGATTGAACAAAGTGTTCCTTTCCTCTATTGCAGTATCAGGTTTTTCTTGTCGTAAATTCTTGTCTTGATGCCCTTCCTTCCTGTACCAAAATCATTTCCTCGTCCCCTTTAGGAAATTTATAAGGTGCTTATTTCCACACCTTTAGAAAGTGGGATACTAGAATTTCTTAGCACTGTTGGATTTATCTATTTTACCACTAGGATTAATTTCCACTTTCTTCTTATTATCCCTATGATACCCATAATATTCACTAATCTCCATTTTGATTTTGAGGGAACATCAAATAATCTCCTCATAGATGTCAAAGTCATAGATCACTAGGGATTTCTGTAGGCTAGGTTTTATCCCACCAAAGAAGCTTTCAACCTTTCATTCAGGGGTAAAAACAAAACTAGAGGTGCATCGTGCAAGTCTGGTGATGTTTTATATATAAAACCAATAGATTTGTTGTCCTTTTTCTCGAGTTTAAGGAAATATATTTCCATCTTAAGACATAGGGTAAAGGGAAAATATTTATCGATTTTGTTTTTCTGGAAATCCTTCCATCCCATCACCTCGATCTCTTCCTCATGATTATTATTTTTTATCAATGTCCACCATTGATCAGCTTCACCCTCCATACGATAAGAATCCAGAAGAACCTTCTCTTATTTGAAACATTGAAGTATGAATACTATATTCTCAATGGAGTTTATCCATTTTTCGACAATTGAGGGATCATATGATCCATTGAATGTGTGAGGTATTTGTCTCATAAAGCTCTCGATTGTGAATTTCTATTTCTTAGGGGGGTTGGACGTTCCACTTGACATGTGCTTCTATAAAAAACATGATTTAACTGAGAGAGTATCATGAAAAAGTTTTCAATTCCTGATCCCAATGGATTGAGCATCTCATTAGAATAGTCATCACATTGATATTCGCATCGGTTGTTATCATGAGTTCTCCTATTATCATACATTGGATAGAATAAAATAAAAATTATGGGTAATTATTTTAAACTATTAAACACATAAAGGGGAATCCAATGATAAAAAGGGTTACCTTATAAATTACATTTATTTCCTTAACTTATGAATTTATAGGCTTCAATATAAGTTATTTATTTACTAACGTATATTCTTATGGGATTCTTTTATTGATCCCTTAATAATGGTTCATACTAGTCTTATTAATTTACCAAAGAATATCCCCTGAGAGTGTTGAACCAAGAGTGCAGCAAGGCCTATTTTCATGCACCCGTTCCCGTTTGAGTCTATCTCAAAGCGGTGCTTTCGAGTTTTTCCCCTAGATACATCTGTTCCATATCCACCTCTTCTTGTTCATTTCCTGATAGGGATGTATTTACTTGATAAATAAATTACTCTATAATCCCCAAAATGTAGGTATGTTTTTATTATACTTAGTCTTATCCCTATGCCTTTCACTAGGGTTTCTAATCAAAATCCCAAAAATAACTAAACCTATCATTTGATACCAACTATAACAATCCTGGTCTTTATTACAAAATCAAACATGATTTATTACATAAAATTTAACTTAATACAACCCATAATATAGATAGGTATAGTGTATTTTTGGATTATAAACATTACATGACAACTTAGTACATAAAATACAACATCTTTATTGAAAACATCTTTTACATGACCACAACATTCCTTCATACTTAGTATTGCATGGGATAACCTAAGGACATACATAAAAAAGGGTGAGATATAAATACCAATAAAAAATTAAACAAGGCATAAAATGAAGAATAAAACACATGTTAGGTAATAGGCACATCGATGGAGCATAAAGGAACCATATATCATGATTATCATAACATGGAAATGTGACAACAACTTAAAACAACACATCATTAACATAAAGGAATAAGGTAAAACCCTGTCCCAACATAATGGAAAAAATTCCTATAAAGCAATTAGGCAAAAACCTGTCCCAACATGAAATATCATGATACTAAATATTACCCAATGCATTGGAGTGCTATCAGGGCACACCCTTCATGAACATTTTAATCTCATGCTTAAGTGTGCCACATAGATCATAAAACATGGATTCATTCAACATAATCATTTATTACATGATAAAGGAATGTGGAATAAATATATTAAAGTATATAATCAACAATTATATGTACATAAAGGTGAATAAACTTGATTGATAAATGGTCATGGTATTCACTGCACGATGATTTTGGAATGGAAAATCGCAGTGCAATTTTGACAGCATAACCGCATCACATGAGGATTCATAAAATGGGTTGATGAGAGAAAAATGGATATATCATCATTTTTACATGAAATGAGAAGTAAGGGGATCATGTATCATAATATACCAATATATGAAATAGAATTTTAGATTCATAATATAAGATATATGCTTGAGAGGGAAATGAGGAGAGAGAAACCCCTTACAGAATTTCGGCATGGTAACAGGTGTACATGGGAGGGATTAATGAGAGTGAAATGGGTATTTAATCATTAAAACATAATAAGGTCAGTATAGGATAGGTGAAAAACTATAACCCATCATTTTTAATTGAAAAATAAAATTGTATAACAATATAAGGAAACTTGGACAAAAATGAGAAAGGAAGGAACCCTTACATAAATGTGTGATCCTAAAGGATTGGGAGAGGCCTATTAGGAGCTTAGGGGAACCTTGGGATGACTCTAGGGGGGTGGAAAGAAGAGTGAGCACGAGATTAAAGTAGTTTTACTGAATAGAAATGGGTTCTTTGGTGTGTTTATATAGGAAAGGAGGGGGAATTCTTTATTATTTAGGTTTTGGACACTACACACTAAAATATTAAAAACCACAAACCAAACCATAGTTTTTGACCATGGTTTCCTACCAAGGGGAGTGTAAAATATTATTTTATTCGGAAAATGGATGAAGATATTAAAATATTTCCCTTTCTTTTGTGTAGGCGAGTCACACTCTCAAGGAAATGAATTTAAAATCATAAAATATATTATACATTTTGGAGGATTCACTAAGGAATTATAAAATAAGTAAAATAAAACTAAAATAATATTATTTTAAAGTTAAAACACATATTTGGTTGAAGATACCTTTTGTGGTATTTATTACATCACTATCGGGTCATTATGATGTCATAAAACACACTATAAATTTATATATTACTTAATTTTTACCCCAAAAATCGATTGTCTCAGAAAATTATGAAAAATTCACCATTGGATAATTTAAACTTCACGATTCCTAAAATAATATTCATTTTATCTAAATATTTTTCTAAATATATGAATTTTCACTTGTAAAATGAGAACTTACATTTATTGAAAATTGATAGCTTTTCACAAAATTTTTTTTTAAACCTTAATAAAAACTATATTTGACTTCATAAAAATTATATATTCAATTATTATTAATAAAATTAATTTGATAATAATAATTTATTAAAATATTAATTATTTATAAAATTCATTAATTCCTTAAAATAAAATCTTTAAAATTACTTTTTTGGTTTTATCTTATAAAAATACAAGTCTTATCAAAATGATTACTTAATCATTTATAGATAAGGAATGGATATAATCATCATTGATAATATTTTTTTATAATACTATTAATAAAAACCATAGTTTAATATAATAATGTATATATTTCTCAAATGTACCATTTTTACCCAAAAAAATAATTTATCAAATTCATCATTTTTTAAGAAGGACTATTCCCATAAAGGAATTGATGGAATAAGACTTTTATTTATAGAGAGGGATTAAACAATAAGTAACTAATACCTTGTTACATAACCACTTATAAAACCCACATAATACCTAAGGGTAAGGTGTGAGACAGTGACGGACTCTTGGGGAGGCTCAGATAACATCGCCTGAGTGGTAATATCTATTAACTTGAACTTCTCCCATCGATGAATCCATTCAAGCTTAACATGTTGAAAATCAGCTTGGGAATGGTCAAGAGATAATCCCAGTGACACTATCTCTTTTCTAAGCTCTGAAAAATGAGCTTCATACAACATGAGTCTACTAGATGAGGCCTTCCGTTCCTTTGTCTGTGTCGAAAGGTTTTTTTAAAAACCTTATATTTATATCAGTTGTGTGATCAATATTCAATGGATATTTTATAAACGATAATGAAACATAATGATCATTAACACCCAATAATAATAAAAAATAGTGCATGTGTTTTCTATATCCATAAAACATTAAAATAAAAAAAAATTTATTCATAAATGACCATGTTGTTACAGAATGTCTAACTGATAGGATACATTACCAAGTCACTCTATAATTTGAGATTTTTTGATATAAAATGATGTCAATTTCTATTACCTTATGAGGGTGTTCGAGGCTTGTTTGGAGCTCTGAACCCATCTTTTTGGAGAAAACAAACTCTGCGCACAGTTTAGAGTAAACCATGTGGGATTTCCACATGGTTTTCCAAATCGCGTGGATGGTGTTTTTTCAGATAGTGGAACCTTGCACCGTTGGTGCAAAAATGTTCAGTATAACCATTCAAACTCCCCAACCATGCATGGATGGCACACAATTTGATCAAAATATATGGAGGAAGAATTTTCAGGCAGATCCTTCTTGCAAGGTTTCCACACGGTTTGAAAAACTGTGTGGACAAACCGTGCGCTGGCTAAAAGCTTTTGTAAATTGTCCAAAATGTTCTTAATGATCTATTAAGCCAACCATTCCTCCCTAATTCAAATTTATGTTGGATTGACCTTTTCTATCTCAATTTGGGGTTTTTTTATGATCAAACCACAGAATCAAGAGATCTTATTCATCTGATTTCCGATCGAGCTTCTGTACATCATGTTGGATGTGCAACAGTATGTACTCGAGTCCTCTTTAGTTGTTCTTCTTCTATTTTTCTCTTGACCTAGCTATCTCCATGTGAGCATTTTTCACCTTTTCATAGATCTACTCCGATCTGAGGCAAATCAAGAGTTGATACTGGAGGAGAAAGATCATACAACCCTAAGGTGGATGGTCTATAACTCATCCCTAAAGTTCGTTGATTTTGGAATGTTTTTGTGGGGCCCACTGGTTTCATTGGAGACTATTTCTTAAATATACATTCCATGGTTATACTTGTTAGAATCATATGGTTACACTCTTTCAAAATATGTGATTAGTTATTAGTGGTTACACCCAAAAATCAATCCGCCTCATATCGAGGGTTATGCCATATTTGGGGGTTTAGTGATTTGACAAGTATGAGCCACTGTTTGGGTGTGACTTTTGTTGACCTTCTTAAAGGCGATTCTTCCTATAATAAATGGTTTGTTTTTTAATGAGGATTTTATAATTGCATGTACCATGTATTTTCCTCACTTGACCCGCCTAAGGTAAGTGCTTCAAATGATAATTAAATGTAAAATGAGGAATGGAAAGTATACTATATATATATAACTTGGCCTTATTAAAAGATATTGAATAAATGTTACATGTATGTAGAACCACTTTCCATGTTGATGGAAGGTAGTAGAGTGAACCTATATAATTGAATATTCCTTAATGGTTAACTAAGAATTAATTAAATGGTTGAAATGCTACTTGGCCTATCCCCACTAATGGTAGACAAGGCTTGGATGAAAAATTAAATGGTTTCAACTCTACTTGACCTATCCACACTAATGGAATGAAATATGTGAACCAAATAAATTACTATATGATTACAATATCAAATAATAATGGAATGACTCAAGATCGCCTTCGATTCTGAGAGGAGAATACCTTGGGTCTTGGGAACCCCATTTCGATTCAAGGATGCGGGTTGCTTAGGTTGATACCCACATAGATTATGGTTCCTGTTTATTTCTTGGATTCTAAGCTTACTACCATTGGATCCCTTTCATTATTCCAAGATACCATAGATACACTCCTTGGATCCATCATTGACAAGTAGGTGCCTTGGATACACTCCTTGGACCCAGTCCTTACTTAGCCCTATTTTACCTTAGATGCACTCCTTGGACTTAGTATGTGACTTATTGTGGGATGCCTTGGATCACTCTCCTTGGATTAAACTCTTACCCCTTAGCTAGACTCACATAGTACTGATTTATCTTTCCATGATTTTACGTTACCTTGGTTTTTACCTTGGAATTCCCTCACTAAATATCATTTTCAAGTTTCCTTGTTACGTCTTGGGACCTTCACTACTTATACTATCACGAGTTTATGCTAGTGTTGGATATTCCTCACATGACCTATTAACATTAAATGATAATTAATTAATAAAATTAACTAGTTACATGTTAAGAAACCAACCAAGAGATGAAGTAGGTACTTGGGTATTTAGTTAATTTGTACTGCTTTCTTTATTTTATATATGCATGTCTACATACTTATATATTCCATTACACAGGATGAATGTTATAGACACCATTGGTGGTGGCCCAATGAGATTTATATCACACCCTCTCAGGGCACCATTTGGTACCCAGAGTAGATTATATGACTATAGGTGTGGACAAAGGGAAGCATACAGATTCAAACACTTGATTGCGTGCTGATAGGATAGAGCTTGATAGCAGATGACCGAGTTGGATCTTGGGGTGCTTGGAGTAGTCTTTGTTTTCCTTTTATTTGTAAAACATGTTATTATTATTGTCTTGATTACATGCTTTCTAGTTTTCTAGTGACATGACATGATAGTATCATTTTTTAGTTGATACAGTTATGTTTGTTCGCATTTACCTATTGCATCAGTTTGCTTATGAGATTTCATTATATTGCTTCCACTATTTACTATTACATTATATTCCTTACGTTGTGCTATTCTATGCTAATGAGGGAATAGTATTCCCACAAACACACCCTAGTCCCTTGATGCTAGTCGGCAGCCTCTGGAATTTGGGAAGATGCGCTTGAGGGCATGTGGACCACCGAGCTCGGGGTACCCGTTAAGTGGAATCTGGGTCCAGGTAATCACAAAATGGTATCAGAGGAGGTTTATTTTCTTAATTTACTATTTGGAGACACTATATTAGAGAGTATTAATACTTGTTACTTGGTCATAATCCATTCTTGGGTGTCCCAAACCCATGTTCGGGGTAAAATTCAAGTTACCGAAATTGCATTTTTTGTTCTATTCTGCCTATTACAGTTGATATTATTTCACCATTGGGTGATGCACATGCTGTGTGGTGTTGTTGATTATTAATTTTTTTGAGAATTTATTTTACCCTAGACCTGATGATATGAGGGCAAGGGGAATTGTTATATGAATCATTATAGGCACCTATAATTCACATTTCATGCATATTTTCATGCCATATAGGTGCATTTCACTTCCTTGCATTGCTTGATATGCTTATGATTGTTGAGTGATGTTGTGATAGATTGATTGTACATGTATTACGTTGGATGTGATTGAGTGATTTCCTATCTTAGTTCATGAGGTGTATGGGACCTCATGGGTTGGGATGAGTAATTTACTGAGTTAAGACATTATACTATAAAGAAATAGGTTTCATTTTTGGTAATAGGTGTATGGGAACTGAGTCATCGGAAATGGCTATCCAATATAAAGTAAATCTTGAAATCTAAAATTAATTGGTTTTACATCATGATCCCGCCTTGTCATGTTTATTAAAGTTAAAGGAGTGAACCTAGAAATTAACTAAAAAATGACATGAAACTCATACTTGAGCACTTACTGATACATGTCCATCTAAGCGGGTTGTTTGGGAATTATGCATTGGGTAGTGTGTTTTCATACATTCAAATTCTATTAGTGATGCTTTATCCTTGATCCTAATGTTGTTGTAAGATGTTTGATTGGAATTTGTATACAAATTCCTCCACGTCCTCCTCATGTCGTTTTCCAAGAGGGTGGTGACGACCATGCTCTAGACATGGTGGGCCTTGATCCGCCAGTCTTACTTCTAGGAGTGCCACTTGAGGCACCACCTTCTGTACCTGATCTAAGAACTGATTCCCAAGTTCATGATAGTTTTCTATGTCTGATTAAGTCCACACAAGGTGCTACATGTGTTATACCTACGAAGGCTGATCTGAGCCACGAGTTCTAACAACAGCATCCACCTAATTTTTTAGAGAATGGCTATTCTTAGGCTACTGAGTATTGGATAAAGTCCATGCTGTCTATCTTTGAGCATCTAGAAACACCACAAGTTCCAACAATAGAAACCACCTAATTTTTTAGAGGATGGCAGTTCTTAGGCTACTGAGTCTTGAATAAAGTCCATGCTGTCTATCTTTGAGCATCTAAAAACACCTACATAGTAGAGAGTCAATCCTGCTACATACATGCTTCGAGATTCGGCTGAGTGTTTGTGGGATGTGGTTACCTAGGCCGGTCATCATCATGACATATTATGGGTTGGATTCCATACTGGATTCTATGATCAGTTCTTTCCTCAGGCACTGAGGACTGACAAATCCATAGATTTCATGCATCTCGAGAAAGATTCTATGTCAGTTATGGAATAATCAGCACGTTTCATTGATTTATAGTGCTTTGCACTGCTTCTAGCCAGTGACGAGCTTTCACATGATAGTCATTTTGAGGATGGGCTCCAGAGCACCATCCAAACTTAGGTGATTGTCTTTCACCTTCCTACATTTTTTTATGATAGTTGATCAGGCCCTTATCACTAAGCGTAACTTGAGGGATGGCGCAAGTACTGGATTAAAAGTACCAATGTCATGTTAGGCCATCATTTCTTCTAGTGGCAGGAAATGTTCCCTTGAGATTTTTCGTTAGGGTAGTGGCAGCCAGAGTATCTAGTATGATATTTATTTGGTGTGTGATCAGTGTGGAAAATTAGGGAATAATAACCCTCAATGTGATGAATAACCTATAGAGTGTCGATCTTGCGTCCGTATGGGTCATCTTCAGTTCTTTTGTAGTACCTTTCCACCAACTTTGAGTAGAAAAGGGTCTGTACCAGCTCCACATTTAGGAGCGAGTTATTTTGCAACAAATCAGGTGGGGAGTTGGAATATCACCAATAGTTCTGGTCGAGGAGGAGGTTATGGACATGGTAGTCCAATCCCTAATCACTAGTAGCACCAGTAGAAGTTTCATGATCATGGTAGTCCATCTATTTCACTGGGTCGTGGATTAGGTTAGTTGCATGATTTACAGCCGATACCCGAGGATCAGGCTGTGAGACCATCTATTGTACGAGGTACTATTATAGTAGACTCTACTATTGTATCTACTTTGTTTGATATAGGTGCTTCAAACTCTTTCATTTCTGTATCTATCATGGAATGTCTTGGAATAGAGATACAATATCACTATGGTGAAATTTTAACGATCTAATGTTTTTCAATGTAAATTTCCTTCTTATAATTATCTGATAATCACATGAATTCAAAACATAATGACCTAATAATTTCTATGTGACCTTTAAACATAACTTTGTCACTTCTTGGATTTGAATTTCAAAAATTTGACATACACGGTTGTGATAAGTATGTTATTTGGAGAAAAATAAGAAAAACCTAATTTTTGGTGAATAGTAACATACCCTTATGAATAGTAATGTTACCCTTATGAATAGTGACATACTATAATGAATAGTAACATTACCTATGATATTATATAAATAATATTCAAGTGGAAGTGTGATATACCTATATGTGGGAATAATAAAATAAACATTTTAAAATCTGTATTTTTCAAGTAAATTGAGATTTTAGTTAAATATTAAATTAATCATATTTAGAAAATTATTTTTGAAAAATGGAATTTATTTTTGAATTCTACACATCTAAAAATGGTTAGGGTGATTTTTTTTTGTATTTTTTTAAAAATACTTAATTTTTTGATGAATAGTAAAATCTGATAATTCACAATAAATGCTAAAACCTGAATTTCTACGTCATGCTTGAGTCATGGATGATGTAAATTTCCATTGGTTCGAACTCACATGAACATATTACTATTTTTGGTTATAGAATAATTACTATTTCTTGTCTTCAGGTAAATTAATAACCTAATGATTAAGAAATAATGAAAACACTCCTCTCCTCCACTATAACCCCCCTCACCCCTCTTCTCTCCACTCCTCTAAAGCTTTGTTCCATGCCAATATTCTGCCTAAATATCCTCCCAAGATACTTCCCCACTTCCAAAATCCCCTAGTATCTTTAAAATATCAAATATTCTACTCTTAATAGGCTCTCAAAGGAGTTAAACTCTAGAGGTAAATTCCTCTTTCCAATCCTTTTATTTCTTTTAAGATCTTTTTTTTCTTGTTTCTTTCCTCACCTACCTTCACCAAAATGGTACGATAACTCCAGTAACATACATTTACTATAATTATATTATGCTAATGGGATAATTAATTATCTTCTCTCCTTTCCCCATCTTTTATTTGAAAAAAATGAAAACACCGTTTGAGATGTGTTAATTTAGCACATTCAAGGACAAAAGATTATCAATTTATATTATCATATTTAATTATGGTCATGAAACCATTTGTGTTATCATTGAACCAGATTATTATATATGTAATATATCCTATTTAAGTTTATTTAATCCTTTTGAACAAATGGTATTAAGTTATAAAGCAAAACATGTTCGTTGTAATCAAAACCCACCAATTAACCAAAACGGTTATCACTAAGATTTTATATAATAATTCATCTTCACTAATAATAAATAAATGAATTATTTTAATCATTTAATATCCTATATTTTAACTAATAACATAAAACTTCAATTCTTGACAACCACTTTCATTATATCTGTTTATCCGAACATGATCTGATCATTAAAAACCAAGAAAGCAAACAGATCTGAACAATGAAATTGAACCTTATAACCAATCAAAAAGGTATTGAATGAACTAATTTCTTTTACAATAAATAAATTAAATATATAATAGGTTATAAAATTATTAATTAATAAACCTAATTTTTTTATTCAGTTAATTAATAACAAGTGGAGAACACCACCTAACTTAAGGTAAGAGATCCTCTCCATTTCAGTTTTATTCAAGATTGTCCTGTATGTTATGCCATTTTATGTGTAATTACTAGTGATAGGGTAAAATTATTCACCTCTCCCATACTATCATAATGATTTATAAAAGATGATAAATCCATTTCTCTCCCATTAATCCCTCTTAAGTACACTCGATATCATGTCGATAATCCGTAAAGAATTATGCCTAAACTACCTTTATTCCTTTGGATTTCTCTATCTTTCTTTTTACCCAAATGAAGTTGTATTTTATTTTTATGTACAAACTATAAATTATTATTTTATTCTCAAAAATCATGTTTCAATATCCATACCTCATTCTATTTTGGGGATATACATTCTTTTAAGTGATTCCTTCCTCGATACTTTCCAGTAAGCAAACTCGTTTTAAGGGAACTTCCCAAATTTTTACCCAATTTCAAGTGCAATCTATCCTCTATTTTAATCCACCATTGTATTTATAAAATCATTATTTTTATTATGAAAAAAATTCTTTTTTCATTTATGATTTTATATAAAAGATTTTTCCCTTTTCTAGTTTAAAATCTCTTTAGTGTTTTCTTTAAAAACTCACTAAAAGGTTTTAATGCTAAGAATTTTCTAAATACTCTTCTTACATATTATCACTTATGGTTTACATAACTTACCATTATATATTCCTATTTTATCTTATTAGTGTACATGTATTTTTTAATTCCTTTCTCTCATGGAAACTTTTATGATACGCCCATTCATTATGATTTATGTCATGAATGTGATACCCATTTCTCTCCATGGGTTCCCTTATGTTTATGTATGATTGAATTGGGTATGATTATTTATGTGGAAATCATATTCATGAACATGGTAAGATGGGTTCGACTAGTTAATGATCCAATTCATTGGGTAATGTTATGTCTCATGAGATGTTATGTGCGACGGTCTTGGCAGTTAGCCTTGGCTTGTGCTACTATGGGAAACGGTCTTGGCGGCTAGTCTTTAATAGTACTAAAGTCACGTTTTAAGTTGCTTTCACATTTCTATGATTCCATGTTTATATGAATCTATGTTTATATGTTAGGATCCCTTATTTTACATGCCTTATTATTTCTTTATGTCATGTTCCTAACCCATGTGGTATGGATTTATTCTTATTCTTATTCCCTTAATGGGATTTTATCTCATCCATTTGTTCATATTATCACTAGGTTATCCTATGAAGATGTATGAGCACAATGGAAGTTAGGGGATCCTTATGAAGACTAAATAAAGAATTTTTTTATTTAGTTCTGTGTTTTCAGTTTTATGTTCATTGTATTCCAAGACACTAGAATTCACGATCCTTGGATTGTAATCAAATGTATAATTATTCTTAAAACCATGTAATGTTATATGTAAAAGGCTAGGGTATATATAGTTGGAATTAGAGGATGATATAGTTATTTATGGAGATTAAAAATATAACACTTTAGTAAGAACCTTAATAATGATGAGACAAAGTATAAGAAAACTTCCCTAAATTTTGGTTAGTATAGAGTAAGTGGTTTATCATGAAAATATATCCCTATCTGGATACAAATAGGTATAGGTAGCTTTGAAATAGATGTACCTAGGAGTGAAAACTTTGACAAGGAGTTTCAGGCTTGACCCAAGGTATCCTGGTACATGAAAATGGGCCTTGCTGCACTCTTGGTATTGCCACTCCTAGGAATATTATTTGGTAAATTCATGAGCTTAGTACAAACCATTATTAAGGGATTAAAAAATCCCATAAAAATATAAGAGAAAAATAGATCAAGGATAACCTAGATTTAAACCTAAGGAATTACAAATTAGGATATATTTCTCCATTACAAATTTATCCTCTTATGTTCAAAGTTTCTTTTTTATGCTCAATATCTAAGTATTCAAGCCCTATAATTGTACATTATTTTTCTTAGTTAATGGAAGGAAATAGAAGAACACATTCCAACAACCAATGTGATAAGAAATATGAATATTTCCTTAATGATATGCCTGATATGATAGGAACAGGTTATCAAAATATCATGATAGTACTTGATCAGCTAGCTCAAGTTATTAATAATAACTTGAATAATGTGGAACACCCTCCTCCTCTAAGGAAATAGAAAGTTGTTGTATAATATTTCATGTGACAAAGGCCTCACATGTTTAGCAGATCTTCTGATCCCCTCCTCATGGAACAGTCGATTAACTCCATTGAAAAGATATTCTCCGTCTTCTAGTGCTTGGAAGAAGAGAAAGTCATACTGGTGGTTTATCATTTTGATGGGTAATATGATCAGTGGTGGACAATGATCAAGAATACAAAGCCCTAGTAGGAAATTTATTCCATGGATTGGAAAGAATTCAAAAGGATGTTTTTAAATAAATATTTTCCTTAAAACATCCGTCTCAAGATGGAAAGGGAGTTTCTTGATCTCAAGAAAAAGGAAGATAAGTTCATCAGGGAGTATGAAGAAAACTTCACAAGGATTTAAATGTATTCCTTTGGCTTTGTCATGAACACTGAAAGCAATGTGGATCACTAATTTAGTTGGCTAAAGTTGATTCTATGGAATGTCTTGGCGATCTGAGACTTTTAATGTTATTAGAAGATATTCCATTGTTCCCTCAATGTTGAAATGGAGATTGGAGACTCTCGGTGGTCTCATGGTCCCAGTTACAAGAAGAAAAAAATAGAGAACAACATGGGTGGTTCAACAAACAAACCCCATGATGGAAAGAAGACTGAATATCCCACTTGTAAAAGTTATGGGAAGAAGTATCCTAGGAACTGTGTAATGGGAACCATGAATTACTTAAAATGTGGAATTATGGGATATCTGGACAAGAACAGTAAAAGGGATATGAAAATTCTTACTAATGTGGAAGAATAAAGGAAGGTTTAGATCAACGCTCAGCCTATGGTGTAGTGTTACAACTTTAAAGAACATGCACATTATGAAAACAATTTCCCTATGTCGAGGGTTGTTGGAGGTAATAAACAAAAACCTCCAAGGAAACAAGGAAGGGATTCTGCAATCACTACTGCTAAGGTGGATCCGAATAACAATGCGGTGAAAGGTATGATATTTATTAATTCAAGAATAGAGAATGTACTATTTGATTATAGTTCTACACATTCTTTCAAATCTTGAAATTTTAGTAAAACTATTCAAACACCACCTCAAATTTTGGAGGACAAGTTATCTGTGAGAACAGTGAATGGGGAAATTATTGCATCCATGGTTTATAACTCCTCCATAGTTAACATTTTTGGACTAAACCTCCCAGAAAATCTCTTCATTTTTCCTTTAGTGGATTTTGATGCTATCTTAGGCATGATTGGCTATATTTATACAAATACAACATCAACTATTGGGAATGGGAGATCACTCTTCACATCCTGAAGCATCCTCTGATTCATTATAAGTGTAGGGAGGAAGATGAATCTCCTTTAGAATCATCATCTAAAGGGTGAATATTTATTCCTTATGAGCAAGAATATCTAGCTCAAATTATTGATACAAAGTAGATAATCATGCTTTAAGACATGACCATCATGAGGGATTACACTGATATATTCCCGGAATAGTTTTCTAGTCTTTCTCCTAATTGAGAGGTTGATTTCTGAATTGATCTTATTCCTGGATCTCTGACTATATCAAAGACACCTTATAGAATGACCACTATAGATCTAGAAGAGCTGAAGAAGAAGTTACAGGAGAATATGGAGAAGGGTTTTATATGCCTGAGTGATTCACTGTGGGGTGCGCCAATCCTCTTCATCAAGAAGAAGGATGGATCAATGAAACTCTACATTGATTATAGTGAGTTTAATAAAATCATGATAAAGAACAATTATCCTCTGCCATAGATAGATGACTTGTTTGATCATCTTCGTGGGGATAGTTATTTCTCTAAGGTGGACCTTCAGTCGCGATATCACCAATTAAAGGTGAGGAAGGAAGATATTCCCAAGACTGCATTTTGAATGAGGTATGGACACTATGAGTTCATAGTGATTCTCTTCAGACTCCCTAATTCTCCAAAAATTTTCATGGATGTAATGAATAATGTCTTTAGAGATTACCTCAACAAATTTGTGGTAGTCATTATTGACGATATTCTAATATACTCCAATGGAAATGAGGAACATGATGAGCATTTGAATATTGTGTTAAAGACTTTGCGAAGGGAGAATTTGTATGCAAAGTATAGTAAATGTGAGTTATTGATGGAGTATGTATCATTCTTGGGGCATGTTATCACCAAAAAAGTGATATCTGTGGACCCTTCCAAGATAAAGGAAATTTAAGAGTGGCACATACTAACATTTGTAATAGAGATCCACATCTATTTGCATCTAGCTGGGTATTATCGATGATTTGTGAAAAACTTTTCACAATTATCAAACCCAATGACCAATATTACACAAAAGGGAGTAATGTTTTCCTAGACTCAGGAATGTAATGACTGTTTTAAGGAGTTGGAAAGGAGGCTAATCACTGTGCTAGTACTCAAACTCCCAATAAGTGAAGAACTCTTTGTAGTGTATAGTGATGATGAAAAAAAGGTATTAGGATATGTGTTGATGAAAAATGATAAAGTGATAGCTTATGCCTCATGTCAACTAAAAATTCATGAGCAAAAATATCCTATGGATGATCCGGAGTTGGCGGCTATGATCTTTGCGTTGAAAATATGGTGGCATTATCTCTATGGGGAAAAGTGTGAGGTATATAATGACCAAAAGAGTCTCAAATATATATTCACACAAAAAGATCTTAATATTATCTAGTTAAGATGGATAGATCTCATCAAGGATTACGACTGTTCAATCCAATACCATCCCGGTAAAGAAAATAAGGTGGCAGATGCTCTAAGTAGAAAGGATCTCGCATCTTTATCAATGATTAGAATTGTAAAAGGATACGATCTTCTTAGATTTGAAGAGGATAGACATGGGAATAATTAAGGGAGGAACATCATAAATACTTTCTTAAATGATTACTCAACCATCCCCCATAGAGAAAATACATGATGCTCAATGAAAAGATGTGGAACTTCTAAAAAGGGGGGAAGCTATCAGAAGTGATAAATCCTCTGAGTTCATGATTATCGAGGAAGGAGTTATAATATTTGGGTCATGAAAATGTGTACCATCTGATCAAAGGATAAATAAGGATATTTTGAATGACACACATAAATTGACCTTCTATATCCACCCTAGGAGCACAAAGATGTATCGAGATCTCTGAGAAAACTTTTGAGGGGAAAATATGAAAAGGGAAATTTCTGAATACATATCAAAGTGCTTGGTATGTCAGCAAGTGAAGGGTGAGAGTAAAAAGTATAAGGGGATGATTCAACCACTACCCATACCAAAATGGAAGTGGTAGAACATTACTATAGACATTGTCCTTGGACTTCCAAGTACATCCAGAGGAAACAATGCTATATGGTTCATTGTGGACTATCATAAAAAAGAAATCTCACTTTATCATAATTTTAGAGGACTTATCATTGGATAAACTTGCATGGATTTATATCAAAGAAGGGGTAAGGTTTCATGGAGCACCACTATCTATTGTATAAGATCTTGATCCTAGACTCACCTTGATGTTTTAGAAAAGTATTCAACATGCTCTAAGAACTAAACTGAACATCAGTACGGCCTATCATCCTCAAATTGATGGCCAATCTGAGTGGACTATTAAGACACTATAAGACATGTTGAGATTATGTTATATGTATTCAAAGGAGGATTGGAACAACATCTTCCACTGGTTGAATTCTCATACAACAATAGTTTCCACTCGAGCATCCAAATGGAACCATATGATGCCCTATATGGAAAAAGGTCTAGAACACCGGCGTGTTGGGATGAAGTCAATAAGCGTAAACTACTAGGGCCTAAAATGGTCGAAGAAATGGTGGAGAAGGTGAAAACCATTCCTCAGCATATCAAGGAATCCTAAAGTTGATAGAAGAGTTATGTAGACAATCGTCGACGAGACCTTGAGTTCAAAGTTGGAGACATGGTATTTCTACGCATATCTCCGTGGAAGAAGGTCATGAGGTTTGGAAATAAAGGGAATTAAAGTCCCAGGTACATTGGCACCTTCGAGATCCTTGATCGAGTTAGAGTTGTGGACCATCGACTGGAAATTATACCTACCATGGCCAAAGTACATGATTTCTTCCATATATTCCTCTTAATAAAGTACATACCAGATCCTTTATATGTACTCTCTTCATAGGTGGTTCAGTTGGAGGATGATCTTTCTTACAGGGAGCAGCCAGTGAAGATCTTAGATCATAGAGATAAAGTTATATGTAACAATACTACTCACCTGGTCAAGGTACTATGGTGGAACAATAAGTACGAAGAGGTAAAATGGGAACTAGAGGTGGCAACGAAGGAAAATTACCGACACCTATTTATGGTCTAGAATGTAAAACGAAATTTCGAGGGAAAAATTATTTTAGGGGGGAAGAATGTAATGACCCAATGATTTTTAATGGAAATTTCCTTCTTATAAATATGTCACAATCACATGAAATCACAACATAATGAACTAATAAGTGCTATGTGACCTTTAAAAACAAGTTTGTCACTTCTATGATTTAAATTTCAAAAATATGACATACACGATTGTGATTAGTAAGTTATTTGAAGACCAATAAGAAAAAGATAATTTTTAGTGAATAGTAACATACCCTTATGAATACTAATGCTAACATTATGAATAGTGACATACCCTAATGAATATTAACCTTACCTATGATAGTATATAAATAAGATTCAAGTGAAAGTATGATATACCTATACATGGGAATAAGAAAATAAACATTTTAAAATCTGTATTTTTTAAGTAAATTGAGATTTCAATTAAATATTAAATTAATCATATTTGGAAAATTATTTTAGAAAAATGGAATTCATTATTAGATTCTACATGTCTAAAAACAGTTAGGGTGATTTTTGGGATTTTTCTAAAATACATGACTTTTTTATGAATGGTAAAATCTGATAATTCATAATAAATGTTAAAACCTGAATTTTTGCATCATGCTAGAGTCATGGATGATGTAAATGGCCATTGTTTCGAACTCACATACACATATTAATGTTTTTGGTCAAATAATCAACATTATTTCTGGTCTTGAGGGAAATTAATAAACTAATGATTAAAAAATTATGAAAACCCTCCTCTTCTCCATTATAACCCCCCTCACTCCCTTTTCCTTCCACTCCTCTCAAGACTTGTGAATTGCCAATATTCTGCCCAAATCTCCTCCCAAGATCCTTCCACACGTCCAACAACCCTTAGTCTCTTCAAAATACCAAATCCTATCCTTTTAAGAGGCTTTCAAAGGAGTTAAACTCAAGAGGTAAATTCTGTTTTCCAATGCTTTAATTTCTTTCTTATCTTGTTTCTTTCATCACCTCTTTTCACCAAAATTGTATGATAACTCCAGTAACACAAATTTAATAGAATTATATTATTATTTATGGGATAATTCATTATTTTATCTCCTTTCACCATATTTTATTTTAAATAAATGAAAACACCATTTGAGATGTGTTAATTTAGCACATTCAAGGACAACAATTTATCAATTTCGGTTATCATATTTAATTATGCTCATGAAACCATTTGTGTTATGGTTGAAATAGATTATTATACATGTAATATATCCTAGTTATGGTTTTGTAATCTTTTTGTATAAATGGTATTAAGTTATAAAGAAAATCATGTTCGTTGTAATCAAAACCAACTAATTAACCAAAACGGTTATCAATAAGGTTTTATATAATAATTCATATTCACTCCCAATACCAAAATGAATTGTTATAACCATGTAATATTTTGTATTTTCACTAATAACATACAACTTCAATTATGTATATACACTTTCATTATACGTGTTTATTTGAACATGAACTGATCATTAAAAACAAAGAAAGAAAACAGACCTGAACAATGAAATTGAACCTTATAACCAATCAAAAAGGTCTGTAATGAATTAAAAAATGTTTTAATAAATCAATTACATATATAAGAGGTTCTTTAATTATTAATTAATAAACCTAATTTTTTTTCCAGATCATTAATAACAAGTGGAGAACACCAGCAGACTTAAGGTAAGGGATCCTCTCCCTTTCACTTTTATTCAAGATGTTACTCTATGTTATGCCCTTTTATGTGTAATTACTAGTGATTGGGTATGATTACAAACCTCAACCACACTATCCTAATTATTTATAAAAGATTATAAATCCCTTTCTCTCTCATCAATCCCTCTTATGTGCACCCGGTATCATGTTGATAATCTGTAAGGAATTCTAGTCGAACCACCCTTATTCTTTCAGGTTTCTCTATCTTTCTTTTTACCCAAATGTATTTGTATTTTATTTTTATGTAAAAATTATAAATTCTGTTTATATGCTCCAAAATCATGTTTCAAGATCCATCCATCATTATTTTTTAGGGATAAACATGCTTTTATGTGATTCCCTCCTCGATACTTCCCAGTAAACAAACTCATTTTAAGGGAACTTCCAAATTTTTTAACCAATTTCAAGTGCACTCTATCATTTATTTTAATCCACCATTGTCTTTATAATATCAGTCTTTTTGTTATGAAACCTTCTTGGTCCACTTCTGGTTTTATATAAAATATTTTTATCTTTTCTATTTTAAAATCTCTTTAGTGTTTTCTATAAAACCTCACTAAAAGGTTTTAATGCTAAGAATTTCCTAAATACTCTTCTTACATGTTGTCAATTCTATTTTACATCACTTACCATGATATATACAGATATTACCTTATTGATTTCCATGTATATTTTAATTTTTTTCTCTCATGGACACTTTTATGATATGCCTTTTTATTATGCTTTATGTCATGAATGTGATACCCATTTCTCTCCATGGGTTTACTTACGTTTTTTGTATGATTGAATTGGGTATGATTATTTATATGCAAATCATATTCATGAACATATTAAGATGGGTTCACCCAGATAACGCTCCAATTCATTGGGTAAAGTTAAGTCTCATGAGATGTTATGTCCGACGGTCTTAGCGGTTAACCTTAGCTTGTGATACTATGGGAAATGATCTTGGCAGTTAGCCTTAACTCATAATAAAGTCATGTTTTGAGTTGATGACACCTTTATATGATTCTATGTTTATATGACTCCATGTTTATATGTTATGATTCCTTATGTTACATGCCTTTTTATTTCTTTATGTCATGTTCCTAACCCATGTGCTATGGATTTTTTTATTCTGGTTCCCTTAATAAGATTTTAGCTTATCCCTTTGTTCATGTTATCCACAGGTTATTCCATGAAGATGTATGAGCACAATGGAAGTTAGGGGATCTTTATAAAGACTAAATAAAGAAATGTTTTATTTAGTTCTATGTTTCAGTTTTATGTGCCTAGTCTTCCAAGACACAAGTAGTTCATGATCATTGGATTGTACTTTGATGTATAATTATACTTAAAATCATGTCATGTTATATGTAAAAGGATAGGGTCGATATATTAATGACCCTCGATACACCATTGGGAGTATGGATGGAGGGAATACGCTAGTGTAGGGACTGTCCCCTTGAGGTTAGTAGTTACTGTTTCTTGTGTAATCAATTTGTTTTCGAGATGATGAGCTTCTATGTCATTCTTAGAATGGACTATCTAGTCCAATTTCATGCCTTTACAGTATTTTATTGCTGCAGAGTCTCTTTTACATCACCAGAAGGCAGAAATTATCTTTTCAAAGGTGATTGGTATATCTAAGCTAGGAGATCTGGACCAAAGAATCATGGTTAGGTGGATTGACTGCCCAAATTGCAAATCATTTCATGGAGGATCAGGGTTTGATTCAAACTGATTTCCCTTCAGTAGTTGATAGTTTCAATGATGTATTTGCTGATTAATTTTATGGCTTACCTCCTATGAGATAGGTTGAGTTTACAATTGATCTTGTTCTTATAGCATCTCTACTGTCCATTCCTCTGTACAGGATGAAACCTAGGGAGCTTTAGGATCTCAACTGGTAGATAGAGGACCTAGAGGCCAAAGGCTTTATACGACCTAGTATATCTTCTTGGGGTTCACCCGTGCTTTTTTACAAGAAGGCGGATGGAAACTTGTGTCTATGTGTATATTATAGAAGGTTGAACTAGCTAATAGTCAAGAACTGGTGTCCGCTTTCTTGAATAGATGATCTCTTTGACAGTTCTGAGGAAAAAATGCTTTCCCTAAGATTTACCTAAGATCATGTTATCATTAGGAGCGAGTCAGAGCCTCAAACATACATCATAAAGATTTCCATAGTAGGTATATTTTTTATGAGCATCTAGTTATTCCGTTTGGTCTTACGAACACGCCAACCATTTTGATGTCTTTGATCAATAGGGGTTTCCTTCCCTATTTGGACTCTTTTGTCGGGGTCTTTGTGGATGAAATCTTGGTGTATTCTCATACTCATAATGACCATGCCAAACATCTTGAGATCATTTAGAGTATAGTGAGAGAGAATCATCTTTATTATAATATTTCTAAATATTACTTCTGGATTGAAAAATTCTACTTATTGGGTTATCTTATCTCAGAATCAGGAGTTTCTGTTGATCCTGAAAAGGTTAGTGCTGTAGTTTCCTGGGAGGATCCCAAGAACATGTTTGATATATGATGTTTTTTGGGGTAGGGTGGGTATTAAAATAGCTTCATACGGGACTTCTCATGTCTTGCTTCATCTCTTACTGGACTTACAAAGAAGGGTGTTTAGTTCGTATGGTCAAAAGCATGCAAGAAAGCCTTTCAGAAGATGAAAGGGATGCATGTCTCGACACCGATTCTGATTCTTCCAGAACCTGGTAAGGGTTATATCATATTCTTTGATGCATCAGAAATTGTATTAGGGGAAGTTTTGGTGGAGGAAGACAAATTCATTGATTATGTATCTCGACAGTTGAGGCCTCATGAGAGAAATTACCTGACGCACAACCTCAAGCTAGAAGCAGTTTTCAATGCCTTAAGTTGCTCGAGACATTATCTATTGGGTGAGTGATTTTTGGTGCATATGACCACAAGAGTATCAATTATATCTTATCCTAGTGTGACATAAAACTCAGTCATCAAAGATGAGTTGAATATCTAAAATACTTTGATTTTGAGCTTTCCTATACACCTAGAAAGGGAAATGTGGTCGCTGATGTACTAAGTCGAAAAACTAAAATGCAGGCTATACAAGATTCTAGTGATGAATGGAAGTTAATGGACCTATCTTTTGAACTTCATATGGAGTTTCATGACAGTCATGAGTAGTATTACTTATCAACCTTAATAGCTACATCTTCCCTCCATGAGAAGGTGAAGAGTATGCATTTTTCAGATACTGAAGGTTTGGTTCTCCGTGATAGTATATCTGGAGATAACCCACATCTAGATTGGTTTGTGGAAAAGGAAGACATTCTGCATTTATGTGGATGTATCTGGGTTCTTTCAGATATGAGAGATGTGTTTATGAAAGATTCCCACACTTCTCAGTGGGAAGTTCATCCAAGAATCTTGAAGATGCATCGAGATATGCGACGCTAGTATTGGTGTCCTAGGATGAAACTTCAGATTTTTGGATTTATTACTAGTTGTTCCATATATTATCAAGTGAAGGAAGAGAACCAGATACCTATAGACTTGTTACATCCACTTCCAGTCCCAGAATGGAAATGGGAATATGTTGCTATGGATTTCGTAGTCGTTTTACCTCGGTCACCGAGGGAAAGAGATGCTATCTAGGTAGTCATTGACCAACTAAAGAAATAATCCCACTCCATTTATATACGAGAGACTTTCTCAGATGATGAATTGGGAAGAATATATGTTCATGATATCATACAACTACATGGGGTTCCATGTACTATCGTTTCATATAGGGATGCTTGTTTCACTTCACGATTATGGTAGGGTTTTCATAAAGCTATGGGAACTCATGTGCTTCTAAATAAAAATTTTCATCCTTATACCTATGGACAATCAGAACGGAAAATACAGGTTTTAGAGGATATGCTCCGAGCATGCATCCTTGATTTCAGAAATTCTTGGGAGAATCATATCCCTCTCGTCGAGTTCACTTATAATAAAAGTTTTCAGGAGACAATTCAAATGAATTCTTTTGAGGCATAATATGGTAGGACATGCCATTCACCCTTGTGCTGTCTAGAGGCAGGTGTGGAAGCCCTTCTATGTCCTCATCTTGTTCAAGAGACTTCATAACAGGTCCATCTGATCAGGAATCATATGAATATTTCGTAGTCTAGACAGAAATATTATGCAGATCACTATCATTGACCTCTTGAGTTCTAGGTTTGGGATCATGTTTTTATTCGGGTATTTCCCAGGCTATGGAATAGATGGTTAAGAAAGCCAATAAATCTATCACCTCGTTACATTGTGTTGTTTGTGATTCTAGAGGGAGTTGGGCCTGTATCTTATTTATTGTTACTACCTCAGAGGTACCATGCCATTCACGACATCTTCCATGTCTCATAGATTCACCAATATCATGCTGACCCATCTCATACCTTTGATCCTGAGGAAGTTGAGTTAGATGCCGATGCTAACTATGAGGAGTATCCAGTACACAATTTTCACCTAAGCACGATGGTTCTAAGAGTCAAGTCGGTCCCTATCGTACGAGTTATATGGAAGCATGACCGAGTACAAGATGAAACTTGGGAGAGGGAAGCCGATGTATGTTCTCAGTGGCCAGATTTTTTCTCAGACAGTGTTTCCTTACCCATGGAAGGAGATCTCAAGGGGTGAGTTCTTTTAAGGGGGGAATAACGTAAGAATCTATTTTTTCATTCAGGTATGGATCCTTTAATTTTTAAGTATAAATATCTACTTTGGACCTAATAAGGATTCCCAATGAGTTAGTAATGGTTTTGAGGGTGTTCAGGGCTTTTCGGTGCCCAGAGCCCATCTTTTTGGAGAAAACAGACTCTGCGCATGGTTTAGAGTAAACCGTGTGGAATTTATGTATGGCTTGAAAAATTGTGCAGATGGTGTTTTTTTAGATAGTGGAACCTCTCATGGTTAGTGCATGGCCATGCAGCCTAACCGCGCAAATTCTCCTTTTTCCTAGGTAACTGTGCATGGATGGTGCATGGTTTGATCAAACCATGTGCAGGATAAAATCCCATGTAAAATGTACAAAACACCCTTAATGATTTATTAAGCCAAACCCTTCCTCCCTAATATGAGTTAATAAAGGTTGAACTTTTTCTCTCTCAATTCGGGGTATTTTGAAGATCAAAAATTGGAAGGAAGAGATATTCTTTGTCTGGATTCTGATCGACCTTTCATTCATCATGTTGGATGCGCAATAGTAAGTAATTGAGTTTTATTTATCCATTCTCATTCTCTTTCTCTATTGAACTAGTTATCTCCATGTGATCATTTTTCACCTTTTCTTAAATCTACTCTGATCCGAGGAAAATCAAGGGCCGATACCGGGGGAGAAGGATCATAAAACCCTATGGTGGGTGGTCTATACCACATCCCTAAAGTTCATTGTTTTTGTAATGTTCATGTGGAGCCCACTGGTTTCTTTGGAGACCGTTTCTTAAATTTACATGCCATGGTTATACAAGTTAGAATCGTACGGTTATGACATTTATAAATATGTGATTAGTTGTTAGTGGTTACACCCAAAAATCAATCTGCCTCATGTCAAAGGTTATGTCATATTTGGGTTTTTAGTGTTCTGACACATTTGAGTCACCGTTAGAGTGCGCCTTTGCTTGACCTTCCTAAAGGTGAGTCTTCTTATAATAAATGTTTTGTGGTTTAATGAGGATTTTATAATGGCATGTACATTGTATTCTCACCACTTGACCCACCCAAGGAAAGTGCTTCAAATGAGTATTAGATGTGAAATGAAGAGTGGAAAGTATACTATGTATATAAATTGGCCTTATTAAAAGATTTTGAATAAAGTTTACATGTCCGTAGCACCCCTTTCCAAGTTGATGGAAGTTCGAAGAGTGAAAATCAATAATTGAATATGCATTAATGGTAAACTAAGACTTAAATAAATGGTTACAATGCTACTTGGACTATCCACACTAATGGAAGATAAGGCTTGGACTAATAAATAAATAGTTTCAACTTTACTTGACCTATCCACAATAATGGAAGGAAAGACTTGAACCAAATGAATTACTACATGATTACAATATCAAATAGGAATATACTGACTTGATCTCACCTTGGTTTCTGAGAGGATAATACCTTTGGTCTCGGGAACCCCATTCTGATTCAAGGATGCAGTTTTCTTAGATTGATACCAATCTAGATTCTAGTTCTTGTATATTATTTGGATGCCCGTTATACTACCGTTGGATCCATTTAATTATTCCAGGATACCTCAAATACACTCCTTGGATCCAGCATTGACAAGTAGGTTCCTTGGATACAATCCTTAGACCCAGTCCTTTCTTAGACTCGTTTTACCTTGGATGCACTCCTTGGACTTGGTAGGTGTCTTATTGTGTGATGCCTTAGATTACACTCCTTGGATTACACTCTTACCCCTTATCTAGACTTAGATACTACTGAGTTATCTTTCTGTGAGTTTATGTTAACTTGGTTTTTACCCTATAACTCCCTCACTGGATATCATTTTTAGGTTGCCTTATTACGTCATGGGACCTTCAAAACTTATACTATCATGATTTGATGTTAGTGTTGGATATTCCTCACATGAACTATTAACATTAGATGGTAATTAATTAATAAAATGAACTAGTTACATGTTCAAAAACCAGCCAAGGGATGAAGCAGGTACTTGGATATTTAGTTATTTTTTACTTCCTGCTTTATTTTATATATGCATGCCTACATACTGTTATATTCCATTACATGTGCTAGATGTTATAAACACTGTTGGCGGTGGCCCACTAATATTTATCTCACACCCTCTTTAGGCGCCATTTGGTACCCGGAGTAGATTATATGACTGTAGGTATGGAAAAAGGGAAGCATACATGTTCGAACACTTGATTGTGTGCTGATAGGATGGATCTTGATAGTAGATGACCGAGTTGGATCTCGGGATGCTTGGAGTAGTATTTGTTTTCCATTACTTTTTGGAACATGTTATTCCTATTTTATTGTATCCATGCTTTCTATTTTTCTAGTTACATGACATTATATTATCATTGTTCACTTGATACAGTTATGGTTGTTCTCATTTACCTATTGCATCAGTTTTCTTTCACTGTTTCATTATATTGCTTCGGCTATTTACTATTATATTATATTCCATCCACTATTATATGCTCTGATAATGTGGGCATAGTCTTCCCACATCCACACCCTAGGCCCTCACTACTAGTCGGTAGCCTATAGCTTTCGAGAATATGTGGTTGAGGCCATGTGGCCCACAAGGCCCGGGGCACTTGTTAAGTGGAATCCAGGTCTGGTTCGCCTCACTCCTCATGCTCCTATTTGTTTTTGGAGTATATTAGAATATATTCTATAAAAACCACCAAATATTTGTAGAGGTAATCTCTAAATAATCTATTCATCAAGTCCATAAATATTTCTATAGGATTAGTGAGTCTGAAAGGCATTACTATGAATTCATACTGCCCATAACTTATACAAAAAGTAGTCTTGAGAATATCCTCCTTCTTCACCCTTACTTGGTAATATCCCGAAAACAGATCCATCTTGGAGAAGTATTGTTCTCCATATAGATGATCAACAAGTCATCAATTCATGGAAAATGATACTTGTTTTTTATCGTGATTTTGTTGATCTAAAGATAATCAATGCTAAGGTGCATTGACCCATACTTCTTTTTGATGAAGAGGACTAGTGAACCCCCTGGTGAAGCACTTGGGCATATAAACCCTTTATCCAAATTATCCAGTAATTGTTTCTTTAGCTCTTCAAGCATCACAACAAACATTATATATAGAGTCTTGGATATTGGAAATGACTTATGTATAAGATCAATCGATAATTAAATATCTCTTCTAAGAGGTAGACCAGGTAATTACTTAGGAAACACATCAACAAATTCTCTCAAAATTGGCATGTTTTTGAGGATGGTTCCTTAGAACAAATAATTTGGGAAAGATACATGTGTTCATAGAGAAGTAATATTCATGCTTGAGATGATGGTTCTAGAGAATATTCATCCTCCTCCTTGCACTTGTATAGAATCAGGGGTCGATTAACCATATGAAGAGTGATTTTCCTCTTGTGACAATTTTTGTTGGCTCTATATAGGGAAATCCAATCCATTCCAAGAATTTGATCAAATTCCACCAAGGGAAGTATGATGAGGTTCACCAAAAAGTTGAATGAAAAAATTGTGATAGGGGAGGAGTTATATTCATGGGATGAAATAATTTTTCCATTTTCCATTTTCATCAATATCTCCACTTCCATGATTTGTGGTGGTGTTTGAATTATTCTACTAAACTTTCAGGATATAAAAGAATATGTAGAACTAGAATCAAAAAGTTTGTTTGATATTCTTGAATGAATAACCAATATACCTTTCACCACTTCTTTGTTGGGATTCAATTTAGTAGTAGTGATGGGAAAATCTCACCCTTGCTGCCTTGGAGGTTGTTGGTTGCCTCTGAAAACCATTGGATTAGGGAACTAGTTCAAAAAGATCTATGGTTCTTTATAGTTATAGTAATGAACAATGCGTTGAGGATTGCACAGAGTGCTCCTTTACTCTATCGCAGTAGCAGGTTTTTCTTGTTGGAAATTGTTGGCTTGATGCCCTTCCTTTCCACACCTAAATCATTTCCTCATCTCCTTCATAAAATTTCATGGGTGCTTATTTCTTCACCTTTAGAAAGTGGGATACTGAAATTTCTTAGCACTGCTGGATTTATCTATCAGACCACCAGGATTAAGGTCCACTTTACTCTACTTATCCTTATGATACCCATAAGATTCTATAATCTCTATTTTAATTTTGATGGAACATCGAACAATCTCATCATAGTTGTCAAAGTGACGGATCACTAGGGCATTCTGTAGTCTAGGTTTTAGGCCACCAATGAAGTGGTCAACCTTGTATTCGAGAGTGACAACAAAACCAGAGGTGTATCGTGAAAGTCTGGTGATGTTTTCCTCATACACTCCAACAGATGAATTTTCCTTTTGATTGAGTTTAAGGAAATATTTTTCCATCGTAATATAGAGGGTGAAGGGAAAATATTTATCAAATTGTTTTACTAGAAATACTTCCATCCCAGTACCTCTATCTCTTCCTTAGGTTTCATATTTCTGATCAACTTCCACCATTGATTAGTTTTACCCTCCATATGATAAGAATCAATAAGAAAATTATCTTGTTCGAAACATTTAATGATGGAGAAATCTTCTCAATGGAGTTGATCCATTATTCGACAATTGATAGATCAGATGATCCCTTAAAAGTAGGAGGTCTTTGTCTCATGAAGCTCTAGATTATGACTTATTCTTTCTTAGGGGGGTTGGAAGTTCCACTTGACCCATGATTCTATTCAAAACATGAGTTAACTGATAGAGTATCATGATAAAGTTTGTTATTCCTGATCCCATTGGATTGAGAAACTCATTAGAACATTCATCACATTGATCTTCACATTGTTTTTTAGTTCAAGTCCTCTTATTATCTGACATTGGATAGAATAAAGGAAAATTAGAGGTAATTATTTTAAACTATTAAACACATAAAGGAGAATCCAATAAAAAAGGGCTACCTTATAAATTACATTTATTTCCTTAACCTATGAATTTTTATGCTTCAATATAAGTTTTTTATTTACTAACGTATATTATTATGAGATCTTTTTCTTACTCCATTAATAATGGTCTATACTAATATTATGAATTTACCAAAGCATATCCCACAGGAGTGTTGAACCAAGAGTGACGCAAGACCATTTTTTGTGCACCATTTCCCATTTGAGTCTAGCTCAAAGCGGTGTTTTTAGGTTTTACCCCCAGATACATCTGTGTTGGAGCCACATCTACTTGTTCATATCTAGACAGAGATTTATTTTCTTGATAAACCAATTAATCTATAATCACCAAAATGTAGGGATGTTTTTTATACTTATTCTTATCCCTAAGTCTTTAACTAAGGTTTTCTAATCCTAATCCCAAAAATAACTAAACATATCCTTTGATACCAACTACAATAACCCTGGTCTTTATTACAAATTTAAACATGATTTATTACATAAAATTTCTATTAATATAACCTAAAAGATCCATATATATAGTGTATTTTTGGCTTAGAAACATTACATGACAACCTAATACATAAAATACAACATCTTTATTGAAAACTTATTTTACATGACCACAATATTAATTCATACTTAGCATTTCATGGGATAACCTGAGGACAAACAGAAAAAAAGATGATATATAAAGCCCAGTAAAGGATTAAAAAAGGAATAAAATGAAGAATAAAACACATGTTAGTAAATATTCATATTAATATAGAATAAAGGCATAATATAGCATGATTATCATAACATATAAATGTGACAATAACTTAAAACACTGCATCATTAACATAAAGGAATCAGGTAAACCCCTTTCCCAAAATGATAGAAAAAAGTCCTATAAAGGAATAAGGTAAAACCCTATCCCAACATGATGTATCATGATACTAAACATTACCCAATGCATTGGAGCGCTATTAGGGTTTACCCTTCATGAAAATTTTAATTTCATGCTTCAATATGCCACATAGATAATAAAACATGGATTCATTTAACATCATCATTTATTACACGATAAAGGAATGTGGAATACATATATCAAAGTCTATAATAAATAAGTATATGTGAATAAAGGGGAATACCTTTGATAGAGAAATGGGCATGGTATTCACTACATGGTGATTTTGGTATGGAAAATTGTTGTGCAATTTTGGCAGCATAACCACATCACATGGGGATTCATAAAATTGGTTTATGAGAGAGAAATGGGTCTCTAATCATTCAGGCATGAAATAGTAAGTATGCATATAATGAATCCTAATATCCCAACATATGAAATATAATTTTAGTTTCATAATATAAGAGAAATTCTTGAATGGAAATGAGGAGAGATAAACCCCTTACAAAATTTTGGCATGGTAACAGGTGTACATGGGAGGGATTAATGAGAGTGAAAGGGGTATCTAATCATCCAAACATCATAAGGGCAGTATGGGGGAGGTGAAAAATAATACCCTATAATTTTTAATTGAAAATAATGGGATTAGAAATAAAACAAAATGCATCTAAAACAAATAAGGCACAAGTAACATATATCCTGAGATCTAACAATTGGGGTCTCAAATTACATAGTCTAACATGAGATCCACTACCTTGATAAGTGAGAAAAATAATATGAGGGGATCAATTTTTTCCATAGGGACATAAATTTATCCAATGGGATCTCTCGGTTCACTTGGGAAACATTCCCTATCTAGTTCACATCCTAGGCTTGGGATTTAGTTTTCTAAGCCACCCACACACCAATGGTCTCCCATGTACAATCCATTTTTATTTATATAAAAAATTATAATTATAATTCCATAAACCTCTCATTCCCATAATAATAAAGCACCAATAAAAAGGAAAAAACTATTCAAAACCCCCTTTATAAATCCATTTGGTACTATAAATCCTGTTTTAGTAATTTTTTCAAACCTCTTACATGCATCAAAACCAACTCCTTTGAAAAATGCATTTTAAAAAATAAAATTGACATCACATTTCAAGAATAAAATAAATAATGGATAACTTATAATTACCATTATAATTTAAAGTAAATTTAATGAATTAAAACAAAACAAAATAATAAACTAAAGGATATCCATTGAAAAGAACCATTGGGTAGAGACACCAAGCTTTAAATAAGATTGACACTTTCCACCTCTAACAAAAACCATCAGAACAAAATAGAAAGGGTTATTATGAACCTAAATTATCAATAAATACCATTAATCATATACCATAAGCCTTAGTTTATGTTTCCATGTAATTTTAGGGTTCCAAATCTCTATGAAAATTAAAGAATAAGGAAGTGGAAGGGTGGAAAAGGATGAAGTCAAAGAGAAATAATTCTTACCTCCGGAAAAATCACCATGATCTAAGAAGATTCACCAAGGTAATGAAGTATAAATATTCTATGGAAAGGTGATATTTTTTGTTTTGAAAATTTTTATGAGAGGGGTTGAGTTTGACTTGAAACTCATAAGGGTATAAATGTAATTTCAAAGTTTTAAGAAAACTTCATGAGATACATGATTTTACCGTATGGTTTATCAAATTGTGTACCTAATATGAAAAAGCCACTGGATTCTCAAAATACTACCACATGATTTGTAAAATCATGTGGATATTATCCAAGACACCAATAGTCCCTTTAAAACCTCTCTCACATGATTACCCATACAGTTAACACTACCCATGAACCGACCATGCACTTGACCCGTTTCTCCAAATGTTTATGTTTTTCAACCACCAACTCTCATATAGTCAAAATATTAAAAAATGAAAAAAAATTAAAGAATAAATTCATTCTAGTGACCCTATGTGTGTCAAACTTATTAATAAATTTATTATATTTATTGGGGTTACTTGATTCAATACAAAAACATATTGATTACTAAGGCACATTGACTAAGTAATTTATTATTTACTTTCTTATGATGAATTAATTAAACATATTTAGTGATTTTTGGGTGATGAAATTATATATCCCCTATATGTATCAATAGGTATCATGAGTCAAACTATCTAGGGTATTTGTGGAATGCCTACCTATATAATTATGATATCTTGGATGTGCCCTTAACGGTAAGATATTTTGATGTCAGACATTATGTATTTGATCCCATGAAATTATTCATTGATTTTCATGTCATTATTTATATTATTATCCATTAATATATTAAATATTATTTTATTACAAGTATGTTATTATTTAATTATAATTTATTATTTCTATATTATTCATGACTTATTTATTATATGATTTCTTCTGACGAACGATACCCCTTGCTGACTGATTGCAGTCACCCTTCTTATGTTTCCATTTCCACTAGTTATGAAGAAGATTAAAATGAATAATATTTATAGAATAGTATTATGTGTAGATAATTTTAGGGGGGATATTGAATACATTTTGTGAAACAATATTTTTTGGTACAATGTGTAAGATTCCCATTTGGATGAAAAGACATGGGTATTATTACATAAATAGTTTTTCCAAACACTTAGAAACTCTAAACCAAAAATTTATTGAGTATTTAAGTGACTCAATATTAATATTAATATTATAATTATATTTAGTTAAATTTGGGTCACCTTAGTTTGAGTTAATTATAGTATGTAGCAAATACTGTTTTAGCAACAAATCTAAGTGTGTGAGTTTTAAGTGTTATAGTTTGTATCATATGAGGGTCGAGAAAAATTTATAGGTTAAAAGGTTATTTTATGAGGATTTTTTTAGAGTTTTGGGTACCATAATGAGTTAAAAAAATTTATGTGTGATCATAATTGAAAGGGTTATTAATTCTTTTGAGGCATAATCCGATTGTATTTTACAATGTTTAATGATATTTTAGGAGACACCTATTGGGTTTTTAGGAAAAATATATGATTGAGGAAATGATAAAAATTAGGTTTGGTAGTCGATTTGATTTTGAAGTAATTATGGTAAATTTGGATAGTAAGTTAATTTATTTTGGAAAAATAAGTTAAGAAATATAGATAGCCTTGGGGATTAAAAGGTAATTTAATTTTTAAAAAAATTACGTTATTTTAGGAAAATATTAACATCTTTTTGTTAGTATATATGATTTCAGTATATATTGAATTATATCTGATTTTATGAGTGAATAATTTTGTTTTATGATAAAGGTTAATTTTAATTTTAGGAACATAGGTTTACATGACTTTTGGTTTTAGGATATAGTAAGGGGGATATTATTAATGATTATTGAGGCACAATATTTTTTGAGAGAAAAGTTAAGTTGATTTTAGAAGAAAATGTGGAAAATATTTTTTCTTTTTTGTTTTAAAATAGTCAAGAATATTTTAATAATTTTTATAATGATTTAAGTTCAACATTGGGTGTTATTTTTGAATTTTTAGATATTAATGTACTAATTTTTCACATGAAGGTTTATTCATATTAATTATTATCTTAACTTTTTCTTACCATTTTTGTTTTAATAAATATTTAGAGAGATAAGGAATAAACTTTCAATATTTTATAGATATTATTATCCATTAAATTTTTATTTTTGTTCTATAGGAAAAAAATTCATCACAGATATTCATCATTTAGAATATAAGATGAAACAAAGGTAGAGAACTAATCGAATAAAAACTGATGGATGAAATTATTATTATAGGATGGAAAGTAACGAAGTAAGTATATTTTATCCTATTCTATATATCATGGGTAAAATAATTCCTCAAACTCAATAAAGAGGAAGATAAATCTATCGAGCCTTATGTGGGAGATATCTCTAAACTATCATGGTACACACTTAGAAACTCATTGACAAGTATGAGCCACATAATAGAAAGTGAATGTCTTAAGATATATTTATTTATGAATTTGTAAGATTCTCAGTGTAAATATAGGCATTGACTAAAATATATTTCTTGAAATTTTTTTATATTTATCTTTCACTCCACATTTCTTCTCTTTTCATACATTTTAAGGTTCCATTATTAGTGATCCTTTTAAATTTATGGCTTTAAAAGTCCACTTACACCACTTGAAATTGATTCTTAAAATGTTTTAAACCCTTTTTCATTATTCATGAGATTATAATTGTAGAGTATGTAATTTATTTATATTGGGAGAATGTAACACCCTAAGATTTCAATATATAATCATCCTTTAATAAATAATTTATTATATAGCTTGTTTCACAAGCAACATCGAAAAAAATGAGTTGTGGAATATTAGATGAACATTATTAATAAAATAATAATTTGAATAAAACACATATTACATAAAAATATAGCAATTTATTAATTTTTTTCTATTTATAGGATAAATAATTAATATAATCTAATGTCAAAATGGGATTTTTTTCAAATAATTGTTGTGAAGTGTTGTGTATTTTATCATAATAAATTAAATTAATCACTTTTAAAATATTATTATGATTATATTAAATATTTAAATATAATAACTAATATATCAACATTCATTTAATTATTAATTTATATTAAAAAAGATTAATAACACTTAAAGTTTAAATGGTATTTTTTTCATTAAACCAGTTTTAATTGGTATTTTCATTTTAATAAAAAAAATTAAATTTTTATAATTTGAATACTATGAAATGAAATTATTATTTTTATAATACAATCAAAATCAGATTAGGGTGAATTTTTAGGATTTTTTTTGAAATGGGTTATTTTTAGAGAAATAATGCAAAATATAGTTTTTATACTGTCACTTTTATAAAATTATCAAGATATAATAATGAACTATTTTATAAACCATTATTATAGATCAAATATATATTAAATAAATAAAATAAACCATTTAAAAATATTTTTTTTGAATTTATAAAACCATGTTTTACATTTTATAACCTAAGTTATATTTTATTAAATTAAAAGAACTATTTTATGCTTTTATTTAATTAAGTAATCACAAAGTTAAATTCCATTTTGGATTTGTTTTAAATTAAAATATATCTCCTATTTTATTAATAAACTAATAATTTTTATTTGAATCAATTATATACATTATTATGGTGTAAATTCATTTTTGTTTTTTTTTAAATACATTTTTCTAAAAACTATTTTTCATCATGTTTGTCATATTTATATTAAAAGTAAATTTTAACACCTCTAGAAATTAAATAGTATAAAATTAATTCCATATTTTTAATAGTAAAACTAAAATTATTTAATAATTTAAAATTTATTTTTTTTCATAAATTAAAGTTACCATAGTAAATGTTAGTCATCACGGTAAGAGATAAATGGGTTAAAAGGGTAAAAACTATGTTGTAAGGTCAAAAATATCAAGTAAACATATCTATAATTTGATTTAATGAGTATATTTATACCTATATTATAATATATTATAATTTGGTTATTCGTAGTTCTATTTGACCATGTGAAATATATTTATTCTATTTTAAAGATAAGAGTATTTATAAGGTTCCATTCTAATCACCTATAAAAGTATCCCATCACCCCCTCACTTATCCAACCCTTTTGATCACTTTATCTAGAAAAAAAATACTAAAAACACTAACTACACCATTATACATGACCTATTGGTTTTTGTATCACTATAATACCAACCTAATAAGGCTTAAGGAGAAATATAATAGAGGATACCAAAGGTAGAGGTATTATTCTTATATAAGTTATTTCAATTTTATGTCATCATAAACCTCTTACAAGACTTCTATAACCATATTAAAATAATTATATTTATATTATTAGTAAATTAAATTTATTATGTTACTAAAAAAACATTATTTACCACATTTCCATCCAATGTAAAATAAAAACAACATTTGTGTGTATGTTCGAACTACCGCCTCTATAAACAACATATTTTATTTTTTACATCCCCACCTAAAATGGATGTTTATAATGATGGATTAAGTGAATAAATATTTTATCCATGAATTAATAATTATTTTTATTTAAAAATAATTAACTAATTTCTTTCACTTTTATCTATTAGAATGATGAAAACATCGCAGTGTTATGCATAGACTACTACGTTTAGGAACGAATTATTTCATTTTTCATCACCACGTTACATGATGGATTTTCAAAATAAAATTAATGAAAATATATGATATTTATAAAAAATTTCAAGTTATTTCGAGATAATTTGGCCCTTATATTAATTTTATTTACAATAAATAGACATCGTAAAATTTAATCGCTTAAAATTAGAATACCGAGACACTTTGAAAGTAACATATTTTGAACATTCTCTTTAATTTACCTTATTCACATAACCTTTCTAAAAAATAATTTTAATCCTTAATAAAATATCATAAAAATCATTAAGTATTTTTGAAAAGGATATTATCATTATGAAATAGCCATCTCTTACTCATTCAGTCGTTATATTATGCTTTTATTTGGGTTGGGTTTACCACTAACACGAATGATGATATAATATTTATATCATAGATGATTAAGGAACGTTAAATAATGACAATATAATTTAATAATGATGAATTTAATATGTTTTCATAATTATTTAATGGTAATATATCCATGTACACTGGTTAATAAAATCAACTATTTCTATAAAATAGAAATTTCTTAAGAAAACAAGATTGTATGGTTTTCATGAGAATCATCACCATAAGTTCCATGAAATGAACATTTGACTAAAATAAATATATCAAAACCATATATATGATCATAATTAACATTTTTAGGAGATTAAAACATGAATAAATTCCAAGGACCAAAACCACTAAATTAAAATACGCATAAGAAGCATGACAATTAACACAAAAACATTGATTTTAAAAAATAATTACTAATAAATGGGTTACAAGAAATTATAACCGAATGATATATAGTAATATAAATATAAATATATTTCTTATTTATAAGTGTAATACATATAAATATATTGTATTGGATGTTATAACATGTCCAACCATATAGGAATCCAAGGTAAGAGTTTCTAGTCTCAAACTACTTTCTTTGGGACATGTTTTAAATTATGAAGCTATTTTAATTATATAGTGTATATGATGACTCATTGAAAAATTATATCATGTTACAATATTTAATGATGGTAATTAAAATTCCATTTAATGTTATCATTTTCAAAGGGTTTTTATTCTAATATCATAAAATCCGCAAGGGTTTATTTTAAATTGTCACTTTTTATCACGATTGTTTAGGTTTAAATTTTCATGGTGGTAATTATATGTTCTTACTCTACTAAAAACCACCAATTTTCTTATCCTATGGTTATTTTTGAGGTTTTCAAGTATTCATTCAATTTTACTTCTCTTTTCCTCTCAAATAAATCTAAATAATGTTTATATAAAAAGCAAACCTTATTTATCCTTTATGTTGAGATTTTTTTCCCTTCCATATAAATATAATTTATTTTGTTTCAAGAATATTTTTTATAAATAAATAATTTATTAAGTCTAATTTATATTAAAGTATACCTTCCTTTCAAAATTTTAGAAACAACCTTTTTATCATTTTCTATACAAGTGATTTTTAAATCATATTACAAATGTGTGAAAAAATATATTTTTAATGTTTTCTGCATGGATAGATTTTCCCACTATCATAAAAATTATTAATTATTTAAAATACTTAGCATTTTTTGATGGTATTTCAGAGTAATATTAATTTCCATTATGTTGAGGAATTTTCATTTTTATATTAAAATAAAAGGGTATAATTTTCTAAAATATTTGAAAGTGTATTTCATTTAACTTATGTATATTTTTATCATCCAATTCACATTTGTTTTACTTAAGATTTGTTTCTTTTCAATATTCCATTATTTTAAACCACTTTATTTTTAAAAAAAAATTATTATTACAATATCATGAAAAGTGTTTTAGAAGTGATTTTTGACTTCTTTTTAATTAAGAATCAAATGTTTTAGAACATTATTTTAAACATTTTTATTTCATTTTCCTCTCTAGTTTTCAAAATAAATTCATTTAATAGAAAACAAAAATTAATAATGAATTTATCACTTATTTATTTATGGTTTATACATTATTTTATTCATAAGTTTTTTTCTCATTTCATTCACTTCCTGGAAGTTATGATCTATATCATTCTCTATATTTCCTTTCACTTTATTATTCTCATTCATTCCCATGTTATCTAATACCATGGATATATTCAATATTGTATTTATATTTTCTTAACCATATACCCATTTATATATAGTTCTAGTTTAAGTATACTTATTAATAAAATTATGATACTAACTAGGGAATATTGAAAAATTTTATACTTGATTTCATACAGATATTTATCGATTACAAAGGTATATAAATAGTATATTTTATTCATTCTATTTTATGAATAATTCATTTTAATTATTTATTGATGGGTAGGGACTCAAATTATTTATCCCTTCAATGAAATTATAGGTATCATGAGACAAACTATCTTGGGAATTCAGTATATTCCTACCCAATTATTAATGATGTCTTTCTTGAGGCCTTGATGTTATGTATGGTTTCATGAATGAGGTCTTAATGGTAATATTATTATGTTTGAAATTATGCATTCTTTCACCAGGAAATAAATCATTAATGTCTATGTGATATTTGAGATTTCGATACATTGATATACTTTATGATTATGTGATTATCATTTATTATTATAATATTATTTATGAAGTATTTATTATATCATATCTTCTTGATGAACACTACCCCTTAATGAGTGTTTGAGTATATCATTATTATGTTTCTTTTTCCTCATGTTTTATAGAAGATTAATAAAAATAATATTTTTAGAAAACTATTATGTGTGGGGAATTTTGTGGGAGATGTTGAAGAATTTATATGAAATAAGAAATTCACATTATAATGGGTAAAATTCATATTTTCATGGAAAGTCTTGGGTTTTATTATGAAAATAGTTTTTTCCTAAATCTTTAAAAATATAAACGTAAAAGTTTTTGGATGTTTAAGTGACTCAATATTAGATATTAATATTCTAATTATTTATGGTTAAATTTTGGTCGCTTCAATTGGTATCAAATCAAGTATATATAGAATATTTTTTTAATACTAGATCTGGGTGTTTGGTTTTAGGGTGTTATAATAATGTTTTAATGATGTCTAAACCTCCATTCTCATTTCATGGAAGGAATATGTAGGTTTGAAAATAAATATGTCACAATCCAACTATTTTAGTTAACATTATTAACCATGATGAGTTTCTTGATAATAAATATTCCTTAGGGAATTTACATTATAAAATAATAAAAATAGTAGAAATTCATATTCAATACCATACATATCTGTTATACTTGGTGAAGGTTTCACTACCACTGGGGGAGAATACGTGGTCCACAATATATTTTTAACAAAAAAAATTCTTTCGATTGGTATAAGATCTATAAATAAAACTAAAACAAGGATGATGATATATAGAGAGAGAAAGAATAATATATGAAAGAAGAAAATTTTACAATATTCACTCACTATTTTTATCAATTGTATACATATTTAGAATTTAGTGGTTATGATCCCATTACACATATATTTATTTTATTATCAATAAAAAATAGTTATGGTATAAGAATATGGTTCTAAACTCTAAGAAAATAAAAATAGAAATAAGTTTCACTAATGTATATTAATATTCACTAATCTCATAAAATTTATGCATTTATAGATTAATTGTACACCCTCATTATTTTCCTCAAACTGAGCCATGTTATCTCTTGAATTTTATTTAGAATATTTGGGTGGCTTTATCAATGATTCATTATAATAATCAAATATAATGATGAATCCATGAAAAACCATGGAATATTGATGTTGACCCTGTAATGGATTATATGGTCAACTCAATATTTAAAAACCATAATTTTAAATCCTCATATTTCCTAAATCTAAAAGGCCCTTTTTTTTCCTTTATTGATTAAATCTTTACCATCTATTATGATTTTGTTTATTTTGACCATTTCATGGTAATTTAGATCCATCTCCATGATTTCCTATACTACAAGTTCCATTTATTTAAGCATGATATCCAATAATTATTTCATGAAATCATGATGAAAAATATTCTTTTTTTTATTCAGACTACAACATGGAGCTTAAACCATGATTTTTTACACATCGCTATATATTTTCAACTATATATTCCATTATATAAGACCCATGAAGAGAATAACCATGTAAATTTTAATTACAAAACATGATGTAATAGGATATACTATAACATGTTTTTCATTCCCTTTTTTATTTTACTGAACTATAGAAAACCAATAACATAGTAACAATCATTTTACTTGAGCTCTTATCAATCCATTTTCCAAATCACTAACCAAAATGTATATTGATAAAGACCAAAGTCTAGTTGTGATTCCTAAAAAATTACTTTATTTCTTTAGAGAAACTTCATATCTAATTATATCTCATCAATCCATGCACATTATAATATTACATACAATATGAAAATATATTCCAAACTCACAAATGATCATCTCAAGAAACTACTCATAGTCTTAATGCGAGAGTTATATAAACACCACACGATGGGATAAAATAATGTATTTGAGAGTTCTCTACCCCTAGGTGTAAAAATTAGTACTACATTTACTATGTGTAAATTTAAGCCCACATAAACTCCAATCAAGTCACTTCATAAGGGATATTCAAGCTCCATGGGATCTTCAATCCCCATTTGTTGGAAAAATTTTAAAACATTTTATCTCTAAAAACATTTCAGCTACCAATATACTTGAAAAGAGAAATTATGATCTACATGATCACTAAGAGGGGGAAGGGGTGAATTTATGATAATTTATTTTCAGTTTTTTCTAACTTATGAAAAAACAGTTGCCTTCTATTATTGAGAAATAACTCTGATAGAAAAGAAACAACCAAACAAAACCACAAGAATACATGTATTTAAAATGTTCATTACTCAATAAATGTAGATAGACATTGGAATAGTTTAGAATTAATCCAAGACCTCATGAACCACTAGAAAAAATAATTTTAATATGGTTACAATAAGTAGGGAGTATTCTTTCACTTGAAAAACACTATAGTCAGTCATCAGTGCATGTGATCCTCACACAGATAAATAATATAACAATGTTTTTTAACAAATGTAAGAACCTTCCAAAATAGGATTCAGTATGTTTTCATCATTATACTTGAACATTATTCACACTTTCTTTTTATACAATTATCTATTATTCTTAACTTATTTCATATCTGTGAGCAAGAGCCTTCCCTATTCTGATGATAGTTTATTTGATGGGTTTTATGGTATACTCCATCTGATGTTCATCTTGTATACTCTATCTAGTGTTCGTCTGGTATACTTTATACAATGCCTTCTTTTATAATAAAACCACTTCTGATGCATTGTTCATCTGGAAACCTCTGCACACTATTTATATGATAACAATTGATAGAAAACAATGGATGGTATCTTTTTGAATGATGCCTTTTTAATATGTTCATCTGATCAACTTTCTAGTTATGTAGTGATTATCCTCACTACCATAAATTAAAACATCACCTAGGTGAAGAAACACCATTTTTATAGTCAGAACTCATATAATAATTTATGTAGATGCATGGACTTAATTTCAAACTTCCCATGAAAAACTTTTGGGCATTCCTCTTAGAAATTTCCTTCCTTTGAACAAATTAAGTTCTCCTAAAAGAAAGGATCTATACGCAAGGCTCAGTGATAACATAATTCTTCAGAATTCCTTAAGTCTAATATAGAATCAAAATAATCCTATATTATTTTTGGAACATTGAATGACTACCTAATAATTTTCATATTTGATACCTTTTTTAAAGCTTCATAGAGTCCTTTGAACGAGTACAAATTTATACCACTCATCTTTCTACTTAGTCTTTATATCAGTTCTTTAGATTGTTGTGTTCCTATAAACCTTCATAGGAACATATCATAAGACTTTAACCATAAAATTACACCATCTAATGTCTTATATTATAACTTTTATTAATTCCTTTGTATGCCAATCTTCAGACTAAAATTTATTTTACTTAATCATCTATCTTATGAAATAAACAAAAACCACATATCTAATGTTTCAGAAACTTTTAACCAATAATCCTATAATAACTTCATACCAAGACTTTATATAAGTCTATTTGTTAGAAATTTTACATAAGTATTCATCATTAAACAAAAAAAATCATATTATGAACTCAAAATGATAAAATTAAGAGAGATCACTTGATGTTCTTCATCCGATGTCAAACCGCAATGAATTACTTTGCACTTCTAAAACTTTCATCTAATATGAAATTTTCAAAAATGATTGATCAAAATTAATTTGCGCCACCACAACTCTAAAACATCACAGGCTTCAAACACAAACTCCATATACATGCACCAATATATCTTCAAAAAACATGAACCTAAAACCTTCCTTTATATATAGGCTCAGATCATGAAAACCTTTAGTAGAAATGATGTTAATAAATAGAATAAAAATAAAGAATCATCATATTATCACTTAACAAAACACTCTATTTTATAGACCATGTAAGAAATATATGAAAGGAATTTAAAAAAAAACATAGACTGGTCACCTCATACCATTAATGTCCTTCTGATGAACTCAAGTCATTGTACTCTATCTAATCAAATTTATAGGAAAGATTAACAATGTAAAGTGATTTATGTTAGAAAAAAATACAACACTTTTATTAAACCTTCTTCTTTAATAACAAGCCTAATAAAAATATTCTTATCAAAACATCACCTCAAAACATTGTCATCCAAACAATACCCCCTTTGGATTTTATTGTAAACCAATAAAGATAAATGATTTAAACTCTATAAATCATGCAATTGATTACTTATCCCATAATTATAAGTATATGTTAGATTAATTATTGTATGAAATAATAATCACTGAACAATAATCTCATTCTATCCATAAGAAGTTATTGAACTTACTTTACACACAATTATTAGGAAACATTTATTAGAAACATTTCAAACATCTTCTTCCACTTGGAACTTTCATTAAGAAAGACAATCATTAACCATTATGAATAGAATTTATTACATCCACATCAATAAAATGTTAAAAATAGTTTACAAACACTAAAATAATAGCTTTCACCTTTAAAACCCCCTAAATATATTCTTTCCCTCAAAATGTAAAACACATACAAATGGATAGATATATGTCAAATCATTTTTATTCACCTTGAATATACTATCTAAATAAAATATAGAGAGGGGATGTGTTTCACATAACTTAAATTTTAATAGGGTGGGGTTCTAAACTCATTATCATCCTCCACATATGAAATTTTTGCTTCATCAATGATTTGGTGAAAATGTCTAAAACTTTCTCTATTATAGGAGAAAACATCAGAAATAGTTCATGTTTTCCATATTATATTTGGAGAAGTGATATTTGATATCAATGTTCTTGACATGATAATATTGCAACCTATTTTTAGTTAAATTTATAGCACTTTTATTATCACAAACCAAGAGAATATGTGACTCCACATCAACCAAAAAATATTCAAAAAATTTCTTCATCCATATCAACTATGTTATTTGTTGAGTAGTAGCTAATTACTCATATTATTCTATATTGAGATTCACTAAAATTTATATCTTGTTATTCCATCTAACACGTCATTTTACCAAGAATAACACTCCAGGAGATTTATATTTTCTATCATCAATACTTATTGTCCAATCTTTATCTGTGTAACCAAATAGATAAATATTTATTACACTGTCATATTTCAACCCAAAATTAGTTATTCCTTTAATATATTTTATAATTCTATTCCCATTCATGAGATGATATTTCTTTATCACCATTTGATACATGGAATAAAATGTAACATCATACACTATATATCTCATTGAAACCGTTAGATATAATAAACTTCTAACCAAATTTATAAACTCTTTTGGATCAACCTTTTTTCCTTCCCCATTTTTTGAAAGCTTTGTTTAATATAAAATTGGTGTGAAAGTAGGATTTGGGTTTTCGATGAAAAACATATTCAGATTTTCCTTATAATACTTATATTGATATAAGAATATTCAGTTCTTTTTTATAGATCTATAAGCCAAGAAATTATTCCATTCCTCCTAGAATGGACATCTCAAAAATCTTCTTCATATCATCAGGAAAATTCTCACGTGTTTATTCATCATTCCCTGAAAATATAATATCATCAGCATAACCAATAACAATGAGGGAAACATCTTGATTCTATTATATATATATATATGTTACTATAAAACCTTCCTTCCATGAATTTTAACTTAATTAAGAAAGTATCTTATTTATAATAACAATCTCTTAGATCCTACTTCAACCCATATAAAACATTCTTTAACTTTCACACATAACGTCCATATTTCCCAATTATAAATCCACATGGTTGGTAAATATAATGTTTTTAATCAATAATTTCATTATTAAAATATAAATTGATATCCATTTAAAAAAATTTATATCAATATTGTTCAGTGATAGTAAAAAGTAATTAGATGGTTTCTAATATTTCCATTAGAGTAAAGGTCTCATCAATGTCAATATCTTCTATCTATAAGTATCATTTACAAAACTATAATTCCCTATTTCTTATAACTTCATCTTTTTTATTCAACTTTTTTTAAAAACCCCACTTTGTACCAATCACAATATTAATATTTATTTTGGTTAAAATTTCCCATGTTTCTTTATTCTGAATCTAATATAATTAACTCTTCATGGTATCAATACATTCTTGTTGTACCAAAGCTTATTCAACATCATATGGATTAACCTATTAATACAAGGAAGTATGTGAAACCAAACTTGATGTTCTTCTTGATTAAAAACGTTTCCCTCAATCTCCAATGATGTTTTTAACTTCTACCTATTTCCCCAGTCTAGGATGTGTTAAATGTGATTTTTCATCATCACTTGAAATAGTTGAGTCTAGATATTCACCTCATACAACTTCAATAATATTATATTTTTCAAGAGTGTTTATCTACAATTTCATCTTTAATTTATTCCACATCTACAATTTTTAGTGAAACAATATTATTATATTATTCTAGAACTTTCACATTTATAGAATCAATAACATTTATTATTTCTTTATTAAAACAGATGTAACATTTACCATTAAGAGGGTATCTAAGAAAGATTCCACCAACACCTCTCTGATCAAACTTCCCATGTTTCTCATCTTTCACTTTAATAATGAAAGGAATTCCAAACACACATTGGTATTTCAAAAATGGGTTTACTTTATAATACATATTATAAAGAGTCATATAAATGTTTTGGATAAGGAAAAATTAATTTGGAATATAAACTACTTCTATGATATCCTACCCGTAAAAGTGTCGAGAAGTATCATGATAGATATATATTTTTCATTCCATCACAACCAAACTTTTATTTCTTATTTCTGAAACACCGTTTAGTTGTGGTGTGTATAGTGAACTTGTGAAACTTTTCGGGTCACTCCTATATAAAATTTTGTGTTTTATTTTCTTTATGTTTTAATTTTGGAGTTCCTGGGGTTTAGGAGTCAGAAATAAGAGTTTTTTTAAATATTTAGAATAGATACATGATCTATTTAATTTTACAGATAATTGTGGGAGAGTTATATACAGGGTGATAATTTGGGTTTTCATGGTTTGAGCATGGTTTTTTAAAATATGAAAAACATAGGGTAACTGTGTGGTTATTATTTTTGGGATGTTGTAGCTACCACATGGTTGGCATATCGTTTTTTTAATAGTGTGACCAAAAGTATGTGGCATGTCTAGATCACATAAAAATCAGTCTTTTACCATTTTCCCTTATCGATTATCATACTCTTTTGCCCTTATTTTCCCTTCCAATCATGTTAATCCCCTATTCCATGTTTTGGAATATTTACCACTTCCTTCTTAGTGGATTATTCCTGGATCCACAGTGGTTTGGTTTAAGGTAATCCCCTTTATTCACAGTTTCTTCTTTCTTTCCCCATTCTCTTTATTTTCCTTAAAGTTTCATGGAAATGTGGAACCATGTTTCAAAAAAACATTGGTCTTAATAGTTAATTTTTTTTCATGTGTATTACATGTCTAAAGCCTTATCTTACCTATTCTAGGTAGTTTTCATCGGAGTCAGTGAGGTTGGAACTGAATCAAAGGTAGGTTTCTCTATTTGAGGTTGTTTTCCGTGGAAAGCATTTAAATTTTTAATCACCTTTTCTTTTTGTGGTTGAAAGTTATTTAAAAATAATTTATAATTAATGTTGATCCCATTATTTCTGTGCTTTATGGATTAGTTTTGAAATTTTATGGTTAAAAGTAGACTTTCCAAATGGTAGTGTCTTAAGTTCACTTCAAGGGTTTTTAAAAATGAATAGGTGGAGTTTTATAGTTTTAAATATATTTAAAAAGTGGTTTTTGAAATATTTTTACCTTGATAATGTTTTATTATTTAAAATGGTCATGTTGGTTTGTGAAATTGGCTTGTGAAATGAATTATCACATATTGAACTTTTTTGTGATTATAGTGGCATAGAGTAGAATATGAGTTAACTAGGGTATGAGCGAGGGGTTATCTAAGGGACCAAAAGAGCCTTATAGAAGGGAGATGATGAGAGATTCTAAATTGGTTTCCAAGGGACTGTGATAGCCTTTGGTTTGGAAGAATGCAAGATCTTTTATTTTGGTTTATGATAGACTATGATAGATCTTAGAGTGGGGACTGAGGAAAACTATGAGAGATTCCATCTTTATTTCTCAATTAGAATACATTGTTGATAATCACTCACATTAAAACATTATTATTAGATCCCTAAGTGAAATGACTCATGATGGGTCCATTTATATTCTTTATGCATTATATTATTTCCATAATTGTTGTAATGTGATATTTTATTACCATTTTTGGATGTTTATTATATGATGATAAAGTTTTATTTCCCTTTCTATGATAACCCAAGACCCAAACTTCTGAATCCGATGCTAAAAATACTATATATATTTTATTTTTATAAAAAATAACTTAAAAATATATATTCCTTTAAAAATGAGGATATTTTATGGTCTAGGTTTCGGAGGAAAATGAAAAACTATTATGACATATACAATTATAATTAATTAATTAATAAATAGCTGTTTTTACTTCACTCATGCTTGATCCTTAATGAAGATAAATTCCATTGGAACATCAACTGAATATGTGGAAAACATTTTAAAATATAGGGTGAGCATAAAATTTCCCAATAAGGGGTTTAAAAAAAACCAATGAGAATCCTTTGATAAATATTGTTTAAAAATACTTCTGAAAAACATTTCTTTCATATAAAGCTTTTGATAAATTACTTTTCAAAAATATAATTATCAGGTTTTGAAAATATATAAACATATAAAATAATTTTCAAAAACCTTTGAAAAAATATATTAATTTGAAAAAATCTTTCATTTAACGATATAATAAATTTTGAAAATAAATTACTCTTTTAAACCCTCTTTTATTTTAAAATATAAAAAATTTTGAAAATTTACATGGAAATAATTTTTATTAATAAAATCATGTAGTGATTTTTCAGAAAAATAATTCATAATTTTAGAAAAAAACCTTATGGACACATGGAAAATTGAAGGCAATATAGGTCCTGACCATCATGATGGGTTGGGTTCACTACCCAAAACCCCTAACATGTTTAAAAGTCCAAGTGTTTAATTTTTTTATAAAACATTTTGTGCTTGATCCATTTTAAATTTTCACTTGAGTTTTTAGCATTTCAAAATATGAAAATTAATTTTTACATATATATACATATATGTATATATGTATGTATATAAATATATGTGTTTATATATCCACATCTATAGGAAATCATTCACTGATCGAAAAGAAACTGAACCACATGTATATAAAAATATCTAAAATATGAAAGGATTGTTAGTGATATGTTTATTTAATGGTCATACTTATACATATGTGAAGAATTAATAAATTTTAAATAAAAATTTTCACATAAAATTATATCTTTAATATTTCATAACACCTTTAATATTTTTGAAAATAGTCTTAAATAAAACTATAATTTTTTAAACATCAGAGATTTAAAATAATAACTTCCCTTCTCATAAGGATTTTTGAAATAATACACAAGTCAAAAAATATTTTTCTACAAAAATAATTCCCTTACTTAAGTCTTTTTAATAAAAATAAACATAGCATAATAATTTTGAGGAAAAAATTCCCCTTTCAAAATATAATTTTGTAAATATAGTTCTCTTTCATAAAATGGGTTTTACATAAAATAGATAATATATTTGAAAAATTAAATTCTTTGAAAATAATTTCCTTACATAATATATTAATTTTGAAAATATAATCATATGTACTTTTCTTAAAAAATATATAATCCCCTTACCTAAAAGTAATTTTTTAAAATAATACATGTAATAGATATATTTTTTTTGAAAATATTTTGTCCTTACAAATTTTAATCAAAATTGTATAATATATAAATATATAATTTTTAAAATAGGAGTTTAAAATAATAAACCTCTTTTTATACAGAAAATAGTAATTTTTAAAATAAACACTACTCCCATACTAGATATTGGAAAACGATAACCAGAACAGAAACATGATTCTACATTGTTGAGCTTGTAAAAGAGTTTAAAAATAAAAATAGAAGAGGGGGGTTTGGTTAGGGTATTTTCAATGATTTAGTGATGGTATCTTAGTGTGTGTGTATTTATAGAGGTTATTTATGATTTCAGATAGCAGAAAAAGATGGTTGTTCAAAGGGGACAACCTTTTAAATGAAAATAATATACCTATATTCTAAATATTTGTGGCATTATGGTGTTCTAGTTCAATCATGTATTATAACTAAAATTCATATATATACATGTTGATATGTCCTCTTCACGAGCATTATAACCTAATAAAACATTGGTTTTAAGCCACATAGTGGTGTAAAATTATTATTTTTATGATTATAATTTTTTTATCTAACTTATTGATTCAACCTTTCTATGTTTCCATGGGAATTATTGTATTATCATTAATGTTTGAGTTTTTTTGTAGGATGAAAACATAAGAATATGGTTTGTGGCTATGAATTTGTCTCCCTGGAAATCAATTGTGGAGGTAGGGATTCGAGGTGTACTATGTGTAGTTTATTCAAACTGGTGTCTCCTTACAGTGAAAGGAGATGAAGATGATAATGATTGAAGAAGGAGATAATGAGGGTTTAATTTTAGAGCTTACAAAGGAATGTTAATGAACAATGATGGGTTTTGAGGAAGATAAAAGTTGATTTATTTGGATAGATAATATCATCTTGATCAGACGACCTATGTTATACACAACATTTTAACCAAAGGTGAAATGTAATTTATGGAACACATACCACATTGATCTTGTACTCAATTGGGTGTTTTTTAAGTATATATCAATGTTGAAACCTAATTGAGTTGGAACTGGGGTTGACACCCAAACACACCTTACACCCACACCCCTCACTAGCCATGCCACACTTGTGCGACCCACATAGGGTACCCCACACATGACTTGAAAGTGCTATGTGCCCCCTATTCCCACCCAATGAGGACAATTCATGAGACAAGCCATCATATATACTGTTCTAGGCTGGCCCCCCTCATTGGTTGAGGTTTCTCCTCATAATGGGATGAAGGTATGGCCCAACTAGCTTGCATATTTGGCTAAACCTTTTTTTACCACTTATGAAAAAATTTAAATTCCAATAAGAATACATTAAAAAATTTCCCTATTATCATTAATATTTCTTTATTAATTAAATATTTCAATTTCAATTTTAAGAACACTTAATATAATAACCACTATTCTTAATTAAATGTTATACCATTATTATCTTGCCAAAATTTAATTGATGTTTAATTATAATAATACCACACTTATAATTAAAAATTAATATTTCCTTCAAACAAAATAAATATATTCAAATTATGTTTTAACCATTTAATTTTTCAAATTATATCTTATATATATACATATATGATTCAAAATACTATAATGATTTTTTATTTTTTTTATTATAATCGTTTTTTAGTTAAAAATAACTCAATGGATATTTTATTAAATGCCAACTTATTTTCCCTATAAATAAAATACTTAAATGAAATCCTAAATAAACTGATATCTATGCGTTTGAAATTTTCTCACATGCAATTATTTTTTTATCTTTCCATTAATATATATTTTCACTCTCATTCTCTTTGGAAGATTCATACCTATGGAAGATCTAAACGAATATGGATATTATTTTTCTATTATCATGTTCATTGGAGACCATGAATTTTTTATTAATAATGTATTTCATAATTTTAATTTTATATTATTTAGTTGAAATCATTTATAATGGATTGTTTTTTATCAATGTTTCAGTTATTATATTATTTTAAATAAAAATTTACTCTATTCCAGTTTATGTTTCTAACAGATTGTCTTATTTATTGAAACAACACATAAAAAATAATATAATAAAATGTTACAATATACCCCTCTTAAGAGGAATTGTTCCCTAACAATTATTTCACACTCTAAGTTTCAATCCCTAAGTTTCAATTTGTATGTTCTTCATCCCTACAACATAACTTTATTAATGTCGCCAAACATGGAAAATTGTATTAAAAAATTTTCCTCAAATAACTTATACCTTGAACAAGGTCTTCAGTGTTGGAATCTCTCATAATGATAAAGGGTATAAGAATGGAATTGGTACCTTATGGAATTTTCAAAATCCACTATTTATTTTATCCAAACAAAAATTCACAGTTTAGATCAAATTGTTGAAGTTACAGGTAAATACTTAAAAAGTTTTTATTATTAATAAATAATTTTAGGACATCTATTGGAGCATTATTTTTATAAAATAATCACTTTGAGTCATCCTAAAAGGTTTAAAAATTATATTTGATTCTTAAAAAGATATAAATATAGGATTTGATACCTATTACCTGCATTAAGTTCATTATCTTCTATATCTCTTTCGAAATTAATGAGTGCTTCATATTCCTTAGTTAGGGTGAAGTGTTCAAAAATACCATAATAGTACTTTCCATGCTTAGTATGGTAGTAAAATTTAGAATACAATATTTTTTCATATAAAATCCATGATACTAGAAATAAATGGTGAATAATGGATGTATTAGGTTCCTCATATAGTTGTTTATAGGTAACTTGGATATTGATAAAGGTTTCGAAGTCATTTATGCATGACTTCAGGATTATTATTGAAATTAGATCCTTTATAAGAGAGATAAAAGTTTTATGGGATATTTCACCTTCTATTATAAGACTGCACCTTAACAGGTGAGAAATACTTAAGGAAAGTGATTTTCTAAAAGTGTGTATACTTAGAAACTAAACCTTTTTTAAACCAAAATGGTATAATATCTAAAGTAATCTAAACCATTCTTCTGATACCATGAGTTTTTTCATGAGACCTTCACTTATAGATCTGGTGCTAAAAATACTACATATTTTTTTTTTATAAAAAGTAAAATAAAAATATATAGTCCTTTACAAAAATTAGTACCTTTTATGGTCTAGGTATTGGAGGAGAAGGAAAAACTATTACAATATATCAGAGTTCAAACAATTAATAAATAAATAGCTATTTTTACGTCACTCGTGATGGATCCTTACCAAAGCTAAATTCCCTTGGAACTTGTAATGATCATATGAAAGATATTTTAAAAATTAGGGTGGGAAGAAAATTTCCCAGTAAGGGGTTTTTAAAAAACCACTGGAAATAATTTTAAAAATACTATTTAAAAACACTTTTGATACAATTTTATTTTATATAAAACATTTGATAAAATAGTTTTCAAAAATATAATTCTAGGGTTTTAAAAAAATATAACCAAAGAAAATAAATTTCAAAAACCTTTGAAAATAAATATTAATTTGAAATAATTCCTCATTGAAAAATATAACAACTTTTTAAAATATACTGTTCTTTGAAAACCTCTTTCACTTAAAAATATAATATCTTTTAAAATGTACTTGGAAATAATTTTTCTTAATAAAATAAAATAGTGATTTTTCATAAAGAAACATAATAATCTCAAAAAAATCTTTATGCCCATATGAAACATTGAAGGTTGTTTAGGGCCTACCAGGATTGAAGGGTTGGTTTTACTCCTCAGATCCCTATCATGTTTACAAAGTCCAAGTGTTGAATTTTTTTATAAAACATTTTGAGTTTTATTCCATTTTATTTTTCACTAGATTTTATAACTTTTGAAAATATGTCAATGAATACATATATATATATATATATATACTTATATATGTTTATATATAAATATAAGTTCATATCTTTACATCCATAGGAAATCATTCACTGAGAAGGAAGAAACAGAACCACATGGAAATAATTTTTTTAAAATATGCATGTATTATTGGTGGAATATTTATTGGATGATCATACCTATACATATGTGCAACGTCTATAATTTCTAAATGAAAATTTTCACATTAAATGAAAACATTAATATTTCAAAACACATTTAATTTTTTTGAAGAAAATGATAAATAAAATTATATTTTCAGAAACACGGGAGTTTTAAAATAATAACTTTCCCATACATAATGGTTTTTGAAATTATACATAAAAAAAAATATTTTTCAATAAAAATAACTCCCTTATAGATTTTTATTAAAAATAATCATAGCAAAATGATTTAAAAAAATCCATTTCAAAATAAAAATTTTACAACATAAATCCCTTGTATAAAAGAGTTTTGCATAAAATAAATTATATCCTTGAAAAATATAATTACTTGAAAATAATTTCCCTAAATTATATATTAATTTTGAAAATATAATCATATATAATTTTCTAAAAAAATATTCAACCCCATTACATAAAATAGGATTTTGAAAATAATTCGTGGAATATATATATATATATTGAAAATATTTCTCCCTTAACAATTATAACCAAACCTCTATAATATATAAAAATATAATTTATAAAATAGTATTTGAAAATAATAAATCTGTTTTTATACATACAATATAAAATTTCAAAAGAAAACCCACCCCTTACCTAAAATAGGAAAATTAGAACCATATCGGTAATACTATTCTCCACTATCTGACTTGGAAAATAAGGTAACAAGAAAAGAATATGATGATAGTTTGGACAAGGGCTTTCCAATAACATAGAGAGGGTATATTAATGTGTATATATATATATATATGCTTATATATATATATATAGGTTGTGCATGATTTTTTCTTTTAGAAGAATATGGAAGTTTTATGGGGAGAACTACTTAAAAGAAAACAATGTACTTATATCGAACAAGTTTGAGGCTTCATGGTGTTCTTGTTCAATAGGGTATTATAATGTAAGAACACACACACACACACACACACAAATTTATATGTTATCGTTGCAGCCACTATAACTCAAAAAACACTAGTTTTTAACCAAACCATGTCTTAAAATTATTATTTTTATGGTTATAAAATATTTTATCTAATCTATAGATTCGACCTTTCCAAAAATACATGGGATGTCTTGCATATCCATTGGTGTTCTAGGTTTGTTGTAGGTTGAAAACCTACAAATGTAGTCAATCGTTATGCATTTTTTTCCCTGTAAATCAACTATGAAGGTATGGTTTCAAGGTGTACTATGTGTAGGTTGTTCCGATGGGTGATTCCTTACAGTGGAAAGAGATCGAGATGAAAATGATTGATGAATATGATAGTGTTGGATGAATTGATTATATGTAGAGGAAGGTGAAGGAAAAATTTCAGACTACGAGGAAGATGGAGATTGATTTAATTGGATTCCTAAGATCATCTTGATTAGACAACCTATATTATAAGTAGGGTTTTAACCATGAGTGAATAGTAACTGATGGAACATGTACCACATCGATATTGTACTCATTTGGGATCTTTCTTAAGTATCTATCACTACTGTAAAATGCTCGAACTATCATTGAGGTTGACACCTAGACACACCTTACACCCAAACCCCTCATCGGTTGTGTTTCACCTACGCGAAAATTATCGGGCACCATATACGTGATCTATTGGACCACTATGCCTATTCAATGTAGTAACTTGATTTAACAAGCCATCATGGAGAATGGTTTTGTAAAAACCTCCCCATGGGTTGAGCATTATCCCTATAATGGGTTAAAGGGTTGGCCCAACTAGCTTGCATAGTTTTTAATTTTTTACCACTTATGAAAATTTTTAAATTCATATAAGAATACATTAAACATTTTCACTATTATAATTTCTATTATTGTTACTTTTACTCATTAAAAATTTCTATTTAAATTTGTACTGATAACATAATAATCTTCATTATTAATTATATGTTATACATTATTATCATGCCAACATTAAATTGATGTTTTCTTAAAATAATATCTAACTTATCATTGAAAATTAATATTCCATTGAAACAAAATAAATATATTCAAATTATATTTTAACCATTTATTTTTATGAAAAATATCTTATATATATACATAGATGTTTCAAAAGTCCATATCATCTATTTTTTTATTTTCATCATTACTATCATATTTTATTTAAAAATAATCAATAACTATTTCATTAACGAACAACATGTTTTTCATATAAAAACCCGCATAAAATAAATTCAAAATAAATAGAACACTATATGTTTGAAATTTTATCACTTGTAGAGATCGTTATTATATTTCCATTATTATGTATTCTCAATCTCATTCTATTTGGTTGATTCTTACTTATGGTGGATCCAAATGAAGCTTGGTATGATTTTTCTATTCTAATGTTCATTGGAGATTGTCCCATTTTATTAATGATGGATATTTTAAGTTTAATGTTAGTATAATTAGTTTAAATCATTAGTAAAGTAGTGTTCATGTATCAATTTTTTGATGAGTATATTATTTTAAATAAAAATTCACTCTATTCTAGTTTGAGTTTCGAAATCCTTGTCTTATTTATTTAAACAAAACTTACACACTAAGATACCATAATATTACATTCTACCCCACTTAATTATAATTATCCCCTCATAATTATTTCACAATCTAAGTCTCAATTCTCAAGCTTCATTTTGGATGTTCTTCATACCTAAAAAATAACTGGACAAATATCAATAAACATAGAAAATTATATTAAAAAATACTCTTGAAATAACTCATACCTTCACATAGTCTTCAGTGTTGGTGTACTTCGTAAAGAGAAAGGGTCTAGGAATGGAAACAGAACCTTATTGAGTTTTCAAAATACACTATTTCTTTTATCCATATTCAACTTGTGATGTGTGGATCAAATTGATGAATGAATCAGTAAATAATTAAACATGTTCTATTATTAATATACAATTTTTGGACATCTATTTGATCATACTTTTTATAAAATAATCTATTTGATTCATCCTCAAAGGTTTCAAAATTATCTTTCATAATTCCAAAGATACAAAAATTGAAGATTTAAAACATATAATCTGCATAAAGATCTCCCTCTTTTGTAACTACATCAAAATTAATGTGTTATTTGTATGCCATAGTTAGGGTGAATAGTTCAAAAATACCTTTATAGTACTTTCCATGCATAGTATAGTTGGAAAGTTAAGAATACAATATTTTTTTTAAATACAAACCAAGATCATTGAAGTAAATGAGGAATAGGGGTGCTGTTAGATTCCTTGAAAAGTTTTTTCTAGGTAACATGGATATTGATAAATGTTTCAAAGTCATCTAAAAATGACTTCAATATTATTCTTTAAATTAGTTCATCTGGAAGAGAGGGGAGAGTTTATTTGGATATTTATCCTTCTATTTCAAGGATGCTCCTGAACTAGAAAAAACATAATGAAATAGATTTACTAAAATGAATTATACTTAGAAATTGAAACTATTTTTTACCAAAACATAATAATCTAAAAATTTATCTAAACTATTCCTATGATACCATGTGTGAAAACCTAAGACCCTCATATCTGGATCTAGTTCTTAAAATATTATTTTTTTATAAAATATAACTGAAAAATATATAGTCCTTTTAAAAAATGAGGATCTTTTTTGGTTTAGTATTTAGAGTAAAATAATAACTATTACAACACATTAGAGTTTAATCAATTAATAAATAAATAACTATTTTGACTTTACTCATGCAAGCTCCTTAACGAAGCTAAATTCATTTGGAACGTATAAATAGCCTTCAAAAAACATTTTAAGACATAGGGTGAGAATAAAATTTCATAGTATGCAGTTAAAAATACCAGTGAAAATACTTCTATAAATAATTTTTAAAAACACTTCTAAAAATACTTCCTTTTACATAAATCATTTCATAAAATTGTTTTAAAAAATTTAATTATATAGATTTCAAAATATATAACCATAGAAAATAAATTTAAAAAACCTTTTAAAATAAATATTACATTGAAAACCTCCTTCATTTTTTTGAGAAAAGTGAGCAAAAAGGCTCTTGAATTAGTAAAAGAATGCTACAACAGTCTGAAGTTACGATGATTATTTTTATCCCATTGAAACATTTTCAAAAGATCATATGGAAGAATGATAGAAGAAAAAATTTGCTCCTCGTAAAATCCCTTATTTGAAAGTGCATCCTCAGGTGTGTTGGATTCAAGAAAATCATGTGTGATAATGTAACTCATTGATGAAAGACGATTGAGGAAGTGGTCCTATTTTGCTGTAAAATTCTAAGAAATATTTACCTGTCCTATTCTAAAATCCTGGAAAATGATTATGGATTCACACTCAAACCAAATGTTGTTCATGCCCATTGCTGTACAAAGATTACTAAATTTATCAGACCATTCATCTCTTCATCCAATACTATGGAAGTGCCACAATATCAATAATGACAATTGATGACATCCCTATAAGAGTCCTTGAAGATATAGTCATAACCAAATGGCCATATATTCCCTTTCAAGGCCCCATAAGGGTTACACTTTATCTAGATAGCAATAGAGAGAATCCAACAGAATTCAATCATGTTGTGTAGAGAAGTAAAATGACCATTCACTCTCAAATGCCTCATTACAGAAAGATCTTTAACCGAATTATTACAGTGATTAGAATACAGAAAACTAGCATGGTGAGCTACCAAAAGTATATAATAAAGGGAGGCCTTAATATTAATGAAACCCAATTCGTGAAAGTACTTGGTATGTCCTTTACGAATGACATAAACTAACTCAACACATTCCACCTTAAAGAAAATGGAAATCTGTTTTGACATTGAAATATTGATAATTTTAGGAAAGAATTCATTGATTGCATATGATTGTGGTGGAATAATCTCAAAAATATCAAATATGACCAGCCAAAGTGAAGAATTAGTTTAAAAACAGAGAAATAGATGATCTAGATCTTCTCAGAGATGATGGAAAAGTACACACTGAGAGTAAAGAGTGACTCTCTATTTCTATAGATTAAACTCAATAGAGATTTTTTTATAGAAAATCTTCTAGAGGATTATAAATATGGAATGAAGTATCCATTTATTTTTTAAATCCCTAATCCATTTTTAAGGACCCAGAATGAGGTGTTTGTAGAATGCCTTAGAGTCGATATTCCCATTTAATGTCAGTTCCCATATAGGCATGTATTCTGGTCCTGATAATTCATAGCTGGAAAGAATTTGTAGAATCTCAGGTGAGAGAGCATTGATGTTGGAAATTTGGTATTTTATAGATATTATACAATCAATATCATGATCCATGGTTTCAATCCTATCCATGATGTGTCTACTTGTCCAATTAACTATCTAGAATTTGAGAGAGGAGTTGGCACTGACTAACCAATAGGAATTCCTGAAAATATTTTAGAAGAATTTATTAAGTCTAGGCCATATCAACGATTCCATGTAGAAGAAATTTCCTTTTTTTAGTTCATCAAGAAATATAAATCTGAGAAAATCCAAGTATTCAGAGTTGTTGTTTAGAAATTTCCAAATAAATTTATCCAAAAGTGATTGATTAAAGAGGGCCAGATTATTGATCCCAATACCCCCAATAACATAATCAAAACAACATTGCTTCCAAGAAACTATAATGATCTTTATCTCCAATATAAATAAACTCCAAAATAATTTTCTCATTAATGAAATGATGGATTTTATGACCAAGGAAAGTCTGGAGTAAACCATGACGGAGTAAATTATTTTTGAGATTATAACATTCTTGACAAGGAAAACTCTTCCATCTATTTAAAGTGATTTACCTTTCCAAGAGGCCAGAGTTCTTCTAATATGACTCAGAATATTGATGAAGTAGGATGAACATAGTCTTCCCCAAAACATGGGTACTCCAAGGAATGCACAAGGTAAAGATCCTTCCCTTATACCCACCTCTTTGATAATAATGTTTTTTTGTGGATTGATATATTACTTCCAAATTATATAGAAGACTTTACCCAAATAATTTACTGACCTAAAACACATTCATAATGATGAGGGGACTTCTTTATGTTTTTGATGTTCCTCCAGTCTCCCTGAGAAAATATGATAATTTTTTCATAAAAAAAGAGATGATATGGCACTGAAGTACCTCATGCTACCCTGATGGTTTTCAAATCACTAGTATACACCATATATAGTAACAACCATCTGAGATAGTATTCTAAAATTGTAAATATGATAGCTTAGAGGGGGTATCCATGTCTCACCACTTTCGATCACTTTAAATAGCCTTTCGGGGATCCATTAATTAATATAGAGATGCGGTATGACCCAAGAAGAGTTTTTATTTAGCCAATATACTTTTCATTGAAGTCAAAACTTGTGAGAACATTTAACATGAAGCCCCAATCCCTAGTGTCAAAGTATTTTTTAAAGTCAATATTGAGAAAAATGTTATCTCCCCTTCAATATTTCATTAATAGGTTCACACATTCCGAGTCCTAAATCAAACAATCCGATATGTTTCTCCCTCGAACAAATCCAAATTGGTCCCAAGATACGATCTAGTTTGAAATACAAAAAAGTCCATTTGTTAGGATCTTAATGATAATTTTTTGAATTGTATTGACAAGAGAAACAAGTCTAAACTAGCTAATGTCACTAGCATAATCAACCTTTGGAACGAGGGCAATGAATTGGTCATTTAATCCTTGAGTAAAGGATCCACCACTGAAAAAATTCTTAAACATATTGAAAACACCCATCTGAATGACCTACCAAAATTAATGATAGAAATGATTGGAGAACCTATCCCGACTAGGTAAGATTCCCTTATTAGAATAAAATCAACCTCTCTAATTTCAAACTCAAGAGGAGTAGAAGTAAGAAACAAATTATCATCCACATCGACCAGCCTTGGAATGATACCATCCATAAGGTATGTATTCTTGGGTGGACCATTGAAATGTTTCTCATAAAATGAGATAATGTGAGTAGTAATATCTTGCCTGTCATTCGAAATTTGATAAATATATTTAAAAAGAGAAAGTGGTTTGTTGGCCCTTCTTATTATCTGGAGAGCATTAATGAAGATGGTATTACTATCCCCATCATTGAGACACTTTTCCTTCATTGTGTCTTTAAAAATGTTTCCTTTTAGCCTTATAAGCTTTTGTATCTTGAAACCCATTTTTTTCATCATGATGAATTCCTATAGGGAAGTTATTCTTAGTGATGTCTTCTTTCTTAGAGTTAAGGAAGAGTTATAGAGAATCAATTTCATAATCAAGGTGGCTAAAACTTTTCCTACTCCAATCCTTCATAACAGTTTTAAGATTCCTCAGCATGGATATGAACACAATTGTGTTTTCATTACCATCAGGCCCGACCCAAGTTTCCTGCATAATTCTGTTTCATTCAAGAAGATCAATCCATGCATTATTAAACCTGAAGTGGATGTGAAGCTTATTTTTATTTCCAAAAAGGCTCCCCAAAATGGGATGATGCTCATAATTTTTCTTTTTAAGGGTGACAAATGAAATGGATCTCCAATTTCCCAATGAGACATCATTAACGAAGGACCTATCAATCCTACTAGATATTATGCCATTTAGATATCTTCTATACCAAGTGTACTTGGAACCAGTGAGGATAACATTAATTAAATTTTAATCCTCAACACAAGCATTAAACTCCTTGATAGAGACTGAGCTGAAGGCATATCCCATTTTCTCATCAATATGAAGAATAGAGTTAAAGTCACAAATAAGAACCCAAGACTCCATAATATTACTATGAAGATCCATTAGTTGAGTCCATAGAGATCTTAGTTCTATGTAACTATTGGAAGCATGAAGTATATTTTTGAAGATTTTCTTGATCTCCCTTGAGAGAAAAGAGGTGATGTGTTGTTCTCCCTATTGAATAACTATGGGGTTATCTATAGAACTATGAACAAGGATCCAAGGTTGATCATGATGTATTGAGATATGAGTTTCTCCCAAAAGATTATACCCACCGTTAATAAGAAAATTTTCCTTCTTGAGAAGTTTTTTTGGATCATCTAATCTAATAAGATCAAGTTTATACTTATTTACAAGCAGAATTAAGGAAATTTTAGTGCTAAGGTTGGATATGCCTTGAAATTTTTAGAATATGATCTCCATTTTGACATTGCTTTAGGGGTGTTGTCCTCCTTTTTAGAAGAATCTATTTTTTTGGGTCTTCTAGGACTCCTATTATTTTTATTTGTTTCTAGAGAATAAAAATCATATATGACCCCTACCTAATCATCTAAATGATCTTTTCTATTTTTCATTGTGATCTGAGCATGTGTATATCATTCTATAGTGTTAGGAACATGTTTCACCTATAATAAATTTTTTCATTCAGTTACTGTTATGATTTATAAGAGATGGTAATTGGTAGCTGGGTGTCTGATATCTGCTTCATATGTTTCAGTCTAGGATCCTTCTTTGTATCCAGCCTCTGTTCAAGTCCATCGGTGCCATCATGTTTCTATGGGGATGAATTTATATCATAGTAAATAAAATTAAGCAATAAATTCTCAAATTTCAGAGAATAGACAATGTAGAAGATCTCTGATAACATACATAACAAATCATTATTGTCATTGTTATTTGAAGTTCCTTGATTTCTATGTTCATATTGTAGCTTGTGGACCCCAGGTTGTTCATCCGAGAGTGGTGGGACTTGTTGTTTCTCCTCCTCCTCATCCAAATAATCCCATGAGTATCTTAAGAAAGAAAAATTTCCCCATTTAATAGATTGACCAGTTCAAGCCTATCATTTATGATTTCCACTAATTTAGGTTCTTTCCTTTTAGAACTTCCCTCTAAGCCATGGTATTAGGGATTGGTGCTACCATATTTCTAACCACTTTATACTTTTTGAGCTTATGTCCCACTATTTTGAGATTTTCACAAAATGTGGTAAATTCTTAAATTCAAGACTAACCTACAACTTTTGATCATTCATAATGAGGGATATTTTTTATGGTGGAGGCGATTCCATACTGAATTCAACAAGAATTCTCGTATAGAGACCAAGATACCCATTGAGGGTTCTCTGATCAATTTTTGAGAGGTTTTCCAAAGCTGGAGGCCAAGTCATCGAGGATTTTAGGATGATATTAAATCCATGGAATCCCCTGAATCCTATCCCACACTTGAGCATTTATGTGTTTTTTATTGTAGTGGTTGAAGTTAGGCTCCCATTATGAGAGTCACATAATATTAGGTTTCAAGTTTAGATTCCTCATCCAAAAAACCAAGTTTATTTCCTACTACTATTCAATGATTATGTGAAAGTACCCTTTTTCGATCGGAATGAGCGTCCATTTAGTGATGTTCCATCAATGAGAGATCATTTCTTTGAGAAACAAAACTAAACCACATGGAAATAAAACTTTGTTAAATATGCAGGGAATATTTTGACATATATAGTGCATAACTATACCTATACATATTCACAACATCCACAATTTTTAAATGAATTTTTTCAGATAAAATGAGATAAATAATTTTTCAAATATCCTTTAAATTTTTTAATTAGAATATTTATAAAAATTATAATTTTTTAAACATAGGAGTTTCAAAATAATATATTTCCCTTACCTAATGGTTTTTGGAATAGTACAAAAATCATAAAATATTTTTCTTTAAAAATAATTCCCTTAAGGTTTTTAATAAAAATAATCATCGAATGATAATTTTTAAAATACATTTTCCCTTAAAAAATTTAATTTTGAAATTATAGACCCCTTTCATAAAAAGGGTTTTGCATAAAATAAATTATAGTTTTGAAAAATTGAATTCATTGAAAATAATTTCATTACATAATAAAGTAATTTTGAAAATATAATCATATATACTTTTTAAAAACTAGATATAAACCTCTTATATAAAAGTGAATTATGAAAATAATACATGGAATTGATATATTTTCTGAAAATAGTTTTCCCTTAACAATTGTAATCAACATTTTATAATATATAAAAATATAAATTTAAAAGTAGGAGTTGAAAATAATAAATCTAGTTTTATTCATAAAATAGTAATTTTTAAAATAAAAACTAATCCCTTACTTTAAACTAGAAAACCATAACTAGATCGACAATGCTACTATCCACTGGTAGACTTGGAAAAGAAGATAAAATGCAAAGAAGTAGAGGAGAGTTTGGACAATTTATTTCTAATGACTGAGAGAGGGTCTCTTAGAGAATATATATATATATATATATATATATATTGGTTATACATGATTTTATCATGAAAATGTAGCTGGATGTTCAAAGGGGATAACAAATTAAATGAAAACAATGAACCTATATCCTAAATGTTATAGGATTCATGGTGCTCTAATTCAACAGGGTATTGTAATGGAAGTGTGTATATATACACATATATTTATATGTTCAAATATCATCTTCATAAGAAATGTAACTAGAAAAAAGTTTGGTTTTAAAACACACATTGTCTTAAAATTATTACTATTATAGTTATGAAAATTTTCATCTAACTTATTGATTCAAACTTTCCAAGCTTCCACGGGAAGGATTTTTTGGCCATTGATGTTTGAGGTTTGTTATAGGATAAAAAAATACAAAGGAAATCTATGGATATGAATATTTTCCCCTTGAAATAAACTATGAAGGTAGGGTTACAAGGTGTATTGTGTGTAGCTCACTCAAACTAATGATTCTGTATGGTGGAAGGAGTAGGAGAGGAAAATAATTAAAGAAGACGATAGTGAGGGAATATTTTTTGAGCTTGTATAAGAAGACGAAAGAACAGTGATGTGATGTGAGGAAGACAAAAATTGATTTATTTGGTTGGAAGATATCTTCTTGATTAGAAAACCTATGTTATAAGTGGTGTCTTAACTTCATGTGGAAAGTGGTAGGAGGAACATGTCCCACATTTATCTTGTACTCAGATGGTAAAATTTTTAAGTGTCTATCACTACTATAAACCACTCGAGACAACATTAGGGTCGAAACCCGAATATACCTTGCACTCATTCCACTCTCCTGTCATGACCCACCTGCACGACCCATTTAGGGCACCCCATACATGATCTGTGGGCGCTATGCACCACCTATGTTTACATAATGTAGGCACTCGGTCAAACATTCCCTTATACAGGTTGTTCTAGGCTTATCCTCCCCATGTGTTGAGATTTCTCCCCAAAATTAGTTAAAGGATTACCCTAAATAACTTTCATAGTTTGACAAACATTTTTTACCACTTATAAACAATTTTAAATTCATATAATAATAAATATTACATGTTTACTATTATCATCGTTATTGTTATTCTTCATTAAAAATTTTCATTTCTATTTTAACAAAACTTAACATAATAACCACCATTCATAATTATATGTTATACCATTATTATCACACTGATATTAAATTTATATTTACTTACAATAATATCTAACTAATCATTTAAAATTAATATTTCATTGAATAAATAGAAATATATTATAATTATATTATAACCATTATTTTTTATGAATTAAATAATATATATATTTTTAAAAAGTCCATGGAGGATATTTTTTTATTTTGATCATTACTATGAACTTTTAATTTAAAAATTACTCAAAGAATATTTTATTAATGCAAAAATTATTTTTCCAATAAATAGAATACTTAAAATATATTGTAAATAAACTGAACTATACATGTTTGAAATTTTTCCTCTTAAAATTATGGATCTTATCTTTCCATTACTATCTATTCCCAATCTCATTCACTTGGAAAAATTCTTACTTATGACAGATCGAAATGAATATGACTATGATTTTTCTTTTCTAATATACATTGGATCTTTCCCCCTTGAATTACTAGTGGATTTTGAAAGTTTAATTTAAGATTAATTAGTTTGATCATCTATAAAATATTTTATTTTATCAAAATTTAGTTCAGAGTTTTATTTTAATTAAAAATTCACTCTATTCTGGTTTGAGATTCAAGAGGCCTGTATTATTTATTTAAATAACACATTCACACTAAGATATTTGGATGTTATATTCTACCAACCTGAAGTGGAATTATTCCCTCACTATTATTTCACACTCAAAATATCAATTACCAATCTTAAATTTGGATGTTGCTTTTATACACTAATTGAGTTTTTTATTGATCGGAGGAAAGAGGTACATTTTAGGGTGGCTGATCTAGGGGGACTATAAAATTTAATACAAATAGTTTCCCTGATAACAATGTCAACCCGAACTAGGGGAAGTGATCTAGTGTTAGAAAACAATATAAGGGGGGACTCCTAGGAATCCCTAGCAGCAATAATGTCTGCAATAAGATTCACTACATTCCATGTGTGATAAATATCAATACCATTGGAAATGAAGGTATTTCATTTTTGGATCAAATAAGTTATATTCCAAAGAGTAGGTATGAGACATTTAAGAAGTTTATTAATGATATTCGAGTCCTTATACACTTTAGTTTAAGAAATTTTGATTTATTATCATTGATTATATCCATTGAGGATGGATTTAGCCTCCCCTATAAGAGAATCACCTTTCCCATAAAATGAAGATAAGAAAAGAAAACTAAACCTTTGGAATCATGACAACACCTCCCCACCTACACGAGATCGTAACTACTTGATCCATCAATGTTTAGTTTAAGGTTGAGGGTCTCAGGAGTCCAAAAGACCCAATATCTTGAGGGAGAGTTACTATTAAAGGGTGAAGGGTGACTTCTCTCTAGGAAACTCATTATATAGGGTGCCTCCATGCATTGATTCATAAGATGTGAGAGCTCCACAATGTGGAATCTGGCCCTCACCACTAAAGCACTACTAGATGAGGTAAAACAATTATGAAGCACCTTGTTATTTTATTCCAAGATACACCAACATCCAAACATTTGATGAATAGATCATGCCTTCCTCTCTTGATTATTGTTGTCAACACCACTGAACCAAATATGAAGGAAATCCTAAAAGGAATTTCCAAGAGTTTTAAAACCAAAGAAATCATTGATACCTCTCCACAGCATGCCCACTAACTTTCTATAGTAGAAGAGATGCATGATTTGTTATTCCTTTTAGACATGGTAGCACATGAACATTGAGGCTAAGTTTATTCCTTAACCCTTAACCAACAAATTAGTAAGTAGTGAAAGATTATGAATACATAAGACTAGAAAATTTAATTTAGATGGAATCCCCTTGCACTGGAGGAGACCTCCCCACATGTCACGGTCTTGAGATGAGTTTATCACGAATCTATATGCCTTAATAGAGATTGTTCCACACATAGAGCCCATGAAAATACAATTATTATGGATGTCATGAATCATGATATCACCGTAGATTGTTTTTTGGGTGGGGATAAAGATAAAATAAATTAAAGAGTGGTGGAGCTTAACTAGGTTGAAGGCCATCCTTAGACTAGGGAATCTTGGATAGCCAAGCACATCACCCACCTAATTTCACTCCCAGAAATTAATTTCCCCACTTCCAATAATCCAATGAGAGTTGTACTAAAGCACTAGAATATGGCCTTGAAGAGATCTCTATAATGGGAATGACTTACCTCTTGGTAAAATTGTATCCTTTCCATACTTCTCAGTGATGAACCTGGTATGAAGAGAACACCCTCCAATGAACTGTTAGGACATTTTACAATATACGTTGTACATTTTCTCTATGAAATTACTCACATTGATACCCCCATTATCCACTGGTCTAGATAATACATTATTACAGGCCTAATGAAATCTTCCCTCTCTATAGGAAACCCAAATAACAAAGGATAACACTACGGGAAAAACTGATTATTGCGACGGGGTATTTGCGATGGGGATAAATCTCGTCGCAAAAACTCCAACGAAAAGCATATTTACAACGAGAATATATGCCCATCACAAATGGCCAGTTATTTGCGACGGTGATACAGGCCCCGTCGCAATAGATATGGCGTGGTTTTCGTGCCAAAATGCGGGAAGCCTATTTGCGACGGTCGCCTTCGACCTGTCGCAACTACCCGGCGGTGGTAAATACTATTTGCGATGGGACAATTGTCTCATCGCAAAAAATATTCAGCCGGTATTATTTGCGATGGGCCCCATTGCCAATACCGGTGGCGGTAAATAGGAATTTGCAATGGGGTTATCCACCCGTAGCTAATAGTATGTCGGCATAAAGCTTTTTGCGACGGGCCCGTCACAACAACCCTTTTACCCGCCACCCGTAATTAAAGTGGGTGAAGGTATTTGTGACGGGGCCCATCACCAATACCGGCGGTGGTAAATAAGAATTTGCGATGGGGATACCCACCCGTCGCTAATAGTATGTCGGCAGACAACTATTTGTGATGAGCCCGTCACAAAAAACCGTTTTAACTGCCGCCCATAATTAATGCGGATGAAGGTATTTGCGACGGGATACCGTCGTAAATATTCTAACCTATATATACCCCCATCCGTTTTTTTCAAATCATTCAGATCTCTCTTCCTATCTCTCTTTAACTTACTGTTCTAAGTAGAAAATTTCTTTCGTTTTAATTTTTTCTTACGAGAAGAGGAGAGAAGGAGTTAGGAGGTGAAAACTGCTTCAAAATATCGAAGGTATTTATATTTTTTTAATTGTTAAATTATTTTTAATTGTTAATTTTATTTTTAATTGTTAATATTAGTTTTCTTAATAGAATGTTCAGTAGCTAGATAGTATAATTAGATTAAGTGGTTGTACCAAATAATCCTTGTCTGGATATGAACAAGTAGAGGATGCTCTAGCACAGATGTACCTAGGAGTGAAAACTCTGACAAGGTGTTTCGAGCTTGACTCGGGGTAACCTGGTACATGACAACGGGCCTTACTGCACTCTTGGTTCGACACTTTCGGAGGATGTTTTGCTAATAATTAAAAATAAATATATTTAATTAGAAATAATTAGAAATAGTTATATTTAATTAGGAATAATTATATAATTATCAAATAATTAAGAAATAATTAGATTTAATTAAAATAAAAATCAAATAATTAAGAAATAATTAGATTTAATTGATTAGAAATAATTAGAATAATTAAAATAATTAGAATAATTAAAATAATTAGGAAACAATTAAAATAATTAGGAAACAATTAAAATAATTAGGAAACAATTAAAAATAATTAGGAAACAATTAAAAATAAAAAATAAAAAATAATTAGGAAACAAATAAAAATAATTACGAAACAATTAAAAATAATTTAAAAAAATTAAAAAGAATTAGAAAACAATTAAAAATAATTAAGAAACAATTAAAAATAATTAAGAAACAATTAAGAATAATTAGGAAACAATTAAGAATAATTAGTAAACAATTAAGAATAATTAGTAAACAATTAAGAGTAATTACTAAACAAATAAGAATAATTAGTAAACAATTAATAATAATTAGTAAAAAATTAAGAATAATTAGTAAACAATTAAGAATAATTAGTAAACAATTTAGAATAATTAGTAAACAATTAAGAATAATTAGTAAAAAATTAAGAATAATTAGTAAACAATTAAGAATAATTGGTAAAAAATTAAGAATAATTAGTAAACAATTAAGAATAATTAGGAAATAATTAAAAATAATTAGGAAACAATTAAAAATAATTAGGAAATAATTAAAAATAATTTAGAAACAATTAAAAATTATTAGGAAATAATTAAAAATAATTAAGAAATAATTAAAAATAATTAGGAAACAATTAAAAGTAATTAGGAAATAATTAAAAATAATTAGGAAACAATTAAAAATAATTAGGAAAAAATAAAAAATAATTTGGAAACAATTAAAAATAATTAGGAAATAATTAAAAATAAAATAATTAAGAAATAATTACGAAATAATTAAAAATAAAATAATTAGGAAATAATTAAAAATAAAATAATTAGAAAAAAATTAAAAATAAAATAATTAGGAAGCAATTAAAAATAAAATAATTAGAAAACAATTAAAAATAAAATAATTAGCAAACAATTAAAAGTAAAATAATTAAGAAACAATTAGAAAATAATAATTAGAAAACAATTAAAAATAAAATAATTATGAAACAATTAAAAATAAAATAATTAGAAAAATTTGCAAGCGTGATTGACCGCTCATCTACCTCAATTTGCTTTTCATTTGTGTGTTGAGCCTTGACAGGAAACTTCTACCTCCACATGTACTATTTTCTTTTATTGTCAAAATTATCAACCTCCTCGCCAGCATAGAGGGGAGGAGGTTTATAATTTTGACAGTAAAAGTAAATATTACATTTGGAGGTAGAAGTTTCCTATCAACCTCAACACACAAATGAAAAGAAAATTGAGGTAGATGAGCGGTCAATCACATTTTTTACTAATTAGTAACATAATTTGTAATATAATTAGTAACATAAATAGTACCATAATATAAAATATTATATTACTCTATTATTAATAATCAAATAATACTAATAATATAATTATTTTATTATTATATGTTTAATATTTACAATAAAATATTAATATTATTAAAATTATAAAAAATTTACAATATATTACAATTATCAATATTTTCAACAAGTTTTGCTTTATTCTTAACATGTTCAAATCTTTAAGGGTCACCAATTTTCAGGTCATGCCCAATAAAAAGTTTGCATCAACTGTGACCAATGTAAACTCTCTAATTGTTCTTGCTTGGTTGATCACCTCGCAAGTAGTGTTGCAATATGCCAACCCAAGTCATGTCTTTCTCATTAATAAGAATCATATCACATGAATTTTTACATAGACCATTCTTTCTTGAAAAATTAAGAGAAAGATACTGAAGTTATCTTAATTTTTTAAGGAAGAATGATATATGTAAAGGGTCATGTGAAATGATTCTTAAAGACGAGAATGACATTACTTGTGTCGTCCTATTGCAACACTAGTTTCGAGGTGATCAACCATGTAAGGACAATTATAGAGTTTAAATTGGACATAGTTGACGCAAAATTTTTATTGGGAATGACCTAAAAATTGACGACTCTTTAAGATTTGAATATGTTAAGAATAGAGAAAAATCTGTTGGAAATATTGAGATTTGTAATAATTACTAATAATTAGATATAATTTTTTAAAAATCAAATAAATCTGAGTACATGGTTATAAATTGGCACAATTTCCAGCGGATTGGCGACTACCTTTTTTTCAACGTCTCATATCTTTGCTACTTTCTCCCACTGAAATCAGAATGAAAAATGTGCTCTAACGTATGTCAGATCAAGTTTTTCATATTGATTTCAGTTGGGAGAAAGTTAAAAATAGATGAGTCGTCAGACAAAAGAGGCTCTTTTCCCTGGAGACTCATCTCCTTGTAAGGAGATGAGTCTTCAGGAAAATGTGCTGCCACCAATCTACTGGAAATAAATAAGAATAATTAGTAATATAATCTCCACAACGATGATTAAAAAATTGTATTTCATTATTCAAGAATATTTCAGTTTTCCAAGTATTGCTAAGTATTGCAAAATTAATAATAATTAGTGGGGATGATTACAAACTAACTGTGTCGTCTATAATTATTGGTAATTACTAAGAAATAACTGTAATTATGTATCTTCTCTTTTTATGATATTGTTTTTCTTATATCAAATTATTTAACAATAGTAATGGTTTTAAATTTTGTAGAAACATATATATTAATATGGAACAAGGAAATCGACATCAATCATTATTAGATGATCGTTCTTGGATAAATCAGCATAGAAATCCAAACAATTCTAGTTTAAATCTTGTATATGTTGATGGCGTTGAAGCTTTCTTATCATTTTCATCATCAAACCTGGAATTTGTTTCAGAAGGGACAATTAAGTGTCCTTGTAAAAAAATTTCTCTGAGAATGTTTGAGACATTTGACATCGTTGGGAAACATCTCTTGCGTTATAGTTTTCAATCAGATTATATTTTTTGGTATCAACATGGTGAATGCAGTTCCAGAGAAGATACTAATAATTTGATTCCGAATCCATCAAGGTTCCAGAATTTAGTACATGATGTTGCAGGGTCATCTGTTCAAAAAACTGAAATCGAGGATGATGTTGATTTACCTACCGAGTTGGCACCATCCGAATTTACTGAGATGTTCAGGTCTGTTGAGGATGCATAATATCCTGGTTGCAAGATAAGAAAATTAAAAGTAGTTTCAAAATTTATGTCTATTAAATCAGATAATGGAATGTCAAATAAATGTTTTGATTAGATATTTTCTTTGGTTAAAGAACTGTTACCTAAAGGAAATGTGTTGCCTATTAATTATTATGAGAGTAAGAGACTGGTTCGTAATTTGGGCCTTAGTTGTCAAAAGACCCATGCATGTTCAAACAATTGCATCTTATATTCTGGTGAAAATGAGTCATTGGATAGTTTTCCCACATGTGGACAATCGAGGTATAAAGAATCTCAATCAGGGAAGTCTGGATTGATTCCTGTAAAATAGTAGAGATATTTCCCGCTTACACCCAGGTTGCAGCATTTATTTATGTCTCAGAACACAACGAAAATAATGTCATGGCACAAAACCAATATTTCAAATCGTAAAAGCTTGATTCATCCATCTGATGGTGATTCATGGAAACATTTTGATCAAGTGCATCCATCTTTTGCTTTAGAATCCCAGAACGTGCGATTGGGTCTTTCTACTGACGATTTTTGTCCATTTGGATCTTTTGGTAGTCAGTATTCCTGTTATCCTGTCTTTATAACTCCGTAAAATTTGCCTCCATGGATGTTAATGAAAGAGCCTTATATCTTTTTGACATTATTAATCCTAGGACATCCGAAAAAGAATATTGATGTTTATTTGAAACCATTGATTGATGAGTTAAATTTATTGTGGAGTCATGGTGTTAGTACATATGATGCTGCTGCGAAACAGAATTTTATAATGAAAGCTGCTTTGATGTGGAAAATTAGTGAATTCTCGACATATGGCATGTTATCTGGCTCGAGTACACATGGTCCAAAATCATGTCCTTACTGTATGGGAGACAACAAAGCATTTATGCTCGTGAATGGAAAAAAACCTTGCTATTTTGACTGTCATCGCAGATTTCTTCCAATCGATCATCCTTTTCGGAGGAATAAATCTCAATTTAGTAAAGGTAGAATTGAAAGAGATGAATATTTAAAAATGATCTTAGGTATAGAGTTACAATTAGTTGTATTTTCATTACCTTCCATCACTTTTGGACCAACAATAAACCAACAAAAAATTCATGGCTTTGGGAAAGAACACAATTGGACAAAATGGAGCATTTTTTGGAATCTGCCATATTGGTCTGATTTTTTGGTCCGACACATGTTGGATGTCATACATATTGAGAAGAACTATTTTGATAATTTATTTCAGACAGTTTTGGATACACCAGGTAAAACCAAAGATAATGTAAAGGCACGATTAGATCTTTCCCAAATTTGCAGGCGACCAGAACTTGAATTTTTTGAAAATGTCAGATCACAAAGATTAATGAAGACAAAATCATCTTATACACTGACCAAAGAGAGTCGCTTATTATTTTGTTAGTGGATTGCATATTTGAGACTTCCAGATGGCTATGCTTCCAACTTGGGCAGATGTGTTAAAAATGGTCATATTACCGGATTAAAAAGTCATGATTGTCATGTTATAATGGAAGGACTTATGCATATTAGATTAATAGGTTTGTTAAATTATAATATTTTGGATTTGATAACAGATATATCATATTTTTTCTGAGACATGTGTGTGGCGACAACAGACTATGATACACTAAGAAAACTGGAAGAAGCTGTTGTTGTAATTATATGCAAATTGGAAAAAATCTTTCCATCGGATTTCTTTGACTCAATGGAACATTTGATATTAAATTTTCCATATGAAGCAAAATGTAGAGGTCCGGTTCAGTTTCGATGGATGTACCCATTTGAGAGATGCATGCAGAAATTGAAGAAAAAAGTCTGTAACAAAGCATCAGTTGAAGGCTCAATTGTTGAAACTTATTTGCAAGAGGAAATTGCTTTATTCTGCTCTCATTATTTTGAATCTAAATATCCCTCAAAATTTAACCACATGGGCCGGAATGAGGGAAATGTTGATGATGATATGAACAATCAATTATCAGTTTTCAATCAGCCCAAACTTGGATTCGGTGGAGTTCATGATAGATGAATTTCAGATGATGAACATCATAGAGCTCAAACATATGTTCTACTCAACTGTGATGAAATGTCACCAATTGTACAGTGAGTTCTCATATCCCTTATTCTATAGATTATGTAACATTAAATTAATCATATTGTATTTGTAGGTTATATGATGATCATATCAAGATACAATTTCCACAAATTACAGCAGTTGGCTTAGAAGAACGTCAGCAAAAAAAATTTGCCTATTGGTTTCAAAAACTGGTAACGTAAATTCTTTTTTGGTTTTACATATAAAATCAATTTATTACTTGTAATAGTGATAAATGTTTTACAAATTTTCAGGTATCTGTACATGCTGATAATATTGATAGTCGATTGCGTATATTGAGTATCCCACCTTCCAAAATGGTTAAATCTTATAATGAATATGTGGTGAATGTGTAACACCCCAAGAATTCATAATGTGTTATTTCTTCAAAATAATTCAATAACTTGCACTACACGCAACACCGAGTTCAATTGCACCATGACTTACCAAAAATCCATTCAAAAGAGGTTATGAATAGTATTAACTAAATTTTAAACTTTATATAATCCTTATAATTTTTCCATATTATGAGTATCTTAGACATAATGCAAGAACAAATTCATTTTCAGTATTTCACTTTATCAACTTTTAATAGTGAACCCTTTATAAATACAATATTTTAAACTTTTTGACTAAATGGGGACATCAAAAATTTTAAATGAAACATCCCAAGCTTCCATGGCACGCTTTCCTTTGAATAACATGTCACCATACGTGCGTACGTACGGCTTACCGTCTCCACGTCGTGGTGTAATTGTTATTCAATATATTATTATTTGGATGGGTATAATAATGATGTGTAACTCATGTAAATAATAAATATAACATGTTAATGATTCTTTATATATGATATACCATCCATTTATATATTATTTTAATATCAAAAGAATGATATTGTCGCTCGTGCGTACGTACAGACTACCGTCTCCACGAACGCGATGAGATTCATTCTCCATCGTATCCATTCAAGTATAATTATCATTTGATGATTTAAAAATGATGTTTAAGGACTAGATATCATTCTGGATATGAATAAGATACAACAACCATGGCTTATGTAACAAAACATATAAAAGAAAATGAGTAAGTTAACTCCCTAAACGACGATAATTCTAAGATATTATTAACAAATCAATATTAAAAGATCATATATGATATCATATTAATGTATATGATTCTTGTATAATTTAATAACAATTATTTCACCATTATACAGGAGGTTAACCTACCCCAACCAAGGAAAAGTACAAGGTAAGGGTTATTTCACAATCTCTTCACTATTCGAGGTTGTTTATACATAATTATCTACTGGGACCTCGTTATCATCCACATCCATGTTTCTTCGAAATGTATTTAAAAACATTTTTAATATTTAAAATAATATGGTTTAAAGTCATTTATACCCTTGTTTGACTTTTTATAAGAGGTTTATAAAGGAATCTTTCCTTCGTTTTCAAAACAAGGTCCTTTTTTAACCTTTTCGACAGAATTAAGGTAAGAATGTTTTTTTTATACGGCGGGTGTGGCTAATTTCTGCCATTATAGAATCTTCAAAACTTCCCTTAAAAGCTTATAAGAATATTTTCAAAGAAAATGTTTTATTTTATATGGATCTTAAATGATTTCAAAATAAAAAGAGATATTTCTTTAAAAAGAATTTTGATTTCATCTATGTCAACATCCTTTGATGGATTTTACGCTTATTTGAAGTTGATTTATTGTAATACAAAGCTTCTATATTGTATTGAAAGTTTTGTGATATGTTTGACTGTGGATGTGCTATTTTTATACCATTCATAGTTTATGGTGAAAGTATTGACATTTCGTATGCTAGTTCCAATAAGAATGTTTATGTTATATTTCAATCTTTACTTCATATGAATGTGTTGGTTAAAGTAAGCCCTCCAGGTTGGGGACTGGTTAAAGTAAGCCCTCCAGGTTGGGGACTGGTAAAAGTAAGCCCTCCAGGTTAGGGACTGGTAAAAGTAAGCCCTCCGGGTTGGTGTCCGGTTATTAGAGGCACTCCGGGTTGGTGTCCGGTTATTAGAGGCACTCCGGGTTGGGTTCCGGTTACAGTTAACCCCAAGGTATTGGGACGAGGCCTTGAAAAGTAATTAATGTTTAGCATTATGCATTCCAACATTATGAAAGTGGTTGTTGATTTTTGCATGTGATTATTTGATTAGTAGAATATCCATGTGAATAAGTAAATGGCATTATTTCATTTTATTTATGCCATACCATGTTTAAAGTTCATGTTTAAAAGGCTTTTGTTTTAGTTATACATTGTCTTAAATGTTTATTCTTATTGATGAAAGTTTCCGCTATACTGTTATCCTTACTGGGCATTTGAGCTCACCCCTTTTCTATGTTTTATTTTTCCCAGGAAGTGAAGATGTAAGTTATGAATGACCTGCAGGGATATTATGAGGGGATTATAGTGTGGACTGTGGAAACATTATGTTGTTGTAGTAGTTTTTCATTTTATGATGTAATGTAAAACTTATGAATATATCTAGTGTTTCCAAGGCTACTAAACCAATCAGTCTTTCAAGATTTGATCTTTCTTGTGATCATGCCAATGTTATGTAATAATGCACCGACTCTAGGCAACTAGGGTCGGGGCGTTACAGTTGGTATTAGAGGGAGGTTTAGTACAAACCTTGGAAGCTAGATTTAGATAAACTCTGATTAGAGCACGTAGACCTAAGATGAACTTTGAGGATTAGTATAGAAGAACTTCCTAGAATTTTGGTATTGTAGAGATTTTGTGAGTTTTCCAAGCAATACATCCCTGTCTGGATACGAGCAGGTAGAGGCGGCTCTGGCACAGATGTACCTAGGGGTAAAACCCGAAAACACCGCTTTGAGCTAGACTCGAACGGGAACTGGTGCACGACAACGGGCCTTGCTGCACTCTTGGTTACGACACTCCCGGGGGATATGCTTAGGATAACTCTCATTTTCTTTACAAATCATTATGAAGGGTTTATGAGTATATACTTCCTCAAAGAAAACATTTTTATGATTATGGATTATATCCATAAATAGTTCAATTTATGTTAAGTGTTTTATAAGTATGGGATTATGTATTTTGATTCATAAACTGATCTAGTGTATGCCATTGTTTAGAAATGGCGCCCAGTAGAAGGAATGAGAACTCTATCAATGCACATGATACAAAGAGAAAGAAGGATCATATATTTTATGGTCTTAAGCAAAAATTTACAAGAGAAATAGTCTCTCATGTATTATCATCATATGAAGAAATAATATCATGTGTTGATAAGATAAGTAAAGAGTTTACTGAGTCCTATGGCTTTGAAGGGAAGCAAGAGAAGAAAAGGATAGAAGAGAAAAAGATGGATAAAGGGAATAGGGAAAAGAAGAATTTTCCCATATGTGGTAACTGTGGAAAGAAACACCCTGGAACTTGCCTGAAAGGAATGAGAGTTTGTTATAAGTGTGGAGGAAAAGGGCACAAAGTACATGACTGCAAGGGTAAGAAAATGGTTTCAAATGTATAATGCTTCATTTGCAAGGAGTTTGGACACTACGCGAACCTATGTCCCAGTCATTAGACTATGCCGCAAATGATGCTATTGGATAATAATCAAGTTATGATACTACCACAGATGAAGAGGAATGATTAGAGTTCTTATGTTGATTATGTCAATTGAGTGTTGTATCAACAATGTACTTGTTATAATAATTATGGAGTATATAAGGATTGTACTGCAGTACTATTTCATTAAGGACTTGAGATTGTGTGGAACAAAGAAAAGTGACTCAATAGAAGGATAAATTTTTGGAAAATATATGGTTGAGAGAATGATAAATCATAATATAGTTCTGATACTGAGGTAGTGATTTTGGAATAATATGTGATTGTTTTGGATAAATTATATTGGATATTCTTGACTACCTTGGAACTGATTAATGATTTGTATATTCCATCATTGTTGGGGTTTAAAACATTTTTGGATTGATGAATTATATCCAGCATTCTATATGGAATAAGGGAGAATGGATGTAATCAATAAGGAATATGGTAATTCAGGATGTTTCAGTGTATTAAAAGAATACATGATGAAGGTATTCATATGATATTACGGGGTAAAAAGGATCTATATTATGTTTACCTTCCTTATAAATGTTGGACTGTGAGTTTGGACAGAAGTATTTTGGATAGTTCTAGTTTGGATTATTTTGGATTGCCATAAAAGGACAACTCGGAGGTCGGGCGGCAACCCGTCGCGTCCGGCAAGGCTGCGAGACTTGAACCCGCAACCGAAGGGCGACAAGGGTGTATCACCTACCACTGGCCCACGAGATGTCCTGGATTAAATAATGTAGTTTTTTTTAAAAGATCTGGTAGATTAATTATAAATTCATTTATTTTGGAACCCTGTACGAATAGTATAAATAGAAAAAAAAATTACATTCTATTATCTTTTAGAGTGAAAGATGAGTTTGTGGTAGAAATTTATTAATGGATAAAACACTAATTATAAAGTAAGTATATCTCCTTATGATCTTAGCTAATCTCATAAATAAATTCCTCAACATTAAGAAAAGAAACTTAGAACAAAAATGTTTTCCTAGATGATACCTTAAATCATCACTAAATTATGGCTTTGGGATTGTTGGACTTTTCATAGCCATGTTCTCTACCACTCTCCATCAGATAATTGATGGTTAGATTTTTCTTCCATATCCATATTTTCCTACATGGAACCCTAGTATGTGTTATTTTCGGTAATCTTCATACTTTCGACTCTTTATAGAGGCCTCATTAATTCATTTTTCGATGTGGGGTTTCAACTAAGATATTTTGAAACGTCAAAAATGTGTTATCCTAATTCCCTATGTTTTGTTGAACCGATGGTATTTCAAATCATCATAGATTGATGAATTTAAGGACCTCAATTTTACACTTTTTTGTGATTGATGACCTCAATCACTACCTATAAATATTTACGTTTTTCCTCCAATTATATGTCTCTAATTTCCACCAATGTTCTTCTAATCGAGATCATAATTTGGTGATGACCCTTTGATTTCTCTTTTCCTCATATTAAGACTAAGTTTTAGTAACCCAATTTCCGATGTGGGTTTTCCCACAAATATATTATCTACTTTCAACCTTTTATTTTCGAAGAACAATTTCAAATTGCGAGGACGCAATTTATTGAAGGAGGGGAGAATGTAACACCCCTAGAATTCATAATGTGTTATTTCTTCAAAATAATTCAATAACTTGCACTACACGCAACACCGAGTTCAATTGCACCATGACTTACCAAAAATCCATTCAAAAGAGGTTATGAATAGTATTAACTAAATTTTAAACTTTATATAATCCTTATAATTTTTCCATATTATGAGTATCTTAGACATAATGCAAGAACAAATTCATTTTCAGTATTGCACTTTATCAACTTTTAATAGTGAACCCTTTATAAATACAATATTTTAAACTTTTTGACTAAATGGGGACATCAAAAATTTTAAATGAAACATCCCAAGCTTCCATGGTACGCTTTCCTTTGAATAACATGTCACCATACGTGCGTACGTACGGCTTACCGTCTCCACGTCGTGGTGTAATTGTTATTCAATATATTATTATTTGGATGGGTATAATAATGATGTGTAACTCATGTAAATAATAAATATAACATGTTAATGATTCTGTATATATGATATACCATCCATTTATATATTATTTTAATATCAAAAGAATGATATTGTCGCTCGTGCGTACGTACAGACTACCGTCTCCACGAACGCGATGAGATTCATTCTCCATCGTATCCATTCAAGTATAATTATCATTTTATGATTTAAAAATGATGTTTAAGGACTAGATATCATTCTGGATATGAATAAGATACAACAACCATGGCTTATGTAACAAAACATATAAAAGAAAATGAGTAAGTTAACTCCCGAAACGACGATAATTCTAAGATATTATTAACAAATCAATATTAAAAGATCATATATGATATCATATTAATGTATATGATTCTTGTATAATTTAATAACAATTATTTCACCATTATACAGGAGGTTAACCTACCCTAACCAAGGAAAAGTACAAGGTAAGGGTTATTTCACAATCTCTTCACTATTCGAGGTTGTTTATACATAATTATCTACTGGGACCTCGTTATCATCCACATCCATGTTTCTTCGAAATGTATTTCAAAACATTTTTAATATTTAAAATAATATGGTTTAAAGTCATTTATACCCTTGTTTGACTTTTTATAAGAGGTTTATAAAGGAATCCTTCCTTCGTTTTCAAAACAAGGTCCTTTTTTAACCTTTTCGACAGAATTAAGGTAAGAATGTTTTTTTTATACGGCGGGTGCGGCTAATTTCCGCCGTTATAAAATCTTCAAAACTTCCCTTACAAGCTTATAAGAATATTGTCAAAGAAAATGTTTTATTTTATATGTATCTTAAATGATTTCAAAATAAAAAGAGATATTTCTTTAAAAAGAATTTTGATTTCATCTATGTCAACATCCTTTGATGGATTTTACGCTTATTTGAAGTTGATTTATTGTAATACAAAGCTTCTATATTGTATTGAAAGTTTTGTGATATGTTTGACTGTGGATGTGCTATTTTTATACCATTCATAGTTTATGGTGAAAGTATTGACATTTCGTATGCTAGTTCCAATAAGAATGTTTATGTTATATTTCAATCTTTACTTCATATGAATGTGTTGGTTAAAGTAAGCCCTCCAGGTTGGGGACTGGTTAAAGTAAGCCCTCCAGGTTGGGGACTGGTAAAAGTAAGCCCTTCAGGTTAGGGACTGGTAAAAGTAAGCCCTCTGGGTTGGTGTCCGGCTATTAGAGGCACTCCGGGTTGGTGTCCAGTTATTAGAGGCACTCCGGGTTGGTGTCCGGTTATTAGAGGCACTCCAGGTTGGTGTCCGGTTATTAGAGGCACTCCGGGTTGGGTTCCGGTTACAGTTAACCCCAAGGTCTTGGGACGAGGCCTTGAAAAGTAATTAAAGTTTAGCATTATGCATTCCAACATTATGAAAGTGGTTATTGATTTTTGCATGTGATTATTCGATTAGTAGAATATCCATGTGAATAAGTAAATGGAATTATTTCATTTTATTTATGCCATACCATGTTGAAAGTTCATGTTTAAAAGGATTTTGTTTTAGTTATACATTGTATTAAATGTTTATTCTTATTGATGAAAGTTTCCGCTATATTGTTATCCTTACTGGGCATTTGAGCTCACCCCTTTTCTATGTTTTATTTTTCCCAGGAAGTGAAGATGTAAGTTATGAATGACCTGCAGGGATATTATGAGGGGATTATAGTGTGGACTGTGGAAACATTATGTTGTTGTAGTAGTTTTTCATTTTATGATGTAATGTAAAACTTATGAATATATCTAGTGTTTCCAAGGCTACTAAACCAATCGGTCTTTCGAGATTTGATCTTTCTTGTGATCATGCCAATGTTATGTAATAATGCACCGACTCTAGGCAACTAGGGTCGGGGCGTTACAGAATGGTTATTTCTTTCATACACGTGCATATGGGGAAACAAAGAAAATAATGAATAGTGGTGTTTGTTTGAAGGGATCAAATCATAGAGATATAGAAGTTGACTTTTACAGCATGCTTGAAGAAATTATTGAAATGTGTTATTTGGGACAGAATTATGTAACAATGTTTAAATGTCGATGGATGGATACTGAGAGAGGCTTGTGTATTCATCAGACTCATGGAATTGTTGATATTAAACAAAAAATTATTCTTGAAGTAAATGAACCACTTTTATTGGCTCATCATGCACATCAAATTCATTATGCAAAATACTATGATACTACAAAAGAGTTGGATGATTGGTGGAGTATAATAAAAGTTAAATCTGAAGAAAATCAGTTTACTCAAACTGAATGTGGTTCCACTGAAGTGAAAGGAAATGAAAATTTTTAGGACACTCCTCAAAACACATCTTTTTCACAAAGAGACATGAATATCGATGATGACACCCCACAATTAAGGGTCGATGGTGATGATGTTTTCAATGATGTTACAACTGAATTTGAAATGACAAGAGATGATGAAAGTGAAACTAATATAGAAATTGATGATTTTGATGAGGAAGATGAAGACATTGACATTGAAAACTCTGAAGATGATGATGAAGATGAACATTGAAATAGTAAAATACTGGTTAAAATCATAAAAAATATATATCTATACATAATAGTTATTTTCAACTATTTACTAATAACAATCATTTCATGTTTCAGATGGACTCAGAAACATATCGTCAGTTGCTGGAGGCTGATCTACCTATGGATGATGAGGTTATTGATTCATCTGACCCTTAGGCTATTGGCACTATAGGTAGCACTCGGAGGGGGCATGGTCTTGCGAGACTGATGATTCGAGATCCTATCCCGGAGCGACGTCCACCTCTTGGATTCGATGCACACACGTGGTTGTATGGTAACCTATGTATTTTAGTTATCTTTCATTATAATTTATTTATATTCTAATTGTTTGATTATTTGTTCTTTTTCCATAGTTTTACGCATATAGCTATTGGACAGGGGAGCGCTATCTTGTGAAATTATTTTTCTCAGCCCTGTCTCACATGGGATCAGATTCCCGCTGATGTGCATGCTGCCATATTCGATCGTTGGCTAGTATATAATTAAATATTATTTATTAAGAAATTTAATTCATTAATAACTTTATATTAGGGTTTATAGTATCCCATCGGCGGGAGAATGCATGCCACTATCCACGCGGCATGGGTGGTGTCTATGTGTGACCATTTTCATCAGTTTTTACATAATTTGAGAAAGGCAGCTATGAGTAAAGTCGGAGTGACAGAATTTGATGAGTCCTGTAGAGCCCACCGACCAGAGTATATTTCATCTCACATTTGGGATGGATTCTGTACACACTGGTTAGGTGGTGGGTTTCAGAGGAGATCTGCATTGGGTCGACAGAATCGGGGGAGACAAGAGGTAACGCATCGAGCCGGTAGTCGTACATTCTGTACTCATAGAGAGCGTCTGGTAAGTAATTTTTTTTAATATTTTATACAACTTTAAATATAAACAGTTTATTTTATATTAATATAGGAAGCCGAGCAGCCCAATATTACAACATACGATGTTTATCGGAGGATGTACAATGATCCGGCTACTAGAGAGATTAGAGGTGATCGCCCGCATCAGATTGTGGTCAGTATTATTTTCTTTTCTGTTTTCAAATTAAATGCATACAATCTTTTCATTATTTTAATTTCTAATTGAATCCTAAGGAGTCATATGAGGCCTCGATCTCTCAGACACAGGCTGAGAGTCAAGACGAGACGGGTGATCAGACTAGTGCCCACCATTTTGATGAGACGACATGGATGCAGGTGACCCAGTATGGCTTCAAAAAGGGCCGAGTAGTTGGTATCGGCTCTCATTTGACTCCTACAACTTATTATGGTACTGCTGCGATATCAGTGTTTGGCTCGAGAGGAGCTCGTGGAGAGACATCATCTTCTGCCTCATAGTATCAGGAGCAGCTGCGTTCTCAGAGTCAGCTTATATAGGATTTGCGTTAGGGGTAGGAGCAGATGCATCAACAACGCGATGAGGAGATGCGTCGATGGCAGGAGCAGATGCGTCAGCAGCAGGATGAGGAGAGATGTCAATATGAGGAGCAACATCAGGAGCATATAGAGTATATGCGTCGTCTGACTCATAGTTAAGGGATGAAGTTTCCTCCACCACCTCCTCCAGGTCCTCTAGATTATCCACCCCCAATGATTTTTTTACATGTAATAAACATTTGAGTTCGTAGTTTATTGTCATATTAACTATTTAAAATTCCTCTTTCATATGGCTACGAATATTGCATGATTTAATTTGTTTTTATTTTTTTAAATATTTTATTACTTATTAGTATTATTTTTAATGACTGTTTATTTTAGTAATATTACTTTTAATATTTTATATTTATTTTAAATATTGAGAAGTTTATAATTTTATAATTTTATTAATATTAATAATATTAATATTATTTTTTCATAAATATGTATGTTTATTTTAATAATAATAATATTATATTAATTTTTTATATTATTAATATTAGTATTATTATTATATAATATTATATAATATTATATAATATTACATTCATATTATTATTATTTTTTGATATTAATATTTCATAATTATATTATATTTTTTATTATTATTAATATTATAATAATGTAATTTCTTTATATTATTAATATTAATATTATTATTATATATATAATTTAATAATAATAATATTATATTAATTTTTTAAATTATTAATATTTGTATTATTATATAATATAATATTATTTATATTCATATTATTATTATTTTATATTAATATTTCATAATTATATTTTATATATTTTTTTATTTATATTATAATAATAGAATTTTTTATATTATTAATATTATTAATATTTTTATATAATATTATACGATTTGTATTTATTATATTATTATTTTTTATTTTTTTTAGTATTTGCGATGGGGTGTCCCGTCGTAAATTTTTTTTACTATAACATTTGCGACGGGAAGAATACCCATCGTAAAAACAATTTCTGTGACGGGTCATCGCAAATACCTACGTCGCAAATATTATTTAAATTTCTCATTTGCGACGGGTCAGAAACCCATCACAACTAATATATTTGCGATGAACTGTCGCAAATACCTTTTTTATATATAAACGAAAACCAATTTGCGACGGGGGAAAAATACCATCACAAATACTATTTTTGCGACGGGACCACCGCAAAAACACCTATTTGTGACACTGTTTTTGGCAACGGGCGATTTGCGACGGAGCCCCGTCGCAAAAGGTCTTTTGCGACGGGATCCCGTCGCCAATCGCCTGTCGCAAAAAGTCCGTTTTCCTGTAGTGTATGCATTTATCAATGTATTTAAGGACTGCCTTAGGTACCTCAAGTATCGAGAGGATGTGCATGGGGATGGAAGATAATACACAATTGACAAGGATAATTCTACCTCCAAATGAAATAATTTTTTTTTTCAAATTCATTATGTATTTAGTGATCTTTTCAACCACTCCATCCATGAAATAAATATAAATTATTATAGGAGAAAGTGGATCACAATGCTAGTCCATGGAAAAGGTCTTTCTATAAATTTCCAACATGTATTCGATTCTCTGTACACATCTTTTTGAGTACAAGGATGAAAAAACACACAATTCATATCATTATTAACAATTTTACTCATCCTCTTTAATATTGATAAATCCCCTAACAAAATAGATTTATCCATTGTTAAAAATATAATTTCTCCAACAAAGAGAATACGAGAAACCCCATTGAAGTTTGTCTTTCAGTGATATGGATAAATGATGTCAACTTGCATACAAGAAGAAATGTGTCTACTGAAAATGTCCAGAACCATAATGAAGATCCTGGGAGATAGGGGATCCCCCTACTGCATCCCCAAACCAAATTGAAGAATTTCCCCTACCTCTCTATGAGGAGAATCAAGAAGAAATATGAGATATAATAATATAATAACTGAACAACCACATATTCTGAGAAACCCATGCATCTCATCACCCGTATAATAAGATTACACTCAAGTACATCATTCGCCTTGTCCTTATCCACTTTAATTATGATGTTGAAACCCACTGTCTTATTACTAATATCTCCAATCATTTATTATGCTACACCAATGGTGCATTGAATTGATATTTATTTTATTAAACCATGATACTCCTATAGCACCAAATTGTGAATGAAATGAGAAAGCCTCCTATTGATAATTGAATCTAGGATTTATAAGGGAAATTACACATGCTAATGGGCCTGAATTTTCTAATAGATGAGTGATGATTCACTTTGGGAATGAGGACCATCATTGTGGAACATGAAACCCAAGTAATGAAAACACCATGGAAAAAGTTGTGAATAGGATCAAACATATAATTCTTGATAATATCCAAGGAGCTCACATAAAATGATCTATGGAATCCACTAGGCCTTGAAAATATCTCTTAGTTAAGGGATCTAATTGTATCCCAAACCTCCTTCAGATAAAATATTTTCTCAAAGATATAATTGATATGTGGAGATACCACATTAAATATAGAATTGAAGATGTCCTTATGACTATCTAGGTATCCATCCTACTTTTATGGGTTACTGTTGTAGAGTAAGGAATTAAAATAAGACTTGACCATACTTACCACCACCTCCAGGTCACTAGTAAAAGAGCCATCATATAAGTGAATGTTAGGAGGGCTACCACATCAATTTTCATTTAATCATGAATGAAGAAATGTAGTGTTACGATATCTCTCTTTGATCTATGTGACCCTAGACCTTTCATGAAGGGTTTTCTCTTGAACAAGAACTAACTCGTTGAACTAATTCTTTTTGAGTGAAAGTGAGGTGAAAGCATCATCATCCCATTCATATTGGAGTATAGCTTCCATGAACTCAATATCATATTTGAAGGCATTAAGGTCCTAATATTGGGAGGATGAGTAGTTATCCCATGTCGTAAGATATTTCTTCAAGAGACACAATTTTTTGTCAAAGTCAGTCTAGAGCCTTCCCAGCCAAGGATTGGTCAAGGAGTCCTAAATCACTTTGTGGTAGTTAGTTTGATGAGGACACCAGTTTGATAAAAATAAAATCCCACCACCATCACTCCTATAATTTAAGTTGGTGAGGAGTGAGGAGTGGTTTGAAAGAACATAAACTACATGGGAGACCACTACAATTGGAAAAGAAGTGATGTACTAGATGTTTGAAAGAAAATTATCCAACCTAAACCAAGTGCATCAACTTCCTTTTTCATTTTTGCACCAATTGTACTTATCACCTGATAATCTCAGATCAACAAGACCCTTATAAGAATAAAAAGAAGAGAAATCAATACTATCTCTCTGAGGATACATTATTATACACTTCTTATATGAATTATCCATAATTGTATTGAAATATCCTCCCACCAACCAGGCTGAATCCCTTGGATTAAAGGATTTGATATCCCCCCAAAGGTTCTCCATTAACCGAGCATCAAACATGGAATAAACGAAATAGGATAATTAGAAAAAATAACCAGATCCAACTCTAAATGATATGTGATGATAAGAAGAATCTATTTTATACATTAAGATAGATGAATTCTAGAAAATTTATATACGGGGATAGATGGGATCACCATTTATGAAATAACACATGCCCATATTACTAGAGAAATCCTATTGATTAGAAGAAATTTTTTTCTATTCAAGAATGACAATAAGAGAACATTTGTTTTTGGAAACCTATTTGGAGAGTAAATCCATCCTCACTCAGGATCCCAAGCCCTCAGAATTGTAGATAGTGAGAAGATCAAAGAAATAATAAGAACATGTTTTTATACCCTATATAAGAAAGGCTCTTAATGTGATATCAGGAGCGGGAAGAGATCTTCCTAGATAAAGACTAGGTACATACCCCATTTTGGTATGGATTATGGGAAGGGGGTATGGGGTTCATCCTCATTCACAAGAGAGTTTTCAAATTTTCATGAAGGATATGAAGATAGGATCGACCATATTTCCTAAGAATAAAATAATACACTTTATCTATTAAATTTTGGGATCATGGAGCAGATTAAAGGACTAAGATCACAGGGGAAAGGAGAATATAGGATGTAATAGTGAAGAGAAAGATCCTTCCCCTTCGAGCTTTCATAGTGGGGGGACCTAAGAGAAATCAAAAAATTGTGAGGAGATGGGGATATCCTAGGGAGAATGGAATAACATCCATGTAAAGGTTTATTGATGGAACCAATATCCTCTTAAAATTTCCTAGAGGTGAAGGGGATAACTCCAAATGAATAAATAGAGGAATCAATACCATCCCCAATAGCCACTGACACTGTATGATTGAATGAACATGATTCCCTGAGAGTTAGAGTCAAATATCTGGCACTGAATCATAAATATGGATGATGTGGTGATTCTTTATTTGATGCATAATTTATGAACACTGACAAAGAGTGGAAATTTAGGTGAAATGACACATAGAATGAAATGACCAAGGGATAAACAAGAGGTTTCCTCTACTCTACTGATACTTCAACCCTAAGAAAGATCTGATATAGATGAGTGGAATAAAGATCCAAGGAGAATAAAATTCATGCCACTGAAGATTTTTGAATCCATAGGGTGTGATTACCCTCACACAAAAATCCACCAATAAAGTCACCTATCATCCTTAGAAATAAAGTATTCTAGAAGATGAGTAAGTGACCATGAAGATTCTTACACAATGCAGCGTGAAGAGAATCTTGGCCTTGATAAACCTCTATAGACCCGTGGACCGACAAAAAATTTCATCGAATGATATATATGGGGCTCTGAGACCAAGATTTGATGAAGAATTAATGGTAGTATAGGATGACATAAAATGACTTCCAATTCAGATCTGAAACTCTAGACTGAAGATCTAAACCCTAGTATCTCACAAAGTGTTTGAAGAGGCCCAAAGGATTATTATCGACACTAAAGAAATCCACCAAGGTCCACTTGAGGATATAAAAAGACTACTATAAGAAAAAATATAGAAATGATAGAATCAGATATCCATACTTCGATCGGACATATGAAAAAACTAGATGTACTATCAGGAACTGAAGAAGAATATGAGATTGAGAGAAAAGTGATATGAGAAGAATGTCATTTAGTTATAGGATAGGGGAGGTTCTGAACCCAGTTGGGGACGAACAAAAATCTTTGAGGGGATTGGATTAGTTAATGATAATCCAAATAGAGGGGGAAGATATAGTTTTTCAAGTATTGGATGAGGTAGAACTTCCCCTTTTAGAGCATTCAAGGACACCACAACAGTTGAGATATTTTGTAAATTTAGAGGCATGTGAAAAGTGTACTTGAGAAATGGGTTATCCATATCCTTTAGATATATTTTTTCATGGATGTTCTTCATCCCTATAAATTAAAAATTTCAATATTAGTTATCATGGAAAAATATATCCAAACATTCCCATGAAATAACCAATACCTTCAACAAGTACTTATATATTGTAATCTCTCAAGAGGAGTAAGGTTCCAAGAATGGAAATGAAACCTTAGGGAAATTTCAAAATCCATTATTTATTATATACAAATGAAACTTGTGGAGTTTGGATCAAATTTATAAAGGAATCAGTAAATAATTAAAATGGTTTTATTGTTAATATATAATTTTAGGGCATCTGTTTGAACCTATTTTTAAAACAATGATCTCTTTGTTTCATCTTCAAATGTTTCAAAGTTACTTTTATACTTCCTAAGATACAAAATTTTAGGATTTGATACATATAAGCTACACATAGGTCACCATTTTATATATCTTCTTGAAACTTAATGAGTGCTTTATATGCCTTAGTTGGGGTGAAGAGTTCAATAATACCCTGATAATAATTTCCACACCTAGTATGAAGAAAATGTTTACCATACATGATTTGTTCATATAAAAACCATTATCCACGAAATAAATGGGTAATAGTGGAGGTATCATATTCCTAGAAATGTTTTCTTCAAATAACTTGGATATTGATAAAGGTTTCAAAGCCATATAATCTTGACTTATGGATCATTCTTAAAATAACATCTTATAGAAGATATATAAGAGTTGTTTGGGATCTTAATACTTATATTTCATGAATGATCCTTAACTGTAGAAATAAATTAAGGAAATGGATTTACTAAAAGGGAGTATAATTAAAAATTTAACATATTTTAAACCAAAACACCATAATCTCTAATGTTGTCTAAACCATTCCACTAATACTAAGTGGGACAACCCAACACCCATACATCCAGATCCGGTTCTAATTTTTTTTTTATTTTTTTATAAAAATTAACTAAAAATATAATTTAATTTAAAAAAATGAGGTTATTTTCTAGTAAAGGTTTTGGAGGAAAATGAAAAACTATTACAAAATATCATATTTTAAATAATTAATAAATAAAAAACTATTTGAAATTTTATCATGTTATCTCCTTAATAAAGATAAATTACTTTGGAACTTATAATGAGTCTATGAAACAAATTTTAAAACATTGGTTGAGTATGTAATTTACCAATAAGGCATTTTAAAATATTCTATGAATTTTTTTAAAAAAAAGGTTTAAAGAAACTTCAAAAATAATTTCTTTAATATTTTTTTTGATAAAATAGTTTTTAAAAATATAATTATAGGGTTTTCAAAATATACTAACATAAAATAAATATTTCAAAAAAATTTGAAATTACATATTACATTAAAAACATAATTTATTTAAAAATATAATAATTATTGAAAATATATTGTTCTTTGAAAACCTATTTCATTTCAAAATAGAAATTATTTTTAAAATGTACTTGGAAATAAATTTTCTTAATAAAAGAATCCAATGATTTTTATAAAAAATAATTCTTAAGATTTGAAAGAAAAAACTGGTGTCCACATAAAACATCTAAGACTATCTTGGGCCTACCAGTCATGGAGGTCTAGGTTCACTCCCTAGATCCCTATCATGTTTACAAATTCCAAGTGAGAAATATTTTTAAAAAACATTTTGATCTTGATCTCATTTTATTTTTCACTTGATTGTTTAACTTTTGAAAATATAAAAATGAATATATACATATACATATATAAATATATTTTAATATGTATTTATATGAATATATGTGCATATATATACATTCATAGGAAATTATTCATTGAGTAATGAAACTAAACCATATGAAAATATAACTTTGTAAAATATGAATGGATTGTTAGTGAAATACATAGTGCATAACCATACCTATAAATATGTGTAACATCAATAATTTTTAAGTGATATTTTTAACATAAAAAATTATATTTAATATTTCAAAACACCTTTAATTTTTTTGAACAAAATCTTCAATAAAATAATATATTTTTGGAAACATGGGAGTTTAAAAATAATTACTTTTCCTTACAGAAGCTTTTTTAAAATAAAACATAAATCATAAAATATTTTTCCACAAAAACAATTCCCTTAGGGTTTTTTATAAAAATTGGAATAAAATAATAACTTTGAAAACAAAATTTTCCTTTAAAAATTTAGTTTTGAAAATATTGACCCCTTACATAAATAAGGGTTTTCATAAAATAAATAATTTACATGAAAAATTGTTTTCCTTGATAATAATTTCCTTACACAATATAGTAATTTTGAAAATATAATCATATATACTTTTCTAAAAAATATATAATCCCCTTACATAAAAGAGTATTTTAAAAATAATACATGGAATAAATATTTTTCTTTAAAAAATATTTTTCCCTTACAAATTTTAATTAATATTTTTTGTTATATAAATATATAATTTTTAAAATAAGATATAAAAAAATAAATATACTTTTATACATAAAATAGTAATTTTCAAAAGAAAAACCACTCCCTTACGTAAAACTAGAAATTCAGAACCAGATCGGTAATGTGATTATCTACTACCAAACATGGAAAAGAAGGTACAAGTCAACGAATAAGAGGTGAGTTTGGGAAGGGGATTTCTGAAGATTGAGATAGGGTATCTCAGTGTATATGTATATTGGTTATTACTGATTTATCTTATGGAATAAGCTATATGCTACTTAAATGAAAATAGTATACCTATATTATACAAGTTCCAGGATTCATAGTGTTCTAGTTAAATTTGGTTTTATAATGGTAGTGTATATATATTTATACATAATTATATACCATAGTTTTAAAAAATATAACCAGAAAAAACATTAGTTATAAACCACATAATAAATTAAAATTATTATTGTTTTGGTTATAATTTTTTTTATCTAAACTATTGATTTTTACTTTCCAAGATTCCATGGTAAGGATTGGATTTTCATCAGGGTTTTGGGGTTCTTTTCTGGTTGAAATTATACAAAGGTAGTATGTAGCTATGAATTTTTCACCCAGGAAATCAACTACAGATGTATGGTTTTGAGATGTACTATGTATAGGTCATTTGAACTTGTTATTTCTTTTGGTGGAAGGATATGAGGATTAAAATGATTAAAGAAGATGACAATGAAGGATTCTTTTTCAAGCATATGGAGAAAGATGAAGGTATAATAACAAGCTATGAGGAAGATGATAGTTTATTTATTTGGATGTCTAAGATCATCTAGATAGGATAGCCTATGATATAAGTGGCATTTTAACTGTGGGTGAAAAGTGACTGGATGAATGTGTCCCACATCAATGTTATAGTCAGTTTTGGGATTTATTAAGTATTAATCGCTATTTTAACCCACTCGATACAGAACTTGGGTGGGAACCTGAACCCACCATGCACCCTCACCCCTCAACGATCATGCCAGAGCTATGTGACCAACATAGGGACCCCTATATGTGTTCTACGGGTGTTATGTTCACACTATGCATGACCATTGTATATTCTCAATAAAACACACCATAATCTCGGTTGGTATGAGTTGGACCTCCCCATGTGTTGAGCTTTCTCCCCACAATGGGTTGAAGGGAAGTCCCAACAAGAATGGATAGTTGGAAAACAAAATACCACATATAAAAAAATTTATATTCATATAAGAATACGTTAAACATTTTCACTATTATAATTAATATTATTATAATTTTTATTCATTAAACATTATCATTTAAAATATAAGTAAACATAAAAATTTATAGTCATATAATAATACATTAAAAAATAATATTCATATAAGAATACATTAAACATTTCAGTTTGGTTCATTCCTTGTTTTTAAGAAGAAAGAGAAAGGTTTCAAGTGCTTAGAGTATTGAGTTTTGGTATCTATCTTGGAAGTCATCCGAGAATTCCTTATTTTAGCCTAGTATATTTTTGACATTATCATTGGCATGGTTTGGTCCATCATATAAAATAAAATAGTCAACTACTATCACTATATGGTCTTGTTCCTTACTCCTATTAGGATAACTCGTATCTTTTAGAGTGAGTGGGATACATAATCTAGGAGGGTAGGGCTAGTTTCTTTAGAATTGGGGTCGATATCCTGCTAGCTATCCATGTTATTTCTCAATGATGTCAAGTAGAGTTTAGTGGGTGGGACTCTAGTTGTCATTAAATGGTACCAAAAAGTGTTTATGGAGAAATTTTCAGGTTTTTCTTCCTATTGATAGATTGAGTTTACTATCAACCTTTTCCCTAAGACATGCCTGATATCCTTAACAACTTACCGGATGGCTCCAATCGAGCTGAAAGAGTTGAAAGTCTAGTTAGAGGATCTCAAGGGAAATGGATTCATCAATCCCAACATGTCACTATAAGCTTCACCAGTGCTATTTGAAAAGAAGGTATACGAGATCCTATGAAATTTCATAGACTATCATAATATTAACCAAGTGACAGTAATGAATAAATACTAATTTTCTAGAATTGATGATCTCTTTTATCATATCTACGGAGCATGCTTATTTTCAAAGAAAGGCTTGAAATTTGGGTACCACCAGTTGAGGGTTTGAGAATTGGATGTTCCAGAGACCAAATTTCCAAGTCAGTATAAATTTTTTGAGTATTTGGTTACACCTTTTGTGTTTACCAATGTTCCTATGGTATTTATGGAATTTATGAACTAGATCTTAAATTTTTTTATATTCCTTCATGGTTATGTTTTTGATCTACATCTTGGTGCATTACATGATAGAGCAGGACCATGAAGTCTATATGGAGGTTTTTTTGAGAATCTTGAGGGGTAACTATCTATATTCCAAGTTATCCAATTTCCAATTTTGGATATGGGAAGTGATGTTTTTGGTCGTTGTGATTTCCAAGGAAGGTTTTTCAATGGATGTGGAGAAATTTTGAGTAGTCATATATTAGGAGGAACCTAAGAATGTATTCGAGATCTATAGATTTTTGTGTTGGGATGGGTATTATAGATGCTTCATTCTGGGATTCTCCAAACTAGATTATCCCTTGAATTACATGTCTAGGTTACGAGTTATATTTGAGTGGGATGAGAGGTTTTAGTGTTCTCTTTAGAAGTCACAGAACCATATATCATCCTCACTAATTCTGATTTTTCCTAATCCAAGGAGAGATTATGTTGTGTATTGTGATGCTTCCGGTGTGTGTTTGGGATGTGTGTTTATGTTGGATAGTCATGGGGTGTCCAATGTCTCATGGTAACTAAATATCCATGAGTAGAATTATCCCTCCCATGACTTGTACATTGTAGATTTGATTCTTGCAATAAGGTCATGGTGGAACTACCTCTTTGGGAGAGTTTTATAGTTTAATAAGATCATAAAATACTGAAGTATAATTTTACCCAGAGAGATATAGACCTCATACCAACATTTTGGGTAAAATATATTCAGACTATTGATTTATATATTTCTTATAAACCTGATAAGGGTAATGTGGTCATCGATTCTTTGAAAAAGAATATTCCAGTTCTTATACTTTGATAATCAATGGATTAGTGGGTTATTATGGGTTTGTTTATTCATTTGGGTATAGAGGTGTAGAAGTATGGAGATTGGATGTTCTTATAATGTGTATAGGTTACACCCTCTCTTTCCGATCAGGTTAGGATTGAGAAGGTATCTAACCCTGATCACTTGTATATTAGTAGGACTTTAAATAGTGGGGATACATCGGGAGACTGGTCTTGGTCTTCTAATTATTATTTCCTCTTCTGAAAATGGATTCTACTTCCTTTGAGTATGATCTTGGAGGTGAGTTATGAGGTGAATCATTCTAGTTTGTCCATTTACCCATGAAAAAAAAATGTTTCATACCTTTAGAGGTCTCTATTGGTGGCCCTGGATAAGATGTGTAGTGTTAGATTTACTTTCTAGACGCTTGACCTGCTAGAGGATCAAAGATAAGAAACAAAGGATAACTAGGTTATATTATCCCCTTACCATTCTAGTGTGGAAGTGGGATGATACCTCTATGGATTTCATGATTAGGATACCTTGTACTACAATTGATAAAGATTATATATGGGTGATTGTAAATCATATGGTGAAATCACCCCATTTTCTAACAATCCAAGAGTCAATGAAGGTAGAGGAACTTGAATGCCTGTATGTTTTGTGATTTTTTAGATTCATGGAGCTCCCCCAATGATAGTTTTAGATCAGCATTATTTTCTCACTTCTATATTCTAAAAGATAATCTATGAGGTTTTGGGAACCGATATAAAGTTGAACTCTGTGTATCACCCATAAATGAATGATCAATCTACGTGAACCATAAAAACTATTAAAGGTATGTTTCAAGCATGTGTGCCCAATTTCATAGTTTTTTTGGTAGAGGAACATATTTTTTCCATGTTTTCTTAATATAATAGTTATCAAGCCTCAATCAATATGGACTTATTTGAGGAATTTTATGAGCAGATTTTCCAGTCCCCCTCATGCTGAAATGAGGTGGGTGAGTGTTTTATAGTGGGACAGAGTCTCATCCTAGAGAAAAATGAGATAGTTCATCTGGTTCTAAAAATATAAGAAACATATTATAGTCTCTATAAGTTACATGGATATCATTTTCACTACCTACTAAAGTTTCAGGTTAGTGATCATGTGTTTCTTCGGGTATTAGTTTGACTGGGACATCATCGCTTGGAAAAGCTGTGAATTTTGATTCCATGCGATATTATAATGTTTCATGTTGTAGAACATATTGAAAAGGAATACTAGTAGTTATATATTCCACCATAGATAACCTTTATCCATGATGTATTTCTTGTTTCCTAATTGAAGAGATACCATCCAGACCCATCTCATGTGTTAGAGTGTGAATATTTGTAGGTTGATCCTGATGAAACAATTTTGGAGCTTCCTATTAATATCTTAGATTATTAGAAAAAGGTGATCTATGGTAAGTAGATCCCATTAGACCATCTGATCTAGAAGTGTAGCGATGATATCCATGAGACATGGGATTGAGAATCTTTGGTGAGGGAATAATAAAAACACCTGTCTTCTTCTAGGGATACATGAGAAATTTTTTGGGTAGGAAATTGTATAATGGGGAGTTTGTATCACCCATTTGGTCACTAGTACCTCAAATTTTGTTTTTTATTTTATTTTTTGTTTAATTTTTTAGTTATTGGGTGTTATGGGTCAGAAATGGGATTTTTAGGAGAAACATACCAGGTAAACTATTGGAGCATAGTTTTTATAACCATGTGGATAACTGTAAAAGGGTGATGCAGAGGGTGACAATGAGAATTTTCATTATTTCAGAATGGATTTTAAAACCTTTAAAAAATCTATGGTGACCATTTGGATTAGTGTTTTTGGATATATTATCTCCCACATGGTTGGAATATTAGTTTTCAAACCATGTGATCAGACTATGTGACCTATCTAGATCACTTAAAAAGTAGAATTTTCCATTTTTCCCATATTATTTTTTATACCTTTTAAACCACATTTTATCCTACCATCATGTGAATACTCTCTTATTTTTTGTGTAATATTTATCTTTTCCTCCTCGGTGTATTCCTCTTGGACCTAAGCTGGGTTGGATTGAGGTAAGCCCTGTTTTTCTCATGGTTTCTTCTTTCTTTCCCCATTCTTTTGATTGTTCTTCCATTTTAAAAAACATATTAAACCCTAGATGGTGAGGTAGATTGAACTAGTATTTAAATGTTGGATTTGTTTTTTTCATGTTTCTTAGGTTTGGGAAGCCTTCTCATACCTATTTTTGGTGGTTATCATAGGAGTTGGTGAGGTTGGAACTGAATCTGAGGTAGGTGTCTCTATTTTTGTGTTTTTTCCATGGATTGACTTTAAATTTCTTATTTACTTTGGTTTGAATGGTTTAAATTTCCATTCATATTATTTATGGTAGATGTATATCCCATTCTTGTGGTGATTTATGATTGGTTTGGAAATTTTATTTTTGAAAGTGGGTTTTCCTAATGGGAGTGTCTTGAGTTCATTCCAAGTGCTTGTTTAATAGGATAAAAGGGGTTTTTAATGTTTTAAATGGATTTATAGAGTGGTTTTAGAAAAAACATTTCCTTTAGAAAGTTTTTTATTTAAAATTGAAATTTTTATTTATGAAATTTTCTTATGAAATGATTTTTCAGGCATGGAAATTGTCCGTGATTATGATGGAATGAATTAGCACATGGCTTAATTGGGGTGTGAGAGAGGGGTTGTCAAAGGGGTCGTGAGAGCCTTCAGAGAGGGGGGATGTGAGGGATTCCATTTTTGTTTCCAATGGAATGTGAGAGACTTTGGGTAGGAAGACTGTGAGAGCTTCCATTTTGGTTATTGAGAGCCCATGATAGCTCTTGGAGTAGGTCCCTAGGAAGACTACGATAGATTTCATCTTGATTAGGAGGCTAGCTTACATTGTTGAGAATCAATCACATTAGACCTTTTTGATTAGATCCCTGAGTGCAGTTACTCATGGAAGGTTTATTTATATTATTTTTTAATTATATTAGTGCCATGTTTTATGTGGTGTGATATGTTATTCACATTATCATTTATTGATAATATGAGGACGAGGTTATGCTTATCCTTGTTTTTTTGTGAATGATGAGAATATTATACATTTTTTATTTATGAAATAAATTTTGAAAAATGTTTTGTAAAACAAGTTTGATTTAAAATGGAAATACAATGTGATTTAAGAAGTATTATTTGAAAATTAAATGTTTTCATGGTGTTATTGTTTTGAAATGTGGTTTCAAACTAGTTTATCAGTTTTCATGGGGAAAAGAATTAAATTGATTCATGAAGTTATCTTAATGGTATCTGTGCCTCATACCCTATATTCTACTTAATTATGTAGATGTTTTTTTTGTAGTAAATATGTTAATTTAAGGGTACCATGTAACTAGGTGGATATTGTTTATTACCATTATCTATTGTTGTTTAGAGGTGATGAGGTGTCATAGAGTTGTCTCATGCAAAGTTGTTTTGAGGTTTTTAATCCATTGGTATTTATATATAAGCCATGTTTTGACTAGTTCCAATTCCATTGAGTTTTAGGTTTTGAATTGATATTCCATATATATATGGCATGTTGTGGTATGTTTTCTTTTAATGTAAATTGTTTCTTAGGGTATCTGATTAATCTTTGTTGTAAACTCTAGATGTTTTGTTTTATGATATTTACCCTGATGATATCGGTGTGGTTTTCTCGTTGATGGATGGTTCATGATAGTTTACCATTAGTGAACTCATTCCCAAGAGAGTTTTGGTTATGTCCATTTTTATAGATAGACCGTGGTGAACAAGAATATTTTTCAAGTTATGTGGAAGGATGGATCTAGTGATGAGTTAGGTCAACCCAATCCAATTCATTACATCACTAAATTCATGAAGAATTACATAATTATCAAGAGTTGTTATAAAATTCCCATTTGTATACTCAACACCATTATCATTTCAAATTTTCTTCAAAAAATAGTCACATTCCTTTTTAGAACTTCACTTAAAACTCTTAAACATCTTGATATCCTATGATTTTTTTAAAAAACATAATACATGTAATGTGATTAAGATAATCAATAAATGAAATAATGTAATTTTCTCTATTTTTTTCATTGTTTTTTCATTGGCCCATATATTAAAGAATCAATATTCTCTAAAGGATGAGTTACATATATCTCAAATTTCTTATGTGATGAGTTTGTAATATTACCTTTTTTACCCATTGAAAAAAATTCTCTTCTTCTTGTCATATTAGGTTTATCCAGAATATGGTCTCTAATTTCCAACATTCTCATATACCTCTAAAAAATATGTACTAATATCTTATTCTATAACTAATTTTATTTCATCATGATCATATAGTGTGAAATTTGTGATTCAACAAATTGAAAAGAGTTTCACTTGGTTCATTGGCCTCTTGTTAGAACATTGCCATCTTTAACCCTTAAAAAATCATATCTTATAAAAACAACATCGTTAACTATATTAAAATTTTGTGAAACACTAAAAATATATTGTTTCAACCAATCAATGAACACAAATATTTTTAATTTCAAATTTTAACTTTAAAATGATATTAGATCCAATGCCTTTAATTACAAGTGACTCATCATTTCCAAAATTCACTGTACTTTCTTTAAAATCATTCCCCTTTTTAAATAACTTCAAATATCCTATACTATGTGATGAAAACCCCATATCAAATTACATTATCCTTTTGAATATTTGAGAAAATTTTCAGTAACTAAGGTCTTTTATTTTCCTTTCTCCTACTTTACATAAATATTTTGTGATTTTTATATAATTTTTTCTAATATGGAAACATAAAAAGTCATCTCTTTGTATGTTTTTCGAGACTGATCACAACATTCACAAAAAGTATCTAGTGATTGATACCAACTTTCAATTTTCAAATATGAATTTGCAGGTTGTTTTATTTTAGTGGGTTGAATCCACCTCAAACTTTTCCTCTAGTTCATCCTAGATTCATTTTAGTATTTATGATTAAACTAGAAAATTTTCAGCATATTCCTCAATCCTCAAAAATACTAGTAGTAACAATAAAAACCATACTTACCTTTATAACTTACATACTATCTGGAGTTTTTTACCTATTCTCCATTAACATTCTTATGTTCCACTTTGGAAAATTTCTTCAAAACAATATTTTGGTTACCAAATAAAATAATATTCTAAATCTTATATTTCTTCTTACCCTCAATAGAATCTGTTATAGTAGTATCTTTTGGTTTAGACTTTTAAAACATAGAAACTTTAGGTTTTTCAACTTTGATTATTTTGGATATATACATGGTCTTATTTAATTTATTTTTAATATAAAAATATTTATCCTTATTATTATCCATTGAGGTTAATTTTGGTTGATCCTTTTGTGGTTTATACTTCTTATATATTTCAAAAACGTCTATAACTATGTTTTAGAAACTTGTAATTCCTCGTTCAACATTAACAATTTTTTTGAGTACACTTTTATTCTTCCTCCTTCACTTCCGTATTTTCATCAAGTATTACATTGAAGTTCTTATTTTAATCTAATGACTTCTTTATATCATCAATATCTTTTGTCTACTTGGTTTTTATTTCAAGAAATTATTATTTATTATTTTCAAAAAGATTTTATTTCTTAAAATTATTATTCTTTTTATTAGGTATTACAATATTTGAAAGACATTATTTAAAATATCTCTTTAGAAAAAACTCCATCCGAGTCTCTTCTTTTTTATCTTTCAGAGATGCTTCTTTCATCACTGGTGAAATTTTCATCATTCACTTTTGCAATAAGAAGTTTTTAAGTAGAATAATAACTAAAGTTTTCATCTTTTACTTCACAATCATTATCTTCCTATGATTTTACAAAAAGTATCTTGTTTTATGTTGAGAGAACTTATTTTCAATTCCTTTATAAAATGACTTAGATTTATATAAATTATTTATCAGATATCTTATTGAATATATATATTATTTATCACTATATTTATATTCCGTATGTATTGTATTTTTTTCTTCAAAATTAGCAATATATCCATAGCTAAAGAAATCAAGTGGTAACTTTCCTTTTTTACTTTCCTATGCCTATTTTAACCCTTTTAAAAAACAAAGACATAAATTCATCATGTTTTTTTACTAAAATCATCTTCGATGTCAAATTCACTGATTTTTTCTTCGAACAAAACTTTCTTTGATTTTCTTTTTTTGGAATACTTGAAAGATGTTTCTCAATAATCTTTATACTTATTCATGAATGTATTTTATTTTATTATTTCATATGTGATAAGGATTATATGTAGATCATCGAGAGATAGAGTTCTAGGATCTATATCTTCTAGGGATAAAACTTTGACAGAAATTTAGCAAAATAAATTTTTAAGATATTTTCAGTAATAATTTAATCTGCCTATTTATCCCCAAGATATCTTATAATGATTATAATGTCATTTACCATGGTAAAGAAGTCACCAAAAAGTTCATCATCACCCATATTAATATATTCATACTTTAATCTCTAGATTTTTAACTTTTCATTATTTATTTTTTATTTCATTCATATATGTTCATAAACTTCTCCCAAATTTCTTTATCTATTATAATTCCATTAAATATAATAAAATCACTTTTAGAGAGTGAGTAAAGTATAACATTTCTGGCTCACCCATCATTCTCCAAATTTTTATTATTATCCTTTGTCAAGGTAAAACCTTCAATATGAGGAGGTAAACCATATATCGTAAACTTGATAAATTTAGAACCTATAGAAATAAGATAAGGTATCATAATTTTATTCTAAATATGATATTTTTCCCATTTAAGAAATGAATTCATTTACTATACAAGTAGTTTTGATCATCTATGGAAGTTTCTCTATTCTTAAAAATTCAATAAAGAGTTAGTGAAGGAAATATTCACATGATACCACTTAAAAGGGCCAACCAGGATCTCTATGATCTCTGAGGGGGTGCGGATGGGGTGAATTAGGGATCTTATATTTTTATATTTTTCAAACTTATGAAACTACATTCACCTCTTGTTAGTGAGAAATGACTCTACTGGAAAACCATAAAACAAGAACAGCAATAAAAACATAGGTATTAATAAGGTTTAATACTCAATAATAATATATAATCCTTGTAATTTTTTGGGATTAATCCAATAAAACATGAAAAACTATAAAACCATCCTTTGAATATGGTTAGATTAAGTAGGGAGTATCCTTTCGCTTTAAAATCAATATAGTCAATCAACAGTGCATGTGATCCATGTATAGATAAATGATATAAATTTTTTTTTCAAAACAATTGTTTGAAAATCCACCAAAACTATTGGGTATGTTTTCATTAATTTATTTGACCTTTATTCGCTCTGTTTTTCATACAATAACTTCTTCTTCTTCTTTACACTATTTCACAACAATGACCAAAAAACTTATTTAGTCTGATGGTAGTTTTTATGATAGGTTCATCAAATATATTCTATGTGATGATCTTCTGGTATACTCTATATGAATCCTTCTTATAGTCTAAAACATCTTCTGAATCGTTTTTCCTCTGATCACCTCAACACACGATCTATATGATACCACATGATAGAAATTGTTTTCCAGTATCTCTTCGACCAATGCCTTATTAACCTATTCTTCTGATAGAATTTCCAATTTTACAGCACTTCACCTCACTTATAAAAATTCCACACATCACCATGTAACAGAAACCCCCTCTTTATATATGTATTACTTCTAATAATTTAGGGAAATAAATGATCATAATTTGAAACTACAAACTCAATAATTTTTATAATTCCACATAGAAAATTACTTTCTTTAACAACATTCAATTACCCTAAATGATTAGATATATCATTAAGACTTTGTGATAACATACTTATTCAAACTTACTTAAGACTCAGGGATAATCATGACCTCCCTCCATGATTTTAGTAATGTTAAATGTCCATCTCAGCATCATCACATTTGAAACCTTTTTAATGATTCATAATTTCCCAAACTGGTGAAAATTTATGCTGCATATACATCTGATGAATCTTCATTACAGTTCTTCTAATAGATGTGTTCTTGAAAAACTTAATAGGAACATTTCAGAAGTCTTCTGCCAAAAAATTACACCTTCCAATGACTTACATCAGAACTCTTCAAACTAATTCCTTTGTACAATAATCTTCTGACCGATAAAATTCATATTGAATCATATGTATAATGAATTAGACCAAAAACATCTATTAAATGACTCTGAGAATTATATATAATAATCCTAAAAAAACTTCACATAAAAACTTCATATAAGTATATATGACAGTCATTGTACATAAGTAATCATCCTTCAACAATACAAATTATTATTCTGATGGACCTAGTTTGATAACATTTTTAGAGTTCATCTGATTTTCTTCATCTGATGACATTCCCCAATGAATTACATTTTTTTTACTTCAACAAATTTACTCTAATCAATGTTTTTCACAAATGATTGATCTATAAAACTTTTTACTAGTACAACTCCAAAATTTCATTGTATTTGATAAAAAAACATAATATAATGACACCAATATATCTTCAAAAACCTTGAACCAAAAATCCTTCATTATACATACTCTTAGATCATGAAAAATTTTAGTTGACATGATGTTAGGAACATTAAGAATACAAAATCATCACCAAATTATCACTTCATCGAACACTCTATTAGATGGACCCTATAAGAAAGGTATGATAATAATTAAATACAAAACACAACCTTAAATCAATAACACCTTTCCAATGAACATCAGCCATTTCACTTCATCTGATCACATTTGTAGGAAAGATCAATAATGTAAAGTTATTTATCTTATACAATAAAATAAAAATATTATATAAAAAAATTTCTTTTTAAACAAGACAAACCTATATCTTCTTATCATTACATCACCTCAAAACATCTTAGTCCCAACAATACTCATTTTCCCCACACTAAGGAAACACCCCTTGAAAACTTATAATACTATAAATAAGAATATTTACCATTTATAAGAATAAAATAAAATTATATTCTCCCCTTTGATAATAAATGAAAAGGAATAAAAAAGTGAAAATAATACAATGAAATCATAGGTATTTTGGGATAGATTTCACTCCCAATAACACTCTTAAGTGCTGAAATAAATCCTTGATCAATGTATTTTTCAAGATATCCATGACTTACTTCTATATAGAAACATACTCAAGAAAATATAACTATGTTTCTACTTATTATTAATAAAATTTCAATTGATATAAACATGTTTTGACCTTTAATATAGCATAAAATTATTTATTAATTGTTTACAGCTAGGTAATAAAACCCAATCATCAATGGATATGTGAATTACACCTTCATTTCTTTAAGTTGTGACTTTTTACAAATCATTTTAAATGTGACATATGATACTGTAACATAATAAACATTAGTTTTTTAAAAAAAATTAATTTTAATTTATGTAATACCAAGAAACAATTTTTTTTTAAAAAGGAATATTCTTAAAAAAGTATTTTTTTTGAACTCCAGCGTTACCTAGCCAATTAGTATCAGAAAAACTATAAAGGTGTAATGATTCAAAATTTTCATAACACAATCCAAAATATAGAGTTACTTGTTTTTTAAAAATAAAATAACTTCACTACTATAATATGTGACTCATTTATATTTATTTGGAAATAATAAAAAAGTGTAATAATAAACATGATGTTTGGTCATGAAATTTATCGGTAAAGTAGGAATTTGATTAACCATTGAAGATACTTTTGATTCACACTCATTAATTATTCATATATATATATATATATAAAATAGGTCCAAGTTTAATATGATATTAAACTTCTCTTTATTCCTCCATTTCAAACTTATAGTGATCCACTTGTCATACACATAATATTATATCATTTTTTATCATAAATTCCAAAAGATACACCCAGAGAAGTATATGTTTATTTTCCTCAAAATATATAAGATAAAATTTGAAAATACACTAAATTATATATTATTTCCATACTAAAAATTATCCCCTAGATATCAAGGTATTCCTATAACTTCATGGGAAATCCTATGGACATACATAAATAAGTGGTGAGCTTAAAATCCCAGTAAGGGGTAATCAAAGAAAACATGAGGGTGAAATATCAGAAATAAGGGAATTAAAAAAGTGATGAATCATAAGTATTCACATAGATCCATGTCATAGAATAAATGGAATCATAATAATAAGTTAATAATTAAAATTTTGAGAAAGTGGCACAACATAAAACATGCCTTAAAAATAAGTCAAAGATCCCTAAAAAAACATTATAACATAATGTGTTGGGATAAATACCCATATCCAAATATATTATCTCAGGATATGAAAGATTTAATCAATTATTTTTGGGACTTTATAAAAATAGGACAACCCATAACATCATAATATATCATTTTTTTCCATATGGAAACTTAAATCAATCATCAGTTGAAATCATGAAATAAACCCATGGAAAGAAAAAGGGTTATAGAGTAGTGTCATAAATCATAATCAGTTGATGAATCACATAATTACCCAAAATAAGAGGTAATTTTTTATATTTTACATTAAAAATTTGAATCAATATAGATTAATATATTATAGATTATGTATATAAGAATAAAGATATAAGAAACAACACATAAGCATTGAGGGGAGGAATAAGTAAATTTGAAGTGTTTCAAATTTAATATAATAATGTTTTTAAGAAAAAAATTATGAGAATAAAAAAGAAATTAAAAAAACAAAAAAAATGTTGATTAAAGGAATGGATAATGGAAGTAATAGTTTAAATAATAATAAATGGATAAAGGAGGTAAATAAAGGAAAAAACTTAAACAATAATGAATATATCAACCCTAAATATAGTAACCTAGGCTCGGTGTCTCCTTTTTTACATTGTAATAATAAACAAGAGAACACATCACTAGGGACTAATTAATTTAGTAGTCTTGAATAACCATATTCATACATGATTCTCATATTAAATTGGGAATAAAATATAAAAACATAGTGAAAGTAAATATTATGCATCTTTAAACTCATTAAATATTACTTCTTCATATATTTGTGAAAGGTAAAAAATAAGGGTGATATCAAGTGCTTAATAAGGGTTATTTACAAGATAATCCATCAGGAGTAAATATGGAAAGGTAAATAATTGAAAACACATACCATTTAATCAATAACTTTATCGATTTATTTATCCCTCGAGAATATCAATGAAATAATATCATGGATAATAAAAACATAATTATAAATGAAGGAAATGTATAATTTTGTACATAATGATCACATATATCATGATATATTTACCATCAAGGCATTTAGACAATATAGTTTAATCAACGGTTATGTATACACCATAAAACCATTTAATTATTTTGGCTAACTGGTTTGTCTTATGAGACCCATTGATGCATTGAGGGGATATCTATAACTGAGATCCACCCATAAATACATGTCTAATGTATTCCTAATATATTAAATGGTCAATTTAATTCATAAATAACATTCCTTATCAATAATTATCCATATTGAGTAATGAATATGGAATATCAGTATTCCCTCATTCAATCAAATAATAAAACACTGTTTTTAGAAATGGTATATGGTTTAGGCCATAAGTATATCCTTGATGAAAATAATATTGATAAATCTAAAGAAATATGATCACAAGAAATTAATTGTTTCAAGCTAAAGTTAATGACCAAAAAATTAATCAAGATATGATAGATAACCATAAGTCCATCAAAAAAGTAAATTTTACAATAAAATCATGTTTTTAAAGAATAAATGAAAATAGAAGTGAAGAATTTCAAATAAGTTTTAATTTAAGATTTTTCTTTGTATAGATTAAAAATATTTTTAAAAGAAGATAAATATTATAAAACAATTATGAAATTAGGAAAATCCACTAACACAATATACATTAAAAAGAAACATTCCTTTTGAATTTTTGTAAAGAAATTAGAAAATGACCCCATTTAGAAATCATTATAAATATTTCTTTGAAACATTTTAAAAATTCAATTTTGACTTAAAATTCCCATAATAAATCATTTGATTAAATAAAAAAGTAATTTTTAAAAACTATTATAAAAAATATGGCCATGGAAGAAAAATATTCCCGATGAAAACAAGAAATATGATTGACTTTTCTATTAACAATTTCTACACTTGATTCAAGTGGAAAAGATATGAATGTTTGGAATAAAACATGAAAATCATTAAATATATAGAGGATAATAAAATAGATTAATTTTATGAATGTTATGTTATATTATTACTTCAATGAAAAATTTAATCAATCCTATAAAAATGAGATTATAAATATAAATTCTTACCTCTTTTGTATCTTTTAAATTGTAACCCCTTGAAATTTTAAACATGAATTGAAACTTTATTACTCATGAATAAATATATATTCAAGTTAAATACAGAAAATGGGAATAATATACACAATATAAAAGTAAATATATGCATAATACCAAATTTGTGTTTGTGGAGTGGAAATTGAGATGAAATATCATAGAAAGATCGTATCGTTGAAGTGAGAATTAATCAATGAAGTGATTATGTGAAAAAATTGTAAATAAGAAAAAAAATGTAAATACATAATAATACAATAAAAGTTTATTTAAAATATAATAATTACATAACATAGTCAGTGAAGTATAATTATAACCCAATGAATGGAAATTGAGTTAAGAAACCCCTTACCTTATGATTTTACATTTTTGAACATATTTTAACCTCGTGTATAATAATTTTAAACTTATTATTAAATTATAAAATAACTATATTAATATTTATAAAAACATATATGATCCACTTATAACATCTTATCGCTCATTTTTCAATAATCTTTTGTTATTATCCTTGTTTCAGGTGTTAATTACTTACTTTTTTCATGTAAGTTTCATCATGGATGTTATAGTTCTTATGAATATATTATAGTTTAACCATATAATTAATTATATTAATTTTATAAATATAATTATTTTTCATGAGTTACATTGTTTAAATAATTTTTGAAATGCGTACATGGAAAATTAATTGCATCGCTTTGTAGAGATGACAAGAGATACATATGCATGAGATACATTATCATTTTATAATGAGTGAAAGGGTATAGAATTAAATGATATAGTAATATTATAGAATCAATATTATTTCATAATTATCATATATATTATTTATTTCCATCATTATCATTATCTATGTGAGTCACTGATGGAAAACATATTACATCAATACATGAGGTGATAGTCCTACTTACATATGAGTAATGAGTTTGTTTCCCATTTGATACAAAAATATATGGATACATATTATTAAATAAACATAAAATATATATATATATATGTTAAATATTTTTTTATTATATAGGAATATTTTGTACATAATTTGTGGTGGTAAAAGTATATGTAAAAAGGAAAGATCTTGGTTAAGATGATTACCTTCTTTAGAGAAACAACTTTGGGATATCTTCTTAAAGACCATAGGGATGGTTTTTTGGGAAGACCAAAATATCTAAAATGTGTATAAGGTTGTTTAGGAGATATTTTTTTAGGGGTTGGTAGATAAAATTTTTCCAATATATGTGAATAAGATAGGGGATGATGTTCTTTTTTATAATTGAGGTGAGTGGCACACTTGTAAATTTTTGATGTTTTAAAATATTATTAAGTAAAATTCTATGATGAATTTCTCCAAAATGAATCTCGTTTGAAGGTTAAAAGTTTAATTTATAATTAAAACCAACCAATTAGGTTTAATGAGTTGTTTAGGTCATTTTAATTCTCATAATTTGGTTTAATATCTCCATCAACCATTTTTAACCTTAACCGCAGTAATAACCTTTTCAATCTTAAAGGGTTATAATTTAACTTATAAAGTAGAAATTTGTTCATAAATGGAAAATGGATGTAATTTTTTTTACCATTTATAACCATATTTGTCTAATTTAATTTTTTTTATAATTTTTAAATAATTTAATAAAATATTATTTTTCATAAAATATCATTAATGTCATTTTTGACACTATTCATTTAATTTTTATTTAAAGACATAAAGATAAAAAATTAAATTGAATATAAAATATTAATAAATAAATAATATTTTTTTATAACCATAAAATTCATGTGACACAAAAATATTTTAAAAAATTATTAGTTTTTATGTTTTATTAAATTCATCCACTTTCATTTTTCTATTACTTTCACAAGCAGTGTGTCAACATCTGGTATGATTTTAAGGTAATTATAAAATTACTACAAACTAAAAATAAATTATTATCCAGAAAATAAATTAATCTTGTTGAAAATATACCTTTATATTCATTCATAACATATTTTTATCCCTATGTGAATGTATAAAAGGATTAAAAAGTAAGAGAGTGACATATTGAAATTTTCATTACTTAAAATAATATAAATATTATTATTAGGAAAATAGATACAAAATGATATATATTTTAATTTGGGATTTTTATGGTTGAATTTATCCCATCCAATAAAGCAATGGAATGTTTTGGGATGAATTTGAGACCATATATCATAGTTTTAGCTTGGTGTTACCCATTTTACCCTTTCTAAGGTGACAAATATATACCATAATTACTATTCATAATCAAAAATAAAATAAAAGGGACATATTTACCAAATTTGAACCCAATGATTAAAAATATGACATCCATTTTTAATATTAAATCTCTATATGTTGTATTGATCAATATTAATATAAATACTTTAAACACAATGAAAAATAATTTTTAGAAAAAATGAATTTTAAGCATAAAAACTAACTTATATCAAAATCATAAATATTACTGATTCAAAAGGAATTTATTAGATTATATTTAATTAAATGGGTAATATGTAACTTTAATATCAAAAAAATAAATTTTAATTTTAAATTACTTGTTTTAATGAAAATAAATAAGAGTATTTAAAAAATTGATATTTTTCACTATTCACTAAAAATTTAATCATTTCAAAAAATACCAAAATTCCACCCTAAGATAATTTTGATATGATGATTTCCAAAATTATATTCATTTTATAAAATATTTTTTTAATGTGGCATAAATTAATTCTAATTTCCACACATAAAACGCAATAAAATCATTTTTTATGTATAAAATAACTTCACTATAAATTAAACGCTTATTTTATAAGAATTATTCATTTATTTTTTATTAGGTAGGGCCATATTACTTATATTTTATAACGAATTTAATCATATTTATAAAATCTAATTCAAAATATAGGTTATCACATTTAAGTAATAATATTTATATAAATCTCAATTCCCTTAAAGATCGATGTTACTTGTTAATAAATCTACCAAGATTATTTTTATTTGAAACTAATTTTTTGGGGAATTAAATTATTAACCCATAAATAAATTTCACCATCTAAATTTTATCTCAATCATTGACGGGTCAATATTTAAAAATAGTTTATTTTGAAAAACCACATCATACAAAGGGATAATAAAACTTATTTTAAAAAAAGTAAGTGAGAAAAATAAAGGTTATATGAAATAAAACATAACTGGGTTCCCAAATAAGATGAAAATTTGTGAGAAGTTCAAAATATAGACATGTAGGAGAAAAATACCACCAGAGTACTAATAGAGAGTGAAATAGAACACGGTCATGTTAAATTTAATATAATGTCTCGGATTTTTAGTGTATTATTTTTGGATATTATATGGATTTTTTTTCGAGATCAGGCACTAAGACGATGTTTGATTCGGAGGCCCAGTGTGAACAAAATAAAAGATTAAAATATATTAAATATATTAAATAACACACACATAATTTTTATGAAAATATAGAATAACTCCCAAATAGAGGCCCGAATTAGAAATCTGATGGCACCATTAAGTTCAGAATGATGGTTTTACCCTATGTATGACATAATATTTATCATCGTAGTCCATTTTTTAAAAATTTATTGTGGGCATAATTAAATGAAATAAATGAAATAATTAATTTATTTTGTTTATTTTTAATTTAGATAATGAATCTACTTTAAAAGTATGGTTATAGAAAATCCTTAGGGTTGGATGCTCAAAACCTTGAGATTTCAGACAACCATTAGAGAGATTTTATTGAATACGATGAAGGATAAGAGTTCATATCAAATATCATCACACCAATGGAGTTGGAGTATATCATCAAATAAGGAAACACAACCATTTCTTATCAAAGTTCGATCTAAAATCCATGTATGATGTTTTTCTTCGTGATTTACATCCTGTTTATTAATCCTAAGCGAATCATAGATCTATTTTATAAACATAATCTATATGCACATCATCAGTAGATTTAATTTTTTGGAATTTTTATTCAATAATTAATTTAACCCTCTTCATTCATCTTTTTTATAAAATATTTAATTGAGTCCAAAATAAAAATGGTCTAGGTTCATTCTTCAATTTTATGGATTATGTATTTCTTCCTCCATTTTTTCACATCCACTGTAGGAGTTTTCATTTAGCCCATGGTTCAAATAATATCTAGTATTCAATAATTGAATGAACATTATTTTGAACAATGTATAAATACCGTTGTTGTGGTTCATGATTGATGGTGCGGTCAAGGTGAGACATTGATGTTGGATGATCGAAAATACAATGGATGGATTTTCAGTTTCCATTCTTCCCAATTTTGATGAAAAATGATATTTTTTCTCAAAAAAATCAATTTCAAAGAAGATTTGAACCCCAGAATCCTAGGATCTAGCGACTAGAGTCCCAAATGGATCCCAATCTACAGGTTTTGGCAAGGGTGGGGGCTTTAATGAATCATATGATGATGCTTAACAGATCTAGGAAATCATGAGCAACACATAGTGCAATCTGACATTACATGCTATGTGGGCTCCATGGATATGGTGACAGGGTTCCGTCCAACGTTAAGGATCATATGGTGTGTGACCCATTCTGTGTGACTTGGTGTGTACTTAGGAGGGTACTCTGACACATGAAAATGTACATGGACAGATGATATGTTGTGTACTTTTACACTGACATGACTTGAAATAAACATGTCGGTACATGGACATGGCCTTGGTACATAGACATAGAAATTTGACATGGGTAAGATACTATTTTTCTCTACACACTATGCATATGTAAACTACATGTCATCTGAGGCTTTACAACATGGAAAGACACTACGATTTCTAGACACGTCATGTACCCCCTAGTGAATGCCTTCTAACACCTTGAAAAATGATTGTGGATCTTCATTATCTTAGTTTGGACTAGTATAGGTTGAGTGTGTTTCCCTTGGTCCTTTCCATTGAGGGAATAAGGTGTCGTTATATCCATATCATTGGATTGTTATCCCTTCCAGAGGTCGAATCTCAGATAGAGCAGTGGTGTCCCTCTGTGTGGCTAGAGTGTGATCCCCCTTCATCCTTTGTTCCCTAAGATGATTTTATGGAATCAATGTGACCTCCCTAATTAGAGTGTTAATCCTTCATCTATAATTTCATATCAGTAGGGTTTGTGTAATCATCAACAAACGATCCCCTACATAACAGGTTGATCTAGATTGGTTTCATGGTGTCCCCTAGTGGTTTTGGTCAGGAACCCATATCTATGTATCATAATATTCTTAGACAAGTGATATTTCATTGGGGGAACCTAATAAGATAGACCTCTTACTAGAGTGTCTACTATGATAGCATGTCACATGGAGTGGGTTCTCCCAAAATGATCTTTTCTTCGAGAATAATCATATGGATGGCAGTTGGTTTTGATCGCCTGGTGGCATGGGGTTTTTCCTGAGTATATCTAGGTGTTTCTATTATACATTTTCTATTATTTATTTTATTGATATTACTATACTTAGTGCTTCTTGTTTGGTATTTTTAGGTTGTTGTACTGAGTATTGTTATAATCACCCCAACATGGGATTCCCCCCACGTGTTGTGTCTTATGTAGATGAAAACCATTTTGACGGTGTCCTGAGAGGATAGGGAGTGGGTGGAGCGTAGATGAATGTTGAAAGAATGAGGTATCTTATCGAGAAATTTCATTTGACTTATTCCTTTACCTTGGATGATGATAGACTTTTACAGTTTTTTGTTGGTCTTGTATTTGTATCCTTTTTCATTTTCAATACTTTTACAATCCCACTATATTGTGGGATCTTAAATGTATTCATTCACTCTTCAGTTGTTTTACATTTCATCATTGTGTGGGATTGGATATTTGTGTGTATGTATACATATACCTTAGGACAATTCCTCCCATTTGTTGGATATGAATACTCGGCATAGGTCGCAAACCCCTGGCCTATTGGAGGGGTCTTTTGGTAGTCACGGGTCGGACCTCAGCAGTTCGGGCCTGGAAAGAGTATCATCAGAGGAGTTGGTTATACCATAGGACTAAAGTCAGGGAGTTTGGTCTGTGGAAATAGTGTTTAGTGATATAAGTTTGATTTTTTGGATAGGGGTTGTAGTGTAGGTGTGGTGGATGACATATCCATACACCAGGACTCTGATCACCTTCCTTTCGACTCGGTACATGTAAAAATTTGTTGCTGGGAATTTCTTTGGTACATGCATCATATAAGAAGGTTTATGTTTTACATATCCTTCTTGATTCATCTCTCTAGATATACTCTTTTTACCATGGTACATCTTATTTTATTTCAGAATGCCTCCATAAAAATAGCCATCCAAGATTCCACTATGTGATCACGGGGATGATTCTCCTAGGGACAAGTCATTAGAATAGGGTCATGTACTGGACATAACAAATTTGGGTGGTTTACAATCTATACCACCACCTTTTGAGTACAAAATAGTTTTGGTAGTACCATTTAAGGATGCACATATTTGGAGTGAATTTCATTATTTTCATAGGCAGTGATGAAACACCCCGATATTTTTTGAAATATATTTTTTCAAATTGATTTAATCTTTTGATACTTTTCATTTCACACAACACTAAAAATAGTTATTATATATATATATATTAAATCACTATGTTTGTATTGTGTTATACACTATAAAATGTTAATTATACACTACATGCAACATATATTTTATATTTCTCTATAAGGAACACCGAGGTTAGCTTTCATTACACACAATAATTAATTTCCTTGATGACTTGCCTAACATGCATGACTGAGTTTTACCAAAGAATAATATATTATTGAAATATTATTATTTAATATAATAATATATAACATATCCATTAAGTTATAATTTATTAATATTATAAAATAATTTATTAAAATATATTCTTTACAAAAATATAATATGAATTCATAGGTTACCAATTAATTAGAATTGAATATAAAGAAAACTATTGCTATTTTTATAGTCACACAACTGTTTTAACATATTAAATAAAATTAATTACCATTATTTAGTGATATTAATGTAATATATATGGTATATATTCAATAAAATATTCATGATATTTATCCAATAGGTTTGATAGACATAAGATAATAACAAACCATATTTTATGCTTAAAACCTATATTTTTTATGGTATTTTTACAGCCTTTTAATGGAGAACCCATTTTAAATAAATTTTTTGGAACTTTTATATATTTAATATGTCAAAATAAAATTCATATTTGGATGATAAATATAAAAATTTTGTTATGATAAATATTTTGTATTTTTTATTAAGGTTTCATTTTTTAATGAATAGTAATAAATAAGGAATTTTTATTCCAAAATGTTTTTCCATCTAATTTATTTACAAGGATAAATTATATTTTAAATTGTATTCATAGTTTAATGAGATAATATTTTCACTAATTCAACTAATTTAGGTCATTTGAACCAATTTCACATTGAAATTTGATATAAAAACTTAGTTAACATTTGGTCATTTTTTACTTTAAAAACCCGCAATGACGTCCCTTCAGCAGGATTAATTTTAAAATATTTTCCACCTATTATGTGATTATAATTTCAAAAAATGGATTCCATATTTGTAATCATAAAAAATTTTAATTTTTATTATGGTCAGCTTTGTTTTTGACAAAAACGCTTAGTGAATGTGATTAAAATTATTTACAACGGTTAAGGAAAAATTAGGTTAATAAAGTAGTAAACCTTAAATTTAAGACCCAAAACGAACTAGAAAATTGTAAAAAACCTATTTTATATACCTTATTTAGAAATTAACGTTACATTATTCAGTTATTTGTCTATTTAATTTTTTTTCGGTTAAAACGTGGTTATACCAAACTTGTTTTCCAAAATTCCAAGTGTGCCCTTTCCCTTCCCTATAAAAGGCCACAACCAATCCCTCTTCTTCACACATCTAAAACCAATTAGATTATAAAAATATATTCTCATTAAACATTCCAACATACCTACCTTTCCTCCAAGAATCCTCCTATTGTACATAAATAAATCCAAGGAATCCTTTTGGCACAAACCAAAATGAGTTACTCTATTTAGAGGTATCATCTTCTCTCAAGATCCTTTCTTTTATTTTCTTTATCCACCACATAAACTCTATTTATTACATGATTTTATAATATAACCATTATATTAAATATACTAGGATGTTTTTATGATATGTGTTTTACCTACACTTACACATGCCTCCATCTAATGGGTGACAAACATAATGTTTATGTGTGTGGCAAATTACCGCCACATGAAATGACGACTGTTAATTTTTCCTTCACCACCTCTCATGGTGGATATTATGATGAAAATTTATTTATATATTTCACATATTATATTTATTATTTCTTTAATAATATTTATTTCTTTTAAATCACATATATTATTTACTTTCTATTTGGTATAAATATGATAATTTCGTTTGAGGAAGTATGGACTACCACCCCCTCAAAGCGATGTGATTCTTTCACACACTACATGGAAAGTATTAAGGATGGGTTTAGTGAAATTATATGATACATATGATATAATAATTCTACTTTAATAATTATATATATAGATATATATACATATATTTCATGTACGTTTTTTCCTTTCAATATGATAATAAAAAATAGAAATAACGTTCATGCATATGTATGGATTACTGTCTCCATGAACAGTGTATTCCATTTCATACTTATATATTCTATAGGTTATTATAATAAAAATATAATGTCTATAAATTATATTTATATCTTTTTTTTACAATCCAGAAAACACGATATAATTATAAGGACCAAATATATAACAAGTTAAGACACAAGAGAAAATATATTGAATATTACCTGAAGCATAACGTTAACATGAAATTGCTAACAAGAGGGTAATATAAAGTCATAATAAATCCATATATGGTTTTATATATAAGAAAATTGTTCTGTAAAATATGTATGATAAATTTATATTTATTATACAAGAGTTTTGAATGAGTACGACGAGAGTCAATAAAAAATGTAAGGGAGTTTCATCTCACATTTTATTTTATTAAGATACATGCTTCATTTACCACCCATTTTTGTGTGTGTCATGTTTATAATTCCCATGGATGTATTATATTATTAATTTTATTAATTTTATTGTTATTTATATATCCATTTTATTATATTTAATTCATGGGGAAAATGTTTCAAAAGATACCAAATCGGTAAAATGATTTTTTTCTCAATTTACCTTCTTTGAGACACATGTTTTGTTATGCACCTATGTTATTTAATGAGGTGTATATGATTAAAACTGACATGTAATATAAATAATATATTTATTTTAATTATATTTTATTCTTCATGTAATTTCATTTTCATACATGAATAATACGATCCCATGTAAGAAAGTGGTAAGAGTTTATTGAAACAATCTCATCACTTTTAGATATTGTTAATAATTATGCTTATTTAGATGAAATATTATGATCAATATCTTGAGAAAAATAAAAAATTTTCTTATATTATTATTATCCATGATATATTCATGTATTAGTACTATTTTTCCAATCCTTGGTACATAATATAGTTAAGAATGTGTTTTTAAGGGTGCCCAACTTTACCCTCTCTTTGATCGGAAATCTGTGTTCCTTTAAAACAATGTTTTCTAAAAAGGGATCCCATTAATATTCTAATATTATCTTAAAATATTTAAAATACATGTTTTCCCATTTTTTACTTCTATCAATGTTTTGAAAGTAATCTTATTGTCACTTTCTGAATAAGTCACTTTTCTAATGTTTTTACCATGTAAAAAGAATGTTCTTCTTACATCATACAAAATGTACAAACTTATCCGCCATCAATTTTTTAAAGATTTATTTTCATGAATAAAAGGTTAATTTTTAATTAAATGTATTTAAAATATATTTTTAAAGAAAATGGTTTTAAAATGGTTTTATGTTTTAAATATCCTTTTTTCAAAGAAGAAATGATATTTACCTCAAGAAATGTTTTAAAAATATCATTCTAAGTTATTTTCTATATAAGATACATCTATTGATGTTACTCATTCCCTTATTGAATGTGGCCCAAAGGTTCCATTCACATTATTTATCGAATGGTTTATGTTTTTATGTAATGATTTGTATGAAACCCGCTTCACTTCCATGAGTTTTATGATTTTGAAACCCGTTTCTTTTCATGAGTTATGCTTTTATGAAGTGATTATGAAACCTATCTCTTTTAATCGGTTATTCTGTGGTTAAATGTTAATAATACCCATTTCATTTCATGGGTTATGATTTAATGTTTATAAAACTTATATCTTTTTATGGTTTTTTATATGATGAAATTTTTATTATCTTGTGGAGCATGTTTGAATGATTTTATTATGAGATGGGTGGGAACCATGCCCCCATCTAATGAATTGGGTAATGATAAGTTGTATATGATCTCATAGGGTACACAATTTGTAGCCGAAGACTTAAAAAAAATAATGCACAGGGGTTGTAGTCCAATCCTAAAAGTAAGAGTGTATCCCATGCCTAAAAACAAAAGGATACATGGGTTGTAGCCCAAGACTAAAATTAATAGGGTCTAAAGGTTGTATAGAAAGCCCAAAAACAAGAAGGTACATGGTTTGTATCCCAAGAATAAAGTTAAGAGGGTACACATGTTGTTATCCCAATCTCAAAGAAGGTACATGGGTCGAAAACCAATCCTAACATGTTATAAAGGTCTTGGTAGGTAGCCTTGACATAAAATTTTATTTTATTATATATATGACACAAATCAAATGTCTCATTCCTAAATTATGATTTCATGGATCATGATATTTATTTCATTATGATCTATGTCTTATGAACTTCCAGGCTTTGTCCTATAACTCATGTTTATGATCTTTGAAATGCAGGGTATGATCTTCTAGTGATCTCAATCACATTCTTATACCCTCATGTTTATGATATGAATACACATTTCCTTTATTTACACTTATTGGGAATATGAGTTCAACCCTTTCTTATGTTTCCATTCCTCATGTTATGAAGAAAGGTATTAGTTATAAGTACTAAATATGGATATATTTAAGGGAGATATTGAAGATATTTTATGAGGATAATTTTTTTTCCATGTTTCCAAATACACTAAACTATTATGGTCATCAAGCATGTATTTTTGTAATGTACTATAGATTCATCTAAAATGATGTAATATCCATGCATGTTAAGCCTATGTCATTATAGTTGGTATCAAAGGAAAGGGTTATTAACCCTTCGGAAACTAGGATGAAAAAAATTTAGTGATATCCATAGGTATATTTCAAAGGATATGTCTAGGGATGTCTCTAAGGATAAGTATAAGGATGAGTTAACATTTAGGAAAATTTCCTAGAATTTTGGTAAAGGATAGAGAGAGTGGTTTCTTAGTAGTACATACCAGTATGGATAAAAGAAGTTGATGTGAAAATATAATATATTCACCTAGGGTTAACAACTCCAACAAGATGTTCCAGGCCTGGCTCAGGGTAATCTAGTACACGACAATATGCCATGTTGCACACCCAGTTTGATAATCCCAGGGGATATGCTTTGGAAATTTACAAAATCTTCACAAAAAATCATGAATGATTTAAATATTGAACAAATTTGAATAAACTAAGATAAGCCTAAGGTGTCATAGATTAAATAAGTAGGATCCATGACTTTGTAACAATATAAGTACTATTTTTCATGAATATATGGTATCCCAATATGATAAATTTTTCTCACACTATGGATTATGGTTTTAGTCAATGAAGAGAACTATAAGTTAAATGGTTCACATTTAATTTTTCAGATATGGAAAGTACGAGCATTATATGAATCAATTTCCCAAGTGGGAATCTCATAAAGATAATCGGGAAGGTTGTATGAGTAATGATTATACTTTTGAAGATAAAGAGACCTCAAATGACATGTTAATGGCATGTGATGTTATTCCAATATTTTTTACATTATACATAAGAAGAATGATTAGATTAAGGTTTAGGAACCTTAATACATGATTCATATTTCATATTCTAGGAAATAGGTTTAAAGGAATAGGTTTATGATGCCTAAGTAATGGTTTAAAAATAAAGCTGTAGTAATGAATTATTTATGTTTTGGAATTCAGATATTATGTTATATGAATCATGAAATATATGATTATTTTTGAGTATAATTTTTCATTAAGGATTATAAAGGAAAATTTTAATGGTGATGAATACATATAATTTTTTTTAATGGAAATGTGATATTTTGATTAAGGGAATGTAACCCAAAATTAATGCTTGAGGTTGAGATAATGATGTGTGAATAAATATATTCTAGATATGAATAAGTAAATGGATGGTACAAATTACCATGTAACTGATTATTGAAAAAGTGTTTTATGTCATCAAGTATTAAGATTTTAATATATTGGATTTAATGAATATATTATGTAATCATTAGAGTAGGAAATCATGTATATTTTATAAAATTATTTATGGTAGTTAAGGTTATTACCATGTTTCAATTGAATATCTGATAAGGGTATTCACATGTCTGAAATGTGACAAACAATTGTTACTTTGTGATATATGGGGGAATAAATGTTAACCCACTTTTAGGAAATTCTTTTTAAAGATGTGAATTTTCATCTTTCAGTTTGGTTATCAGGTTAACCATTTATGGGATATTTAAGTTAAAATTTGGATGAAGTTTGTGAGAATAAAGTATTATCTTAAAACACGAGGATTTAAGAATATTGGATAACCTATTATAAAAAAAGGCGTTGATGATAACTTATGACATATGAGATGAAATATCTTGGATCTCATGATTTTTTTTGTGCTTCCAGAATGAAACATTCAACTTTTTTTTGGAGAAAGAGATGAAATGGATCAAAGAACAACAATGGGTGAAGTTGTCTTGAAATCATAAAAGTATATATTTTCATGAAAATTCTTTAACTTTAGAAAAAATTATCTTGAATTTTTTTTATCCTTGTACCTCTGTTTCTAATGAATCATATGGTCCCTTAGTTTATCACAAATTTATAAATTTTTGATTATGAACTTTCTCATGACCTTGTTCTCTATAACTCTCCATCAGAAAATGATGGTTATATTTCTCTTCCATGTTAATTTTTTCACTTTCCACATATGTTATCTTATGTGTAAAACTAGTTATATATTACTTTGGGTAACTATCATGTTATCAAATTTCGTTTTTTAAGTGGATGTTTAGTATTCATTTTTACGATATAGGTTTCTATGAATAAAACCTTCAAATATTAAACCTATGATAACCTAGAATAATTTGAAGGAAAAATTCATTTTAAAGTGGGTAGAATGTAACACTTCAAGATTTTGTTTATTTTTTTTAATTGATTTAATATTATGATATTTTTCATTTCTTGCAATACTAAAAATAGTTATATATATATATATATATTAAAGCACTAAGTTTGTCTTGTGTTATAAAAAATTATATGTTAATAGTTCACTACATGAAACATAAATTTTAGTGTTCTCTAAAAAATATCAAGTTTAGCTTTTGTTACACACAACAATGAATTTCCTTGATGACTTGCGTAACACACATGAATGAGTTTTACCAAACAATAATATATTTTTAAATTATTATTATTTAATATAATAAGATAAAACTTAGAAATTAAATTAGATTTTATGAATAGTATAAAATAATTTATTAAAATATATGGTTTACAAAAATATTATATGAATTCATAGTTTAACAATTAATTATAAATGAATATGAAAACTGATTGAATATAATGAAAATAGTAATATTTTTGTAGTCACAAAGAAGTTTTACCCTATTAAATTTAATTTATTACCATTAGTGAGTGATATTAGTGTAATATATTTGTTTTATATTCAATAAAATATTTTTTGTATTCATCCAATAGGTTTGATAGACAGCAGATAATAATAGACCCAATTTTATGCTTAAAACCCTATATTTTTATTAGGAAATTTTTACCGCCTTTTAATGAAGAACCCATTTTAATTTTTTTTGGAAATTTTATATATTTAACATGTCAAAATAAACTTAATATTTGGAATATAAACATAAAAATTAATTTCGTATAATTTTTTGATATTTTTCATTAAGGATTCATTTTTTAATGAACAATTAAAAATACTGGAATTTAATTCAAAATAGTTTTTTTATATAATTTATTTATATGGTTAATTATATTTTAAACTGGATTAATATTTAAATTAGATAATATTTTTATAATTTAATACAATTTAGTTCATTTAAACTAATTTCATATTTAAATTGGATATAAAACTTGGAAATTTTTTGATTGTTTTTTACTTTAAAAACTCATAGTATCGTCCCATCAATGGGATTAATTTTAAATTAATTTTGGCCCCTTATGTTATTATAATTTTTCAAAATTGATTCTATATTTGAAAAATAATTAATTGATAATGTATAATAAGTTCAAAATTGTTTTTTACAAAAAAATATTAGTGAAAGTGATTAAAATTAATTTCAACAGTTAAGAGAAAAAATAGGTTAATAAAGTACTAAACCTTAAATTTAAGACCCAAAACGACATAGAAAGTTGTAAAACACCCATTTTATGGACATAATTTTTCCATTAACCTTACATTATTTAATTTTGTTGGTTATGAATGACTTTCTCTAGGTAGAAATGGGGGTACACCTAACTTGTTTTTAAAAACGACAAGTGTGTCCTTTCCCTTCCCTATAAAAGGCCACCACCTCTCCCTCTTCTTAACACATGTGAATCCACATAGTCTTGGTAAATATATTCCCAATACACTTCCCAAAATCACTAACTTAATCCTACAATCCCCTCTTTTTATGAGATAAATCCAAGGAATACTTTTTGCACCAACCAAAAAGAGGTACCCGATTTAGAGGTAATGTCTTCTCTCAGTATCCTTTCTTTTATTTTCTTTATCCACCCATTAACTCTATTTATTCCATGATTGTATAAAATAATAGTATATTAAACATTCTAGGATATTTTTAGGATATGGTTTTTATTTACACTTATACACACCTCCATCTAATGGTTAATGAACATAATGCTTATGTCTACAACAAACTACCGCCTCACGAAATGATGATTGCTCATTTTTCCATTAACGCATATCATGGTGGAATTATGATGGAAAATAAATTTATATATTTCATATATTATTTTTATTATTTATTTAATCTTATTTATTCCATTTACAACATATATATTTTTTACTTTCTATTTGGTGTAAATACGACAATCTCATTTGAGGAAGTGTGGACCACCGTCCCCTCAAATCAATGTGATTCATTCACACACTACATGGAATATAGTAAAGACGGGTTTATTGAAATTATATGATATATATGATACTATAGAACTACTATAATAATGATATATATACATATATATACATATATTTTACGTACTTTGTTTCTTTCAATACGATAATAAAAAAACGGTAACAATGTTCATGCATAAATACAACTTACCGTCTCTAGGAATAGTGTATTCCATTTCATACGTCTATATTATATAGATTATGATAATAAACATATACTTAATATTAATGATATTTATATCATTTTTAACATTCTGGAAATAATGATATAAGTATAATAACCAAAGATATAAAAAATTAAGACACAAGAGAAAAACAAATAGAATATTACCCAAAGTGTAACCTTGACATGAAATTGATAACAAGAGGGTAATATAAAGTTATAATAAATTCATATATAGTATTAAATATAATAATATTTTTCTTAAAAATATGTATAATATATTTATATTTATTATACAAGTGGTTTGAATGTGTTTGATAAGAGTCAGGACATTAGGTAAGAGGGTTTCATCTTACTTTTTTATTTCCATGATATACATGTTTTATTCACCACCCATTCCTTTTGTGTGGTGAGTATAATAAAAATAGATGTATTCTATTATTAATATAATTAAATTTATGGGTATTTAGATATCCATTTTATTATATTTATTTCATGGGGACTATGTTTCAAAATATACCAAATTGATAAAATGATTTTGTCTCAATTTTCTTTCTTTGAGACACTTGTTTTGTTATAAACCTATGTTATTTAACGAGGTGTATATGATTCCAATTGACATGATATATAAATACTATCCTTATTTTCATGATATTTTATGATTCATTTAATTTCATTTTCTTATATGAATAGTATTATCCCAAGTAACCATGTGGTAAGAGTTTATTGAAAAAATCTCATCGCTTTTCAAGTTTATTAATGATTATGCTTATTTAGATGGAATATTATGATCCATATCTCAAGAAAACCCAAGAATTTTACTATATTCTGATTATTCATGATATATTCATATATTGGTACAATTTTTCAAATAATTTTTTCATAATATAGTTAAGAATGTGTTTTTAAGAAATCCTGACTTTACCCACTCTTCGATCAGAAATCTATGTTCCTTCAAAACAATGTTTTATAAAAAGGGTTCCCAAGAATATTCAAATATTATCATAAAATCTTTAAAATAAAAATTTACCCTTTTTTATTTTACAAATTTTTTAAAATTAATATTCTTGTCACTTTCTGAAAGAGGCATTTTTCTAATGTTTTTAACATATAGAAGGAAGGTTCTTTTTACCTCTTAAAACATGTATGTGATTACCCACTGTAAATTATTTGAATATTTGTTTTTATTTATAAAAGTTTAATTTCTAAGTAAATTTATTTACAAGATATTTTAAATGAATTTTTTTTCAAAATGTTTTATGTTTTAAAGATCCATTTTCAAAGAAGAAAGGATATTTACCTGAAGAAATGTTTCAAAAATACCCTTCAAAGTTATTTTTCATCTAAAATACATCCATTCAGGATAATAATTCCCTTTTAGGAAGTGAAAAAAGGTTCCATTCTTATTATTTAATGAATGATTTATGTTTTTATTAAATTATTATTATGAAAACCATTTCAATTCCATGAGTTTTATTCTTTTGAAACCTGCTTCTTTTCATGGGTCATGATTTAATGAAGTTATTATGAAACCTATTGCTTTTAATAGGCTATGAGGTGATGAAATGTTAATAATACCCATTTCATTACATGGATTATAAATTTATGTTTATAAAACCTATATCCTTTTATGTTTCATTATATTATGACTATTTTATTATGTTTGACACATATATGAATGATTTTATTATGAGATTGGTGGGACCTATATCCCCCTCCAATGCATTGGGTAATGATAAGTTGTATAGGAGATCAGAGGATACACGAGTTTTATCCCAATCTCAAAAATAAGAAGGCACAAGGGTTGTAGCATAAGACTAAAAGTTAGAGGGTCCACGAGTTGCATCCCAATTTCAAAAACAAGAAGGTACATGGATTTTAGCCCAATACTAAAAGTAAGAGGGTCCACGGGTTGTAGCCCAAGACCAAAAACATGATGTTACATGGGTTGTTGTAAAATACTATCGCTAAGAGGGTACAAGGGTTGTTAGACCAAGAATTTAGAAGGTACATGGGTTGTGGCCCAATCTAAACATGTTATAAAGGTCTTGGTATGTATCCTTGACATAAAATTTTCTATTCTTTAAGTATTCCACAAAACCTATTTTTTATTCCTCAGTTATGATTTTATGGATAAAGATGTTTATTTTGTTATGATTCATGTCTTATGAACTACCAAGATTTATCCCATAAATCATGTTTATGAGATTTGATATGCAGGGTAAGATCTTCTAGTGATTTTGATCACATTCTTATACCCTCATGTTTATGATATGAATTTGCATTTCCTTTATTTACCCTTACTGGGAATCTCAAATCATACATTTCTTATGTTTCATTTCTCCCTGTTATGAAGAAATTTCTTATGTAGAAGTACTGAATGTGGAGATATTTATAGGATATGTTGAAGATCTTTTACCAGGATAAAATATTTTTTTCACAGTTTCCAAATACACTAAACTATTTCAATCCTCAGGAATGTATTTTTATAATATACTAAATATTCGTATAAAATTATTTAATATAGATATATGTTAAGCCTGGTTTAATATAAGTGAAGTCTTAATTTTCAACGTGAGACATACCCCCAGGTGGATGAGGACTGGTTGGAGGTAGTCACTGATGTTTTTTGCCTTGTGAGGGAACTGGTAGATTAGAATAAAAGTCCTTATGATGAGTATTATTCAAGGATATGTTGGGAGATGGTGGATCCTGGTGACTTAGTCACATAAAAATGAAACTCTCCCCTGTTTGGACTTTGATTATCTCTTCAGAGAGGAGTTCCATCTAGCCACGTTACGATCGGTATGCATACAAGATATTCTTCTTCTATAGTAGGGCGGTATCACCGTGGAGGAGTACTCAGCGAGGTTTACTAATCTCTCATGTTACTCTATGGATATGGTGCAGGACTGGTTATTTAGAGCCAAGACCTTTGATCAAGGCTTGCGCTAGGAGATTAGGGACTCAGTAGTATCCTTTTGCATAAACACCTATATTATAGTGATTGAGAAAGCCCTGTTGGTGGAGTTATCTTTATCAGAGTAGACACTGGTAGTGGGAAATAGTAGTGGTAACAAAGTAGCTGAGACCTTGAAAGTAGGTAGATGACATTGGTCATAAGGATCCAAGTGTTTTAGACACTTCAAGAGGTGATCCCAGGACTCTGGGATAGCGGTGTAGGTCTCTCAGGGTGGCTTGAATCATCTGAGGGAGAGGCAGTGTTTCTCCTGTGATGGTTAGGGAAATATGGCTCAAGATTGTCTGACCTGTCATACATCTGATCATGAGATGTTGTATGGACCAATTAGACATAAAATAGGTATGAGTAGGGTGGTCTATAGGGTACCAGACATGTAAGAGGGGTCGATAGGGTAGTAAGAGGTGGTTGGAGGTTTGACCTATTACCACTATCACCCCCAGGTTGTCCACACCATGATCATGGAGTTGGTGGGTGGGGATGAGGCTAGATGAAAGCTATGGAGACCTATGACCCCAAGGATCTAGGGATGATACAAGTTATGATCTATGTATTTTCTACTTTATCTGTATTATTGATAGAAACATGTTTTATTCATTCCTTCCCTTCCAATACTATGGTTCAAGACTTAGAGATTCTGGTTGAGTCATAGGCTCAACCCTTGCATTTGGAGGCTCTAACTGATGGTGACTTGATGATTGTGAAATTATAACAATAGTGCAATATGATGAATGGAGGAGATATTTTTCTATGTGATCACTTATTTGAAGCATTGAGGCCTTTTGAAATCATATTAGGTATGGATTGTTCATCCACAGTTCATGCTCTTATTGACTATTTCATGTATAAGATGGGGCGTGTCTACAATGACAGGATGAGGCATTCCCTTGTGGGTGAAAAGGATACCATGGGGGATCATGATGAGCTCATTCATAGGATATTGAAGCATAATACTCACTATTTGGATAGAATGACTCTTGATGTAGTGGATTATTTGGGATACTAGTTTCCTAGGGTGGTGGCAGAGTATGGGGACATCTTTCTTGAGGATGTACCGGGTTTACCTACCCACCGAGAGATAAAATTATGCATTGAATTGTATCTTGGTATGGAACATATATCTACACCAAAATAACATATGGTTCTCATATATTGTTGTGAGTTAAGGTTATGGTTGGAGTACTTATAGGATAAGGTATTTTTGAGACCCAATTTCAACCCTAGGAAGCCTCAATGTTTTTACAAGATGGTGGATGAGAGCTTGAGGTTATGTATGTATTACTGATGCTTGAATAATGTGATTGTGAATAATAATTATCCACTACCGAGGATTTAAAAACTCATTGATCAGTCAAGAGGGGAACAATGGTTCTTAATGATTGACCTCAAATCAAGCTATCACCAACAGTGAGTACGAGATGAGGATATACCAAAGATGACCATTAAATGTCATTACAGTCACTATGAGTACTTATTAATTTTTTTAAGAATGAGTAACACCCCAAAATTTTTCATCGTACCCATGAACTAGATATTTCATCATTTCTTAGATGGATTCATGGTGGTATTCATTGATGACATCCTAGTGTATTCAACAACAAGGAGGAGCATACGAGACACTTGAAAATGGTCTTAGACACACTCCAAGAGAACCATATTTACGAGATGATTTTGAAGTGACAATATTAGATTTGAGAGGTCCACTTTATAAGAAAAACCATCTTAGATTCTGGAGTAGCAGTGGATCCATAAAAGTTTGAGGCAGTGATTGGATAGGATCCACCCAAGAGTGTTACCATGGGGTAGAGTTTCCATGGGTTGGTAGGGTACTATCAGACATTTTTACCTAACTTCTATAGAGTTTCAGCACTCTTGAAATCTTTTACACAGAATGGGAAGCCTTTTATGGGGATAGAAAGGTTCCATTAGTTCATTCAAGAGCTGAGATATATGTTGGAAATCGCTCCCATATTGATATTTCAAGAAGAGGGTGTCGAGGTCATATTGTTCTATAATGAATCAGGGACTAGACTTGGTTGTGTGCTGATGCAGAGGCATGATATTATTTCCTATGGTTAATTATATTTGTGACCACATGATCAGATCTATGTGACCCAAAATCATGAGTTTCCAGTGGAATTATTTCCTTTGAAGACTTAAGACACTTTTTTATGGGTGAGAAATTTATCATTTACTATTACCACAAGAGTCTCAAGTACATATTCTCATAGAATAATCTTAACTTCAGATATAGGCGATGGATATAGTTACACCAGGACTACTAATTTTATATTTTTGATACACTTGGGAAGAGGAACATGGTGGAAAACACTCTTAGAAGGAGATATTGTTCTCAGTTGTTGGTTGAGGTATCATAGTCGTTAGCCTCATTGTAGTTTTCCTTAATGGAAAATGATAATGTTTTATATATTTAGTTGATGTTTGTTACTACGCCACTTTTATAGGTTTCCAGGGATGATCAGCATGGATAAATCTATTGTGAGACCTTAGGTACTCATATATCCACTGGACATGCTCCCAATGGAAAATATGAAGGTGGGGAGAACATCATCTTTTTCAGAGGACTAACTGTGGTATGTTTGATGTTGTTGGAGGAGGTGTTGTAGGAGTTTCATACATACCCTTTAGTGATACATCTTAGTATGAAGAGGATGTACAAGGACCTCTGACATTAGTTTTGGTTGATAAGAATGAAGGAGGTAGTTGTAATGTTTGTCTCTTGGTGCCTCACTTGTCATCAGGTGGAGGCTGAGCACTAGGTTCTAGTGGGTTTAGCTCAACCCATTGAGGTTACAGAGTGGAAGTGGGATGAGATAACCATGAAATTTGTGATGGTATCACCATGTATATTGAAGGGAAACAATTATATTTGGGTGATCATAGGCTGAGTCACCAAGTCGGACAACTTCATTGAAATTTTAGAGAAGAGTTCAATTGAGAGATTGTGATGCCTCTACAGACAGGTGATAGTATGACTCCATGGAGTTCCCTCAATGATCATCTCTGAATGTGATACTCACATTACATCTTAGTTATAAAGGGGATTAAAAGAGGCTTTTAGAACTCAAATGTCCTTGAACATAGTGTTTCAACCCCAAAAAGATGGCCAAACAGAGAAGACCATTCAAGTATTGGGAGATATGCTACAAAATTTTATGTTGGACTTTGGCCGTAGATGAGAGGATCACCTACCTTTGGTGGAGTTTTCATACAAAAATATCTATTATTCCACAATAGGTATGGCACAATTTGTGTCTTTCAATGTAAAACCCTACAGGTCACCACATTTCTGGATTGATCTGAGAGAGTCAGTGCTCATGGGCCTCGAGTTGATAAGAGCTACTACAGAGAAGCTGTAAATCATTCATGAGGAGATGAGGATTGCAAAAAGGCATTAGAAGTCTCATGAAGATCAATTAAGGAGACCTTTAGAGTTTGAGGAAGGATACCATGTGTTCCTTATGGTCTCACCTCAATGTGGATTGAGAACATTTGGTAGTGGTGGTAAGTTATCTCTAAGATTCATTTCTCCCTTATAGATAATATATAGAGTTGGTGAGGTGGAATACTGGTAATCTATAATGAAGTAGTTAGACTTGGAACATGACGTCTTCCACATGTTTCAATTGATGAGGTATGTGCCTGACCCTTCACACATTATTGAATGGGGAAATCTGTACATCTAGGATAGAGAAACATTTGTTGAGTACCCATTAGAGATTGAATATCGGTAGTAGAGAATCATTTGTAGGAGATTGATTCCACTTAGGTGTGTCTAGTAGAACCATGAGAATCTTTAGGAGAGAACATTGAAGCGGGAGGATCAGATTCATTCTCAGTACCCACATATATTTTTGTAAACCTTATTTTGGATTTTCAGGATATAAATACCTAAGGTGGGGGAATGTAATGTCTCAAATTTTCCATGTATTATGTTTGGATATTATATAGATTATTTTAGAGATGAGGAACTGATAAAATGTGTGATTATAAGGCCCGTTGTGCCCAAAATAAATGTTTGAAATATATTAAATACAATAAATATCAAATGTGAGCATTTTTCCTAAAAAAGTTGAATAACTCCCAAAATGGGCCCTAAATTGAAAATATGAGGCACAATTGAGTTCAAATTGTGGGTTTCACCCTAGGCACGACATAATATTTTTTGGTGCGGGCCATTTTTGAAAAAGTTATCACAGAAGTAATAAAATGAAAAAAAATTAAATAGATAATTTATTTTGTTTATTTTTTATGCTAAAAATTTTTCTCAATTAAATTTATTGTTATAAAAAATCCTCAGGGTTTTCCACTCAAACCTGGTAGATTTCAGAAAACTGTTGGAGAGATTTTCTGGCGGACGATGACAGACTAGTGTTCAGATCATGGATCTCCATGCCAACAGAGCTGGAGGATCACGTCAATGATGAAAATACAACCATTATTCATCAACTATTGATCCAAACACTAGGCCAGATGTCATTATTTTTTATTTCCATCATGTTTCTTAATCTTGGGTGAATACAGATCAATTAAACAAAAAAAATTGATACACGCATCATTAGTATATTTAATTTGATGTAATTGTGATTAATTCATTGATTTGTCCCTCTTCATTCATTCTCTTTCTATGATAATTAATTGAGGGCAAATGAACAATGGTCAGGGTTTATTCCTCACTTTTATGGATTATATATTTATTACTCTCTTCTTATCACATTCATCATGGGTGTTTTCCTTTGTCCCATAGTTCGAAAAATACCCAGTATTCGATCATCGAATGACTATTCTTTGGAATACCAGATCGATATAATGGGTGTGGTTCATGATCTATGGTGCTTTAGAGGTGTGATGGTGATGATAGATGATCAAAACCATAACAGATAGATTTTTGGTTCTTATTTTGATGAAAAATGAAATTTTTCCTCAATGAAACTTTTTTTGAGAGGATTTGATCCATGAAATCCCATGATATGGAGACTAACATCCCGAATGAACCCTGATCTATAGGTTCTATCATGGGAGGTTGTTCTGGAGAACCATAGGACAATGGAAAAAGGATATGGGAAATTACAAGAAACACAACGTATAATCTAGCGTTACACACCATGTGGTTCCCTTGGATATGATGCTAGGGTTCTAGCCAATGTTATGGATCACATGGCATGTGACCCCTATCACATGGAATGTGACCCCTTCTGTGTGATTTGATGTGTAATTAGAAGAGTACACGGATATGGGAAAATGTACACAGAAAGATGGCACACCGTGTACTTTTGTATGGACACAACTTAGTATACATGGGCCGATAGATGGACATGACCTTGATACATGGACATGGATAAGAGACACTGGAATAATTCTATGTGTCTCTAAACACCATGTACTTCTACTACATTTCATGTATATAGAGACTACATTTAGTGTAAGGATTTTCCACATGGGCAGACATTGGGATAGTTGGACATTCCATCTACCCCTAGTACACACAGTGTACCCCCTTTAAGAGTGATTTTGACTCTTTGTTTTATTATTTTGTACCAGTATAGGTATAGTGTGTTTCTAATGGCACTTTCCCTCAAGGATAGAGTGTTACATTACATCCATATCCTTGGACTGTGATCCCCTCTAGAGGCTTAGTCTTAGATAGAGTTGTGGTTCCCCTCATTGAGATTGGAGTGTGATACTCTATCATAATTTATTCCCTAGGCAGAGTTTGTGGAATAAGCGTGAACTACATAAGCATGGCACTAATCCTCCATCTACTATTCTATATCAGTAGGGTTTATGGAATCATTGACTTACAATCCCCTACGTAGCAGTTTGATCCAGATTAGGTTTGTGGTGTCCAACAATGGATATGAGCATGACCCCTATATGTGTATCAGAATCTCCTTAGACCAGTGAGATTTCATTGGTAAGGGATCAATGATATAGGGATCTTCCACAAGTATCTCTGATGATAGAATGTCTTATAGAGGTTTTTCTTTAGGAATGAACATTTCTTCAAGCCGAATCATGTAGCTGATAGTTGGTTATGACACCCAAGTGGTGTGGTGTATTTCTTGAGTATATCTAGGTGTTTTTGTTATAGATTGATTGTTATATATTATATTGATATGACTATACATGGTTCTTCGTGTTTAGTATTTTAGGGGTGTTCCACTGAGTATTGTTATAGTCATCCCTAAATGATCTTTACCCACACATGTCATGTCTTATGTAGATGATGACACGTTGATGGTGTCTTGGGAGGATAGGGATTGGTTGGAGCATATTTAGAGGTTTACATACCAATTTTGTTTACCAAGATCTTGAATTTGTCTTATTCCTCACCCCTGGAGTAGGTTGGAATATTTCATTTTTTTGGTTGGGCTTGTATTTGGCCCCTTTTATGCTTTCAGTACTTTTACTTTCGTACTGTATTGTAGGATTTTAGATGTATTCTTTCATTATTAAGTTATTTCTAATTTTAGTATTGTGTGGAATTGAATATGTGTGCGCGTGTACAATTACCCTTGGCTAATGCCTCCCATTTGAGGGATATTCCTACTCGATTCTGGTCTCCATCCCCTGACCTATTGGAGGCAGTCTTGGGGTAGTCACAGGTCGAACCACGGCGGGTCGGGTCATGACAGTTCATGACTACAAAACCATAAATAAGCGAGGGTTTAAAATACCATTAATTAATATAAAATTAAGGTAAAATGATAATATATTTATTTCAATATATTTTTCTCAAAGTTGAGGTATTCTTTTAATATCAAGATAGGTAACTTGAGAAAACGTACTTAATTGATTTTTTTTTTAATTTTATAAACACAATTTCATCCTTTTATTTTCTTTTTTGAATTTCCACTTAATATATTATTCCAAGAAATGAATATTCAAGATGAAATTTTCATGTCTAAAGTACTAAAATTAACTTTTTATAGATACTAAGATCAATAAAACAATCTAAATTCATTCATTCTTTCTCTAAATATTTAATAAAACTAAAATGATTATAATAAGTTAATATGGATAAATATAATACATTAGTCTCTAAAACCCAAAAAATAACCCCCAAAGTTCAACATAAACCATACCATAAACAGATAACCTTAAGACTCCCCCAAACTATGTCTGTCTAAATTCAAAACCCATAAATCCAAAAGATTTGATCAAAAATTTATCCTCATACAACATAATGTACCTCACACCATGGTAAAAAATGGTCTTTAATTTCAAATATTTGATATTAGTTCTTGAAGAACCAATGTTGTTGGTAAGTCCCTTTTAGATCTACCAGCAGTCAAATCGAATCCTGTGAATGGATATGTGATCTTTTATTCCATGTTCACATAGTTTTAATGTAGGTAATTTTAAAAACTAATATTAAAAATTATTTAAAACAAATATTTTTAACTTCATTTTTTATGTAACCGACATCAAATATATTTTATAAAATATGTTTTATCTTTGGTTTTTTAAAAACCTAATGTTAAAAATATTTTTTTATAATATTTTTAAAATAGGTTTTATAATTAACCAATGATAAAAATGGTATCATTAATTCTTATAACCAATGTAAAAATTTTATTATCACAATGCTCAGAAGGACAATTTAAATCTTTTCATATCACACATTTTATTTTTAAGTTCCTTCTTAAAATTTATAATTCCATGGGAAAACATTTACAGCTAACCTATATAAAATTTATTTCTCTCTTTTTCTAAATTTTTGATCTATTCATCTTCGATTAACATCACTATTTAATCATTTATTTATTCAATAATTCCCCCATGGTAATTATTATGATTACCTCACCATTTCGTATTATTAATATTGGTTTTCTTAATCAATATAAATTTTGAAAAGAAAATACAATGAGGAAGTATAATTTATCCCATCAGGGTAAGATGAAAAAACATCCACATGAAATTTTCAAACCATAGCTTCAAATTCCTTACGAATAATAATTGTGGATGTTTCATAAGTTAGTCTCTCAAAAGATAATAAATATCACTAATTTATATTCTGATTCAAATTGTTTCAATATAAGAAAGGAAATTATGTCAAAGAATTAAGTTTTTTTTTATTATTTTATTGTTTCTATAATTTACACTTCATGCATCTAATGTTTTATTCCAATCAGGTCATTTTTATCAATATGTTTTTTTAAAAAATTATTTATAAACATTCAATGACCATAACTTTTGATTTTTATGTTTTTTTTTATCCATGACTATAAAAATTGAATCTTTTTAAATGAACTACACCCATGTCTATTTTTTCCACATTTTTAACATTGATTATTATTTTAACTAAAAATATATGTATAATTCGATCTCAGTTATCAAAATAAATGACAACAAAATTACTAAAATTGTGCTTTGGACATTAGTGATCAGAATAACCAATCATGTGAATAACTTGATAATATATTATCTTAAAAAATACTAATAACCTAAAACACTGTAAAAGATCAATGAAAACATATATGATTAAAAAATGTACAAAATCATTATTCTCAAAAATGAAATCATAAACTATTGAATATATCCCATAAATCCAAAAATTCAATAAATTTCATCAAAGATAACCTAAATCACTTTTTCATCAAATCCCTATTCAATTTCATGGTTAATAATACTATCCTATGTACTTCAACAATGTCCATATTCTCTTTATACCAACTAAAAATTATTAACTCAACATCAGACACATATTAAGGTTCATCTTTCCCTTAATATTGTGTTATCTAGAAATATCCCCTTACCACTAAATCAATTTTCTTTGTTATTGGTACCATTCAACATATGTTTTCAAATCCCTAAAGAAAAACTATTTTTGAACAATCCTTAGATGCTTCATGATTCTTATAACCATAATATCATTGATATAACTTTAATAAAACATAATTCTTGAATCCAAATATATATACACTTTATTTCTTTCACATAAATGATTGTAATAACATCAGTCCTTCATGATATAGGAGTTAACTGATGGATTAGGGAATTAAATCAGATAATTCCCATGTTCTCCAAAAATATAGAATTGAACTAAAAAAGGTACCTTTGGTTGAACTTAAAATACATCTATAAAAATCTTCATTTTTCCATGATAATTACATTATCTATTCCATTTTTCCACACATAAAATATCTTCTTGTTCATATACGACATTTCACAATGTACTTTTTCTAAAATTCTACACTTGTAAGATGTTGAATCATTTTCTTCCCATGATTCTTATCACCTAAATTTACAAGAATATCTATTTTTATCTTATTTAATATGTTAGAAAATTATGTTAGGATGAGATTGTCAATCATGATATGAGATAGTTGGTTAAAAATAATTATAATCTTTAGTATTCCATCACCCATTAAATTTAGTTTCTTAGTAGGAAAATCAATGCATTGTTTGTCACATTCAGAATTAAGATGATTCCTTCTCATTAAATTCATTGAGTAGAACCTAAATGAATAGTATAAGAAATAATAATCATAGTGAGAAATCATATGATCATTAAAATCACTTTAGGATGTCTAAATATTGATACATTATTTTCAATATAGGACACCATTGGTTTAACCTAGGACATTATTGGTTATTATCTATTCAAATCCTTCACAATGGTTTATAAATAAATTTTTAATTAACCCAAAAATATCCCATGGTATTTTCAAATCAAGTATGTAGTATGTGAAGACTAAACGTGGACTATAATGGTGGTTGAGATATACATGAACAATTGTTTTTAGGGTTATTAACCATATATGCATCTGTTCCAAAACCAAATCTAGTTGTACTATCTTGAAAGGGATATATTTATAGGAAAAACACATAATATATACCTTAACAAAGCATTAAGATGTTATCCTATACTTGGTAATATTCTCAAAATCAGACATAGGGTTATGTTCCCTAATATATGTTTTCTTAAATATAGTACCCAAGCTTGATACTAAACTTACTAAGATGTGAAATATAAAAACCCATACTATCATAATCCATAGTTGGTGTCTACTTTATTAAATTAGAATAAGATATAATGCATAACATAACCACAAATCGATCATTTTTTTAGTCTTGAAGAACCATATACATACATGATTCCCATAATATATTATAAATAGAATATTAAAACATAGTAAAAGTAAATATTTTTTACATTTGAGATCATTCAAATATTCCTTCTTCATATCACAGGTAAAGGAAAAAAATATGGGTGAGACATAATTCTTGGTAATGGTTATTTAGAGTGGAATACACCATGTGTAAATAAGTAATAATCAATATGGTAAGAAAAATGATTGAAAACACATTCCATTTAATAAATAACCTGAGATTTTAAGACATCTATGGATAAATTGATAAAATAATATCATAGATAATAATAATTTAATTTTAAATGAAAGAAATGAATAATGTTAGACATCAAGATCTCAAACATCATGATATCTTTACCATAAAGGTATTGTGCCAAGATAGTTTTGTTGACGGGTAAGTATACACCAAAAACCCATTTAATAGGTTTGGCCAACTGATTTGTCTCATTAGATGTATCGATGCATTTAGGGGCTATCTATAACCTATCCATTCCCATAAATTCATGTAAAATGAATTCCCCATATATTTAATGATCAATTTAATTCATAAGAAATATGCCTTACCAATAAATATTTTATAACAGACAAACGTGGATCAACCTGTCACCACATGACCTAAGATGAGGCTTAAGCCACAACTCCCCCAAGACCGCCTCCATAGTACATGTGGTGGATAATAGTGTCGAAGGCATATCTAAACCTAGGGAGGCCTTTTCTTAAGTACCTGTATTCACACCCACAACCATCATGATGAAAAAGTACATAGGGAAATATTTAAAGATGCAATAAAAGTAGAATGTAAACCAAGAATGTGTAACCTCTAAAGTGTAAAAGAGTACTACATTGAAAACTAAAAAGTAAAGGGTAAAAGTATATGCCCAACCAGAAATATTTTCTAAACTAAAAAAACCCAGTAAAGTAAATTATTGAGAAATCCCTACTCCTAAATCCCAAGTTGCGACCACCATACGCGGTCCAAAGTACTAGGTATCCCTAAGCATCTCTGAAGTCACCATTGACCTATTCATAGTATACATAACACATGATACATGCATACTAATCCAATGTAGGGTTGAGTATATACATACCCTGTAGAACACCCTTAAAGTTGACGGGGGAGCAGTAAGAGATACAATTGGATAATAAAGACAGTAGATGTTGTTGGGCATGTATTGTCTCAAAAATACTCTATATTTTATGATAATTTTTATGTTCATGAATACCCCAATTTATTTTCTAATGATGTTTTGTTAAGTGATTTTTACAGGAATTTACATTCTATTAAATGAAATTTATCATTACAAAAATGATTCTAGAAACAGTATTTTCATCCCAACATTACGTTGAAAAGCTATCGCTTGCATATTGTATCAACCCTACATTATGACAAAGAGTTTTTGTTTAGATCATCATCTATACATTCAGAAAATTGACACATGTATGGATCGAAAACCCTACATTGGAGTCTAAATTTACTATTCACACCCTACATTCAAGAAATTTGAATGTATGGTTAATCAATTCTTCGTTCAGGATTCTATGCTGACAAAGATAAACATATGGATCATCATCCCTATGCTACTTTGTTCCCTATGTTACGTAAAGATGAAAGTATGGTTTAGGAACCACACATCAGTAGGAACCCTACACTATGAAAAGACACCCTACACTATGAAAAATAACCCTACACTATACAAAGTAACCCTATACTACACAATGGAACCCTACACTATACAAAGAAACCCTATATTGTGTTCTCAACGATGAAGTTTTTCATGACATGTTTTCAATCTGAGATTGCTGAAATGGTCAAGTCAGAATTAAAGACCAATTCAATTATCATTTTGATTGTTTCAAATAAGCATGTTCATCAGATAAAATCTCTCTTATTTTTAAGGTAAGTTTCAACTCTCCTAGAAAATTGAAATTCAAATTTCCACAATCAATCAATTGTATTTTGTGGATCTTGAATTATGAAGAAGGATATTTTATTTATATATTCTATCGATTTATTAATTTTATATAAATTATTTTATCAATGGACCTATATTCTTCATATATAATCATTTTGGTAAAAATAATTTTACTGTGCTAGTAAAACAAATGATCAATAATGAAAGAAACTACACTTTGGAGATATACATGTTCAATATTTTACCGATGTTTAAGTTTCTACCATTTTAAAGATATTTATAAAATCAGATAACTTTAGACTGTTTCATTATTTAAGAGTATCATTTTTGAAGAATAAGATCCATCTATTGTCAATTGTTGTTGCTGTAATTTTAAATTTCAACCAGTTTCATCAAATCAATATATTTTTATTTATTGAGAGTTTCAACTTCTCGTACTCAATTGTGGTGGAGTATTAGAATCTTGATCTAAACTGTGGATAATCAGCTCTCTATTATAGAACCTAAAATATTTGTATCTAGTATTATAAAGGTGTCTACTACCTGCACTACGTTGTGGAATTTTTGGTCTCGTGGTAAGAAGACCATTCTAGTGAAATTTACCAAGCTCACTAAGAGTGTGATTGGTAAAGTGGACTAAGAGATCATTGTGTCCCGAACCACTATAAAAAGTTTTGTTCTTTATTTCTATTTATCCACTTCATATTTTCATACAGAAGAAAAACACTACATATCCGCATAAATTACAAGGGGTTTCAAAAGCCATAATTTTTATAAGAATTTTAAAAGACACAATTCTCCACCCCCTTGTGTGTTACTTTGTATATTCCGACTTAACAATTGGTATCATAGGATAGATTTTTGATAAATCTATAGCAAGATGAAAAGTAAAGGTCTATACAAAGATGGAAATGGATGATTTGAGAGAACGATTTTAAATGGTATGTGATCCATAATTCAATGGTGAAAATTATGGGTGTTGGAAATTAAATATGATTATCTATCTTAAAAATCTTGGATTCAGAATTTACTCAAAAATTATTAATCCTTATAAGATTCTTGAGAAACTAGAAACATGGGATACTACAACACAAGATGAATATAGAATGAATTAAAAAAATCTACGAATGCTATTATATTTTGTATTGAACCAGATGAGTTTAATTGTGTTTTGTAATGTCCTACTACATATGAAATGTGGAGAACTATTTCAGTTTCCTATGAAGGAACAGATAATGTATGATAAATGAGGTATGCAATAACAAAGCTGTTGTTTTACACCTTTATAATTTTCGATGAAGAAATAATTTATTAGATGAATAGAAGGATCATAAAAATTGTCAACAATATTATAGGCTTAGGAGAACCCATCAAACAAAATGATCAATATTTGAAAGTACTCAGAGTACTTTTTTCAAAATAAAATGGAATATCTACTGCTATTCCGTAATCATCACCAGTCAATGATCTGACAATGAAATAACTAATTGGGACACTAATGATGTGTGAAGTAGAATTGAAGGATGAAGCTGAATATCATAATATTATAGTGAAGAAAGAAAATACTACTCTAAAGGTGACATATACGAAGTATAATAGAAAAATAAATCAAGAAGTCAAAGAAGAGAAGAATTCAGACTCATCAGATTCTGAAATGGAACTATCTCAGGTAGCCCAGAAGTTCAGTATTTTTAAAAGAAGAAAATTGGATTCAGAAAATATTTCAGGATAGATGATAAAGAACCAAGAGAAGTTTGATGTTATGAATATAAAAAATTGCTAATATTATACCAGACTGTCCATAGAAGAAAGATGAAAGGAAAAGGCCAGAAAAGGGATATCATAATAATGATGATTATGATCCAAAAGTAAAAAAGAGTAATGAAAGCCACATGGAGTGTGTCTGAACACTCCAACATTCCCTCAAAGTCTGATTTAGAAAAGGTGTATTCAAATATAAAGTCCAACATGTTCTTTATGGCCAATGAAGAAGATGGAAAGACAAAAAATTATTATTCTTCTGATTCGTACATGAGTAGTTTCTCAAATAATAAACCATTATCCTACTTTTCTATGTTAGATGAAAAATATGATTTTATAATAAAAAAGCACTAGTCTTTAGAAAATATTCAAAATTTTGTTTTTGGTGAAAGAGATTCCATGCTAAAACAACATCAATATCTTCTTGAAAAATTTAACTCCTCTGCATCAAACAGTATCAATCAAGAAAATAAAATCAAGGAATTACAGGATGAAGTAGAATTCTATAAGAGTGATTCTCTTTTTTTACTAGAGGAGGAAATATGTTAAATGATATTCTTGGGTATAATTTCATTAAAATGGAATGATATGGAATAAGAATAAAGGGTTAGAAATCAAAATTGTATAAAAAATATTTTGTTCCCAATTCTAAAAATTCATCCTCTTATCATTGTGGAAAAATACCATGTCACAAATAATTGTAATTTAAAAAATCCTTACATTAGTGTAATTAAAATAGATTTTATTTCCACAAGTTTTTATGAAATAAATTATATGAGTTATGGAAAACTAAAGAAGATCTGGATTCCTAGATCATTTCTAAATAGCACTGCTGGACCTAAGAAAACATAGGTACCAAAACAGACATCTATTTAAATTCTTTTTTAATAAATAGGACATAAGAATAAAATTGATATATGGTATATGTACAATGGTTTTTCTAGGAATATTATTGGAGATCCATCAAACTTTCATATGCTAACTCAAAAGGACAAAGGATTAGTCACTTTTGGTGACAATGCCAAAGGAAAAATAATTGGAGTTGGAACTGTTGGATATCTAAAGACTATATCAATCAAAAAAGTACTATATGTGGAATGGTTAAAGATAAATCTGATAAATATTCCTAAACTTTTCGATGATGTTTTTTATGTTGATTTTTCTAACAATTCATGAAATATGTTTAAATATAAGTTGCTTAAGTTCAGAGAACCAAGAATTGACAATGTTTATAATTTGGATTTAAATTCCATAAGTAAAAAAGAAAGTGAATTGTTTAACTAATAAGACAAATGAATCATGTATTTGGCATAGATGACTTAGAAACTGTAATATTTATTATTAACAAAATTTTTCTATGAAATAGTTAGTTTTTGATTTTCCCAGTCTTAAGTTTGATAATGACAGATTCTGTGATGCATGAAAAATTGACAAACATTACAAATCATCTTTCAAATATATTAAAAAAAATTCTACATATAAACCTTTAGAACTTATCCATATTTATTTTTTGGACCATCAAGGATAGAAAGTTTGGATAGTAAATTATATGATTATGTTTTAGTAGATGATTATTCTAGATTTTCTTGGGTTTATTTTCTAAAACTCAAAAGTGAAGTTTTGACTATTTCTGAAAGTTTTTATAAAATTATTCAAAAAGAGAAAAGTTTTAAAATAATTTCATTAAGAAGTGATCATGGTGGATAATTTAAGAATCAATAATTTAATTCTTTTTTCTCAATTCTATGTATTAAACACACCTTCTCTACACCAAGAACACCTCAAGAAATTGGAATTATTGAAAGGAGAAATTGAACTCTTCCAGAAATGGCTAGGATTATGCTGAATGTATATACTATTATTACCTATATTTTGGTAGAAAATATAAGCACAACTTTCTATATCATTAAGAGAGTTTTAATTAGTCCATTTTCAAAAATATCTCTTATGAACATTGGAATAACAGAAAACCAAAATTAAAGTACTTTAATGTTTTTGTACACAAGGTGTACATCTTGAATACTAAGGAAAACATTGGTAAGTTTGATCCAAAAGCAGATAAAGAAATATTTTTGGGATATTCTACTACCTCTAAATCTTATTGAGTGTTTAATAAAAATTCAAGGACCATTGAAGAATCAGTTCATGTGAAGTTTGATGAAACTGACCCTTTCATTAAAAATAAAGATCAAACTGATGAAGTTACTGACTCTTTTAATAACATGATACTTAAAATCTTTAGAAATGATTTTGATAATGATTTTAATAAAATTCATTCCAGTTTAGAAGAACATGATACTGAAGAACCTTAAAGTGTCTTTCCAAGACAATCTAGAACCCTAAAGAACTATCCTTTAGAAACTGTAATAGGAGATATATACACATGAATTAGAACAAGAAGAAATGTAGGAAACATATTATAATTTTCTTCCTTTTATCTCAATTAGAACCTAAAACTATATAATATGCCTTAGATGATGAATGTTGGATGTTGTCTATGCAGGAAGTAATAAATTAATTTAAAAGGAATGAATTTTGGTAACTATTATAAAGACTAACAAATTATCTAGTTATAGGAACCAAGTCGGTATTTATAAATAAACAGGATGATAAAGGGATTATAACCTAAAATAAATAAATTTTAGTAGCTAAAGGATATAATTATGAAGAAGGTATAGATTATGATGAAGCATTTTCCCCTATAGTTATATTAAAACCTATTCGAATCATTTTATCCTATACATATCATATGATTTTTAAATTATATCCAATGGCTGTTAAATGTATATATTTAAATGGATATTTAATGGAAGAAGTTTATATTGAACAACCTCATATTTTTTAAAATCTTAAAAAACTGAATTCAATTTTTAAACTTACTAAATATCTTTATGAACTTAAACAAACACCTAGAGCATGGTATAAAAGATTATTTTGTTTTATTTTGAAAAATGGATTTGATGTCGGATTGGAAGATCCAAAAATTTCCAAAAAAACCCATTTTTTTAATATTTTATCAGTTCAAATTTATGTTGATGAAGTTATTTCTTATTCAAATAATAAAAATCATTGTTATGATTTTTCAAATTTAATTCAAAAAGAATTTAAAATGAGTATGATGAGAGAACTAAATTTCTTTTTAAGATTTCAAATTTATCAATAAGATTATGGAAATGTGTTAAATCAATGTAAGAATATTATTGATTTATTAAAAAATTTTGGACTTAAAAATAGAAATACATATACAACTCCTATATGTACCAATATAAAACATGATTTGATGAAGCTGGAAAACTAGTTGACAACAAGTTATATAGAGTTATGATTTGTAGTTTGTTATATCTTACAGCTAGTAGATCATACATTATGGTTTATGTATGTCTTTATTCTATATTTCAATCAATTACAAAAGAGTCCCATATTACTATTGTTAAAATAATTTGTAGATATTTAAGAGGAATTGTTTCTCAATATCATCTTTACCCCCCCCAAAACTTATGATTTTAATCTTATTTCATATTTAGATGTTGAATTTGGAGGTTATATATTAGATATAAAAAGTACCTCCTAAACCTTTCACTTTTTTAGAAATTCATTAGTTTCATTGTCTAGTAAGAAACAACAATAAGTTTCCCTATCAACCACTGAGGCATAATATGTGTCTGCTGGATGTTTCTATTCACACGTATTGTGGATGAAAAATATTCTAATATAATTTCGATAGAAATTTAATAGTATTCCTATTTTATCTGATAATACTAGTGCTATTAACATTTTCAAAAATCCTATAAGTCATTCTAGGACTAAGAACATTGACATAAGACATCATTTTCTAAGAGATCATCTTCTTTAAAGGGATATATCATTAGAATTTGTTAATACCAAATATAAATTTGATGATATTTGTACTAAACCACTTCCCAGTGCTAGTTTTGATTTTGTTAAGGGGGATTTAGTAATATTTGATTTTAAGTAATTTTTTTATTAATATTTTTATAGTTCTCTATTTTTATTTTAGTATGCTTTATTTAGTATGTTTTCTTTTATTTAATTTTAATTTTTTTCAAAATTATTTCATTTCAATTTTATTACATTTGTATTTTCAAAATTAAAAACAAAATGAGTACATCCTCAATATACATGAGAAAACCATTTTCCTTCTCCCGCTCTCTTTCTCCTCTCCTACACATCCTTTCGGTTTATAGATATTATTTTGATTCAAGTCTATCAAAAACCATAAACCTTTAATCCCTTCAGTCCCAAAACCTTAAGAGATAGAAACCTCATAAATATCCATGGATTCTAAGTTAGATAACAATGTCTATGATTTAGGAAAATATCGCAATGTATTGTAGGGAAAGTTAATAGATTTTGGCTATCTAGAATCAATAAGTCTTTCACTCAAATAAGTGGTGAGTTTATAAGGTCTATTTTTTGAATTGGGTGAAGATAACATGCCAATGGTTAATGAAATAAAAGTGAAATAATTTTGTAAAAATTATTCATTCATTTTTGGTTTTGAAGAATAAACTATTATCTCTTTGATTGATAGTAGTGAATTTTCATTATCCTCTATGGAAATGGTAGAGATTCTCCATTGTCCTCATGAGAGGGAGTTTAAGATTGATTTAAGACATAGTGGTAATGAAATACATATGATTGAGGAAATTATGTTTTATTTGTTTGGAATAATAATTTTCAAGAAATATTTTACAAAATAACTTTCTCCTAACTGCCAGGTGATGATAAAGTTTATTAAATCTAGGATCTTACCTAGGACCACTTAGCTTGATAAATTCTTTTATCCAGACATGTATATCATGTAACTACTTCTGAACAATGTTAAGTTTATTTTTTTTGGGTTTATAATAAGATATTTAAACCAATAATTTCATGTGGATATAAATATAGGATATTATCCCTATGGTAGGATTCTTTCTTTCTTTTTATGAAGAAAAAGAAATATTGTGAATTTGTTTTTTGGTAGATATTATCACCATAAACATGTTGAATGTTGGAATGATGATGAAGCTTGGTTTTTTCTGGAGAAATTATTGAATCATTTTTATACCAGTTGGTTTGTACTAATAACAAAAGATGTTGGTAGATGATTAGGGGGATCAAAGGGTCATGCTTTCAATTATATCAATTCTTCATAGGCCTAATGATGAAGGAACTTCAAGGATATAATAATATTTTGTTCAGATAAGAAGAAGAATTTCCGTTAATATTCATGAAGTTGTTGTTGAATCCCTTATTAGAGGAGTGTATGTCACTCCACTTGGTGAGAATAGAAAAGCTGGGAGTGAGGATAAAGTGAATGAGAAAGTTGATACGGATGATCAATGTCAAAGGAATCATAGGTAAGATATACATAAACATAGGAATCAAATTTTTCCTGATCCTAGTGTTTTGAGAGGATCAGATTTGGGAAACAAACTAGAAGGAGATAGTGAGACAAGATAAGCTTTAGTTGAATTTGGTCAAGAAGGAGCTAAATCTCCTGAATCTTCTGATTCAGAGGCTAGTTCCCAAGTTATAAAAATACAGCTTTTGGAGGTTTATAATTTGTTTTTAAGAGAACAGTTGGAAGCTGAAAAGAAAAATTGTAAAGAATACAAGGTTGTTTCAGTACCGAGATCAGATTTTGAAGCTCAGAAGCATCATTTAAGATAGTTCAAAGAAAATATCATTTCATTTGGAGATCTTAAGAGGATTACTGCCAAGATATCATGAGAATTTTGTTCATTAAAGGTTGTGTCTGTCAAGAAGATAAATTTATATGAATTTAAGTTGATGATAGTGGGAGAGTTTCAGTCTATCAGAGTAAGAAATCAAGAATCTACTTCTTCCCAACAGACATTGCCAAAATTTCTTAGGAAGTTTGAAGCAATTACCTCTATGTTGGTCAATTTTAATGATAGGATACACACTCTTTAGTATGATATCATTATTTTACATGTTCTTTTGTACAATCAAAGGCTTATGGTGAGTCAACTAAATTTAATTTAATACTGGTTGGGACTAGTGAATAATCAATTTAAAGACTAGTTGATCTCTTTCATTCAGTCAGAAGAAGCCGTGAGTGTGTTTATAAAGGTAAATTTGGTTGAAAGTTTTAAGGTTGGGAATTATTTGAGGAAGATACTTTAGAACTAAATAGAAGTGTTCAACCACCATTTCCAGAGCTTTTTGTTGAAGCTTATTGATCATAGTAGTGCAGTTCATGCCCTTCCTCATCTAGAAGAATGACTTATCCCTATTGGAACTGAACTCTTACCATTCATTTTGAAGCTACTTGTTGATTGTGGATTGTAACATGATTTTTAAAACATTTTAATGTTTTTTTAATTATGTTTATTCATATTTATATTTATTTATGTTTATTTCAGTTTAATAATTCACTAAAAATATTAGATTTATTTTTCTTATTCCATAATTCCTAACTATTCATTTATAGTTCTGTGCTATATCAACTGTGGTTTATTTCATTTATTCTTTCAAAACGATCTTTTTGATATCACAAAAAGGGGGAGAAGATTAAATTTTACGGAATGGAAAATATCTATGGGGGATATGGGGAGAATATTTTCAAACACAACATATTCTTTTGAAAAATATTATTTATTAAAATAATTCTGTAAAATTGAAATTTTAAAAAAATATATATCTACTTTTTTGTATTACAAATCCTATATTTTCTTTAATTTTTTAATGATTATGATATGTATTTTTTGATCATAAAAAATGGTGATATTGTTGGGTATGTATTGTGTCAACAATACTCTATATTTTAGGATGATTTTGATATTCACAAATACACCAATTTGTTTTCCAATGAAGTTTTGTTAAGTGAGTTTTATTAGAATTTACATTCTATTTAATGAAATTTAGCATTACTGTAATGATTCTGAAAACACTATTTTCATCCCTACATTGCAGTAAAAATCTATCACTTATGTACTGTATCAACCCTACATTACACTAATGAGTTTTCATTTTGATCATCATCCTTACATTCGGAAAATTGACTAGTGTATGGATCAACAACCCTATATTAGAGTCTCAATTTACTATTCATACTATGTGTTCGAGAAATTTGACTATATGGTTAATCAATGCTATGTTAGAGATTTTATGCCGATAAGGATAAACATGTAGATCATCATCCCTACACTACTTTGTTCCCTATGTTATATAAATATTGAAGTATGGTTGAGGAACCATATGTTGGTAGGAACCATATGCCATACAATGGAACCCTACACTAAGCAAGGAATGCTAAACTATGCAAAGGAACCCTATGCTATGAAAAGGAACCCTATGCTATGAAAAGGAACCCCAGGCTATGAAAAGAAACCCTACACTATGAAAATAAATCTTATGCTATGTAGCTCGACCCTATGTTTTGTTCTCAACAGATATGTTTTTCAAGCCGCATTTTTAATCCCGGATTTCTGCAACAGTCAAGTGAGAATTAAATATCGATTCAATGATCGTTTTGATTTTTTAAAAGAATGGTGTTAATAAATGAAAATCTATCCTATTTCTAAGGGAAGTTATTACTCTCCGGGAAAATTTAAATTCTAAATTCTGTGATTAATCTGGCGTCTATTGTGGATCTAAAATTATGAAGAAGGATATTTTCTTTATATATTCTATTTGTGTATCAATTTTATATATGGTATTTTTTATAGGGACCTATATTCTTCATTTACAATCATTCTTATAAAAATATTTTTATTGTGATACTATATTAAATGATCAATTCTGAAGGAAGGTACACTTTGGAGATATACATGTTCAATCTTTTATTTATGTTTATGTTGATACCTTCTTAAATATATTTTTAAAATTAGATCACTTTAGAATGTTTTATTCTTGAATATTGTCATTTCTGAAGAAGATCCATCAACTATCAATTGCTAATACTGTAATTGTAATGTATGACCAGTTTCAATAAATCAATCTCTTTTGATTAATTGTGTGTTTCAACTGCACATAATCAGTTGTGGTGGAGTATGAGCTTCTCAATATAAGTTATATATAATCAGTTCCCTGTTATGGAAACATAATAATTTTTATTTAGTCTTTTAAATGTATCAACTAGCTACACTCAGTTTTGGAATTTTTGGTCTTGTGATAATAGTACCATTATAGTGAAATTTACCAAGCTCACTGAGAGAGTGATTGGTAGAGTAAACTAGTGGATCTTTATGCCCCAAAATACTATAAAAAGATGTGTTCTTTATTTCCATTTATCTACTTCATATTTTAATATATAATAAAAACATTTCATATACACATATATAACAGAGGGTGTCAAAATCTTGAATTGTTGGAAAAATTTGAAAAGGCAAAGTTCACCCCGTCTTGTGCGCTAATTTGTATATTCTGACCTAACAACTGAAAGAAATAGTCAAAGAGAACAACTCAACCCAAAACAATAATTAAATTAACCTCATCCAAACACAAGGGGATTGACATGGTGATTATATGAATAACTCATTGAGTCTTCACCAATTATAGTTTGAGAGTAGACTCATCCAACCATGATAATATAAACACGGAAAGAAAATGGCATACCACGCACGTCTTCACCTCTCATTGAAAGAGAGTAACCAAATTCAAGGTGTGGATATATAATAATAATATATATATATATAAACATATATATGTTGAGTCAAAATAATCCAAAACGATAGAGTAATGGGATCTTCATCTCATAGCTCAACCCAAGAATAATTGTAGCCAATAGTTCCAAAAGTCCATAAATGATGCCTTGCATATCATGTGTCTTCCCAAATGTAACCGTCCAAGTGAAGCCATGAATTTTCACTGTGACACACAGTAGAGTGGCCAAACACTCTAAGTACAGTACTCATTACCTAGTACATCAGGGTTTTACACTCCGATAGTACTAGTAGATACACCATGCCCATACTGATTGGGGTTCCATTTAGTGTCTTGAGGACCCTCTCCCAATGCTACTAGGTGGTTCCACTTAATAAGGTAGAATAAATGCACCCATTTTGATGGTTTGTTTTACTCTATAGGTTGAGGAATTGTGCCATGGTGTGAAAATGGGTTTCTGTCTAGTAATAGAGGATATGTTCCCTACCTGGTAGGGGTTTCTATTTGGAATTTGAGGACCCGTGCGTTGCTTCTATAAGGGGTTCTACTATAGTCATTGAGGACCTGCACCCTATCTGATAGGGGGTTCCAATAATAAGGTTACTGTAGAAGACCCACACCCATACTAATGGGTAGTATCACTATAAAGGTAGATTAATCCACAACCCAACTCTACTGGAGGGTACAACTCGATGGTCTCTAGTGATTCTGCCTGATCACTGTCATCATTTAGTGTTGCCTAAACAAGAACCATGACTTGAAAAATTGAAATCATATCTCAAAAGCCACAACCAAGAGAACCATCACATTATACATGGATAAAAACTCATGATAAGATACTCATGGTCCAAAATCTGAGTCCAAATGAAGGAAATACAGAACCTTGATGTTTCCTCAAAAGATTTCAAGGAGTACACAGTGTGTGAGGGGACCCACAAAACATGTTCTCCTACTCCACCGCCTAGCCATGTCCCTAGCCAGCACATGGCTACCAAACGTGTATGAGTACACACCATGAAGTTTCACTACATGGAATGTCTAGGATTTTTGGGATAAGATCATGTCCTTCTAGAAGTGTCTATGTACTGACCCCATGTTTTTTTAACTTCAGTACATGATGTGTTTCTTCACATGAGGTTCCAACCATGTGATATAGCTATGTCCATGTAATCGGGCACATTGATGTATACCTATCCATGTACTACCACATAGGATCTAGGCCATGTGATCATCTATAAGGGTTCCTCATCTATGGAAGGGGTACATGGAATGTAGGAGGGCTACAGGATGTTCAATCCTTATCATTTTCTAAAACTCTTTCCACCGCCGCTAATGGTCTACACCTCATGTGTTCATCCTTATAATGGAAATGTAGTCAAGATTTTTCTAAAAAAAAGATTCATGATCCATATTCTAGATATGGCCATTTTCACTATTTTTTCTTAGATCCCACCTTGATTATGTCTAGGACGAGTAGATATGGTAGTGATTCAAAGTTTCCAGCCATCGTTCACTAGAAATAGATCTATATTCATCCTCAGTGGTTTGTCATTCAACCTATACTCACATACCTTCTATCAGAAATGATTCATCCCTTGGTTGGTGAAATGATCAACCAAAACCCATAAACATACTGGATATATCCATAATTCATCTATTTGTCCCTCGTTCACAATTCCATCGTGGTTCTGAGGGTCCTATTGGGATTAGTACCGTCTGACAATGTCGATCTGACACCATGTGTTCCAATCAGTGAACACCATGAAGAAAATAAGAAGAAAAGGCATAGGAACAATGTTTTAAACATCATTGTCTAAGAGTTCTTAGTTAATGATTAGGAAAAAGCATCTAGAGTTAGAAAACATTGAAAACAACCAATTTAAATTGGTACATGGGTGAATGAAAAGGCTACAATTAGTGCAGATTGATAGAAGGGATCAATCCACTAAGGTTTTTTATTTAAAATGGAATGAAACACTAATGTATGATTTATACCTGGATATTGGATAATTCATCATCAAAGATCATGTTCGCTAATGACTGGGAGGAGTCACTGCGTTCGCTGCATCCTAATCTACTACGATCCAGTGCTTAGGTGTCATCCAATGTGATTAACCAAAAAAAGGAGAAAATAGATCATTATTGGAAATTTTAGGATTATGAGTCTATCCCTAGGGTAATATCCATGGTATCAAATTTATAGATTTCATTCTGGTTTGAAATTAATGAAGGAATGAATCAATAATTAATTACTTCACTGAACGTACCCCTAATGAGTAAGGAGTCTAAAAGCCCCATGTCGACCAATTTTATGTCACGCCTAGGGTAAAAACCGCATTACAGACTAAACCATTGTTTCAATTTTTTAATCCAAGATTTAATTTTAGAATTATACCATTTTCTATAAGAAGTTACACTCATGCAATGTAAAATATTTTTAATAAATTTATGAAATTAATTTCAGGCACATCGGGCCTCAAAATCGCACGTCGTCTTAGCACATAGATCTGGAAATATATATATATATATATATATATATATATATAATTATTTCAAATGATTACAAGGAAAAACTGGATCTTTACATGATTCCCTCATTCAATAATTTCATCACAAAAAAAAACTAAACAAATAACTTGGGATACTAAGCCTGCATCTGCCTCTACCATTCCTAGTAACTATCTTACTTATTTCTATAATACAACAACATGAGAACCAAGGGGATATTATATATATATAGTTTCCTCTCTTGTTGATACTCAATCTCCACCGGGTGCTCTGAAAATGTGGATACGACCTTAATGTCCATCTCACCCTAGTCGATGATGTGCATAAGGTCATGTACATATCTCATCAATTGCGATACATTGAAAATGTCATGAACCATATCTAACTATGGGGGTCAGGATAGGGGGTAAGATACCTTGAAAACATGTTGCACGATGTCAAACAACCTGATGAACATAGGGGTTAGCTTTCCTCCCCAGCCGAACCTCCATAATCCTCATCGTTGGGAGACTCTTAGGAAAACGTGGTATCCTTTTCTCAAACTCTAGGGTCTTATGATGACGATCCATGTAATATTTCTATTTGATTTGGGCCATAATAATCCACTCATGGATTACTTGGACCTTCTCCATTATCACCTTCACCATCTCTACAACCACAAGAGATGTCTCACTGATCTCTGTCTAGTATAATGGTGGCCTGAAGGGTCTCCCATAAAGGGATCCAAAAGCTTCCATGCCAATGGTAGAGTGGTAACTATTGTTGTACACAAACTCTACCAAGTTCAGGTGATCCTCTGAGCTCTCTCCAATGTCTAATCAGAAAACCCTCCGAATATCCTCCCACAACTAGATAATGCATTCAGTCTTCCATAGGTCTAGTTGTGAAAGGATGTACTCATCCTCATTTGGGTCCCCAATGCCTCCAGTAGGCCTCTCCATTATCATGATGTAAACTGAATGTCATGATCAAAGACAATCATCAAGGGAACCACATGAAGGATAATGATCTCCCATACATACAAATTCCCTAAAATCTCCACTGAACTCTTCTCCCTAATAGCAATGAAGTGTACAGACTTCATGATTTAGTCAATTATCACCCAGATGGTTTCATGGACCTTCTCTACCCATGGAAGTCCTATAGAAAATTCTAGGTATATTTTATCCCATTTCCACTCCAGGATCCCAAGGGTCAGTAATGAACCTGATGAAACATGGTGCTCATCCTTCACCTACAAACAGGTGAGGAATCAAGAGACAAACCCTGTTATGCTCTGTCACATTCCAGACCACCAAAACTGACCCTGAGGGTCTCTTTACATCTTCCCCACATTAGGATGTATAGCTAGGGGTGAAGTGTGGAACTATCACAGCACATACTCCCAAAACATTATTGGGACCAGTTTCTATCCCTAGAAAAGGATGATGTGATTACCTCCTTCATAATATCTATCTTGTATGTCACCTATGGATATATTATCATGAAAGTACTCAAAATTGATTTATCCCACCTAGGACTCTCTCAAAAGATGGAGAGTTGGAAAATTCAATAACATTTTTTGTATAAAAGTCATACCCTCCTACTCTATCAGGGTCAACTACAAGGAGGATAACTAATCCAAATCCTCCTGTACTAATTGATCACGACACTTCTTTCTAAGAGAATCTACTATAATGAATCCCATAATTGGTGTATAGACTATCCAAAATTAATACTCTTGTAGGAAATCTAACCACCATTACTATATCTGGTTTAGGTCTCTTTGTGTGAAGACATATATGAGACTCTGATGTTCTGAGTAAAACACAAAGTGCTTCCCCAAATGGTAGTGCATACACATATTTAGGGAGAAGACTAATTCAATATATAGGTTGTGAGTTCCATAGTTCTGCTCGTGGGGTCTCAACTTCCTTAACCCACATATGATAACTTCCAACCGCTTGCACAAAAATGTAGTCGAGCCCAGGTCTTCAAGCATCAAATACACTAAAAACTCAATGATTTCCTATGATAGTATCAACACCAGATCACTAGTCATACTGATCCTAAACTCTTCAAAGGCCCTCTATCGATTACTAGAACAGGTGAACAACTACCCCTTCTGTGTTAGGGTGGTCAAAGGGGATGCAATTTTAGATAAGTTTTCCACAAAACTCTTGTACTACCTCTCTAATCCATGAAAGCTCTTCAACACTGACATGTTCTTGGTTGGATCCCGATAAAGAACTACATCTATATTTTATGGGTAAATAGGTAAACCATTATCAAAAATGACATGATCCAGAAAGTGAACCTCATGAATCTAGAACTGAAACTTCATGTTTTGTCCATAATTCTAGTTTTGTTGATGAAAATCTAGGAATATCCTTAAGTGCTCTGCATAATCCTCCTCCGATGTTGAGTAGATGATTATTTTTTCGATGAAGACAACAATAATCTAGTCCAAGTATGGCTTAAAGACTTGGTTAATCAAATCCACAAACACTATAGGTGAATTAGTCACACCAAATGGCATTACTAGGAACTCAAAGTGTCCGTAACAACATGCCAACTTTAGAATATCATCCTTGAGAACCCTAAAATGGTGGTAGAAATACTATAGATTGATCTTAGAGAGTCATCTTACTCTTTACAACTTCTCAAAGAGGTCACCGATCCTCAACAATGGGTACTTTTTTTTTATCATGTACTAGTTCAGATGATGATAATCTACACAAAGCTACAAGCTTTCGTCCACCCTTTTCACGAAAAACATTGGTGATTTTTCAAGGGACACACTGGTTCAGATAAAACCCTTCTCTATAAGGTCCTATAACTACAACCATATCTCCTAGATCTCAGTGGGGGCCATTCAATATGAAAAAGAATATATCGGAGTGGTATCAGGATGCTAGTAAATGCAAAATTGCATCTCCTACCTCGGAGGTAGTAATATAAAATAATCGGGGAATAAATCCATGTAATTATACACAAATGAAGGAACCAAGATTACTATAGAAACTATTGAACTGAGGGATATAATCACCAACTAATGGGTGATTTTTTTTAGCCTCCTACTCACAGAACCCACTTTCCCTTCCATGAGATCTCTCTCACTAGAAAAGGAGAATCTTTCCTCATAAGTGTGCAAGCATCTGACTTTTCTATGGTGATAGTCAATATAATATTGGACCATGGAAAACCAATACATACCCAATATTAAATCATAGGGTTCCATCTTGACCACCAAAATGTCCCATGTGAACCTATATGCACTAAGAGATAGCTCACACTGCCGACATATAAAAGATATAGATGAAGTTTTCCGTATAGGAACCTCAAGATGAAGTTGTTGGGCTAACACCTCAACTAGGATCTCCATCACTCACACCATGAGTATATAGATAAAGGAATTATTGGATTATATTTGTAATAATATTTATTCAAGAGTATAATAAACATAGATCATTCCTCTAATCATCTCATGTGTTTTGGGATCATAAATCACTAAATCCTACAGCTGTTCGTGACCCTAACAACAAGATTACTGAGTCTGATGTGGGATGCCTAATGGTGGTGGTGGAAGGATTCCATAACATCTTCCCCAATATAAAACTCCTCCTTCTCATATGATAAATCCTCCTCCCTAGGCCCCCCTGTCCTCACCTGGGAGTTCCTTGATCACATCGCTACGTTTTCCATGGCGGTCTATTTGCTATTTGCCCTTGCTGATTAGCACGTTTGGTCGGGAAGTCTCTTGCTATGTGACATCCACCATCACAAGTAAAGAACCAAACCTATATGGTATATCCTATCTCTATATGCTTCCCCTGACCATATGCCTAAGTCTAATCATGGGGATGTATCCTACACTGAGATCCTGGCATTTGGCATCTGCTAGCTACTACAGACGACGCAACTTTGTGTTATGTTGGATTTGGTTCCCTAAGGACCAACTTCATTGTACTTTATGATAAAACATTATTAATTGGATAAATATTAATAAACTCCTTATCACATCATGATTGTTCTTTTGTGTGACATAGTATATGTTAATGTCCTAAGAATTACTGTTACACTAAAAGGTCATAGCGGATCCCTGCTATGATGAGAACCTAGAAGTGCCATGACACTATTATTGAATAGATTTTCTATAGCTGGATGATATCATTTCAAGGGAAAAAATGATACAATATATCATATATGGGGACTCATGAAACTTTTAGGCACCTTCTCATGGTGTGTTCCCTTGGAAATATCTAAAAGGATATTATGAGAAATAGACCCACCAGTAGAAAATCCACATTAATAAGTTTCATTGGATGTTCCTATATATAGACATGTGTATTGGTCCTTATACATTAATAATATTATTATTGGGTATTATGAATCACACACTTATATGTATTGATGAAAATCAGGATGATAGATTTTCATGGGGAGGTAGGATATGTTGGGTGTGCCACGAGTAATACTACATTAATGAATAATGAGAGAACATATTTTTCACTTCTATAGAAGTAGACATCTCAGTCCCTTTTATGGAAGTGATACAGCCTAACTAAATCCATGACCATGGTGTTCTCTAAGAAAGTTTAATTTCAGGATGTCAAAGAATGAGAAATTGAGCACATGGGTTGATGGAACATGCATGAAACCTACTTGATTTGAGATACCAGGAAAAAATGGATTATATTACATGGTAAGTGCTCGTATGAGGTGACATGATTTTAAAAGATCAACCTCTTTCTCTTGGTTTCCTTGACTCGTTACTATGAAGTAATCTTGGACATTATGCAAGCCTACCAAATTCCAACAATAAAGAGGCCTTGAGCATCACACACTAAGTGTACCCAGTATATTAGTTAAATAATTTATTATTTAACAAGTTGAATAAATACTATTCCCAGTTGTGGTTTAATAATTATTCAATTATTCTGGATCTCATTTATTTTTTCACTAGTTATTCATGATAATATATTGCAGGCGGAATATATATTTATCAGCAAATAATGCAATTATATTTATTTAATAAATTAATAGTCATTATTCAAGGCCCGGTAAAAATTGAGGAGGATTTTCGGACCAAGTTATGGGTCTGATGATAAATAATATTAAATATTATTTGGTTAAATAATACTTAAATATGACATGAAAGTTAAGTACATGTGATGGAAATAATCGCTTTGCTATTACTATTTGACATGGGGTTTCACATAGAATAATAAAACAAGTATCAACACTTGTGATAATTAATTATTATTACCTAGTGAATTAAATTCCTTGTTATTCTATTATTTTATAATTATTCAATGGGAAATTCCACCAGATAACCAATAGTTGTGTGCACAAAATCCATGAAGAAAAGCTCTCAATCCTAGAGAAATATTCCCTCTCTAAGAATGCTCTCAAGAACGAGAGAGATCCTCCTCCATCAAATCTAGGAGAATACTTTGGAAGCTATTCTAAATGTGACGAAAGGAGAACATTGCAAGTGAAAGGATCTTCTATTCTAGCACCCATAGACTCCTTCGGAGAAGTCCGAAGATATGTGGAGCACATTTGGATCACCTCTAGAGGAATCCTATCCTTGTATTCTACATTGCAATGAATCCACACCTCGAACCTGTGTTTGAACACATCAACAAAGAAAGAATCACCTTGGAGGTAATTATTTAATTTAATTAAATTAATTATAAACAAAATATGTCAATCCTCTCTTATTGGTTATAGGTTCTATCTTTTGTATTTTATCTTTGATTCAATTTCATGGATATTGGAATTTATCATCATATTGCTCTCGTATTAATCATCGATCATGAAAATTTGAAAAGTTGGGTACAAATTAAACCTACACTTCTGCTGTTCCTGAAAAAATCAATTGGTATCAGAGCAGTCATGTTTTAATTTGTAATTATTTAAATAACTCATTGATGATTTGATTTAATAATTTAGTTTTTCAATTCATGTTTAATTATTATTGTAATTTAAATTTAGAGATATTTTTTCCTCTTTTGTTTCTCAAAAATCTAATATAAATGAATAATTTTATGATTAAAATTAAATCGAGGATCTCATTAGGAGGTGCTGATGGTTCTTTCCAGATAACATAAGAGTACACGTTGTGTAGTCAGATCTAAATGTTGTGTATTTTTGTTCAATGCATTAGGAGTAATTTAAAAATTACTAAATTTATGTGCATTTATCACATGTTGTGTAGTTAATTCTTTCACCGGGTGTTTACTAGACATAATAGTGTATGATTATCTAGATTACACGCCATGCGGCCCACTGGACATGGCATGTAGTCCCTTCAGGTTAGGGTCATGTCGTGTATCCCATACACATCTTGCCCGACTGGTGATCGTGTAACATCGCGTCAACATGGCGTGTGGTCCACTGGACACACCATGTACTCTGAATATTTTTTAAGTACACCTCATACACTGTTTCCCCAAACATGTACTTTAGATAGACGGTGAGGAGGGTACACCCTGTGTAGTTAGATCTATACACCGTGTACTTTTTCTTGATTACATAGATTTAAAATTTTATTATTATATTAAGTAACCCTGGAGACATGTACCTTCGTGTTTGAGTAAAGTTGGACACAACATGTGATAGGTGTTTGAGAGAGATATATAAATGTTTAATTTATATCGGTATAATTCTCAAATATTTACAAATCATGTATGAGTTGTATTACAATTATAATTCTGCGTTCATACTACATGTCAAGAAAAAAGTTTATACAAGTGTAAATACACGCTAGGTATTTTTGGATGGGTATTCACCAGGTTGCCTCCAAGGTAAAAGTTATGTACAAGGTTATGGATGAGAATCTCAAGGAAATTAAGAAAAGTTTTAAGATAAAAAGTATTTATTAATTAAAGATTATGATTAAACGATTCAAGAATAATTTATCTTAATAATAACGATTAAATAATTTAATTCTAGTTTTATTAAATGTGTAATTCATTTCATGAATGTGGATGATCATGAGCTAGACCAGACCTTTGTATGTGATTGGTTTCTTTTTAATTTATTTATTAAATTAAAATTATTGGCTTGTGTGCCTTATCCTCATTAATATGTAGGAACTTTATGACCATGGTATCTTTTATGTAAACCCCATTTTACCCCTCACCTACATGTGATTTAAAATAACATTTAATGGATGGATCTCCCAAGCTAGTGGAGGTGGTTCAAGTTAGGAGCCAAAGCGAAACCAATCCAATGAGATACAAAGGTGGATAGATGGAAATATTTAAACACAAACCATAAAGAGTTCAAAATTTTTCCCCCCTAGGTCAGTTTTATTTTATCAATTGATAGATAAACTAACCAATAGAATATCTCATGATCATGCCCTTTATTTATTTATGTTAGTTGTATGATTATTCATTATGGATGTTTGATGCGATCACACAATTAATTAACTAACAAGAATACAAGACGAAACTAAAAATAAAATGGAATATGCATAAATATTTTCTATACATGGTTAATCACTTAATTATATCCCACTTAATATTAACTATGTAATACCCCAAACTTCCATAGTATGCTTCTTTTTAAATAATTCAAATAGCTTGCAATATATGACACTCTGAGTTTGAGCGCACCACGAGTAGCAATTTAAAGAGTGGTTATGAATAATATTAACCAAAATTTGAATTTAATACACTATATATAATTTTAATATTTATCACATATTTTTTTAGTCATGATATAATAAGAAAGTTCAATTTTTTGAATAAAAGAAGTATTAAAAAAAGAAGTTTTACTTCCTTTTAATGGAGAACCCTTTTTAAATCTAATATTTGACACTTTTATATATTAAATTTTACAAAATGAAATTCATACTTATAATAGGGAAATAAAACTTTAGTTTGGATAAATTTTTAGTGTTTTCTGATAACATTCATATTTTAATGAATAGTGAGAAATACTGTATTTTAATTCTGAACTACTTTTTCATCTAATTTATTTATATTGTTAGATTATAATTTTAGTTGGTTTTAAAGTATAATTAGATTATTTTTTTATCATTTAATTTAATTTAATTCATTAGAAGTAATTTCACATTAAAATTCGATATAAACAAGTATCAATATTTTGATGGTTTTTACTTTTAAAAACCTGTTTTCTAGTTTTGACAATGAGAAGTAATTTTAAATTAATTAAAATAAATTTTGTGCTTTGACTTTGAAAAAATGGATTCCATATTTGGAATCATATAGTCTAAATTATTTAAATAGGTATATTTTATTTTTGGGCATTATGAATAGTAACTAGTAATTATTTTTATTTACCACAATTAAGGGGTAAAATAGGTAAATATGGGTAAAAATAATATTATAATAATATAAAACTACACTAACACATGTCCTAATATTATTAGATGAGTCATAAGTGACCAAAATAAATTCTTAGACTACTTTTTGGTCATTTGGGTGCCACTTGGGTGTGATAATGACATGTTATAATAATTAATTTAATGCAAAGAGAAATATAACATAAACATGTTTATTTTTACCAAACCAATTTTAATACAGGGTTATATAAATGATATATTTGAATATAAATAGTCATTAGAAGGATACAAATATTTCTCACATCATGGTGTTTTTTTTTTAATTTTTATACATTAAATAAATAAATTTATGTATGACACAATGATGATGCAATGATTACTTTATTAATTAATGATTTAAATAAAATATATTATAAATATTAAAATAAATGTAATTTGAAAATATTTTGTAAAGACTTGGATTTTTACATGTAATTTTTTAACTATATGGGAATATTACGAGTCCTTGAAAATTGACGGTGCGTGATTCTGAGGCCCAGTGTGCCCGGGATGAATTTTAGAACTTTTTTTTAAAAGTATGTTCAGTAAACGTTCGAGCGGGTTTTTGTAACTTTTGAATCGGTGCTCAGAATTGATATTTGAGGGCACCGTTGAACTCACATCGTTGATATTCACTTAAGTAGACCTTCACCTTGACCATAGTTGGTCGAGAGTGAAAGTTAATTTTTGTGTTTTTCGTGGAAATAAAAATAAAATAAAATAACAACGTTTATTTTATTTTTAACCTCCCATTTGAATGATCGGTGGTGGGGACCACCCAAGCTAGAAAACCCCCAATTTAAATCCATGGTTGTGGGGACCACCTGAACCCCTCTTAAAGAGGAAAACCTCTCAAATCACCAATTAATTAATTGAGCCAACTACAATTACTTAAATGTGTCAACTTTAATTAACTGTTAGAGTTATTAATTTAATTTATGTTGGATATGCACTTTATTGTTGGGGAAATCATTAGAAAGGGAGAGGAGTTATAGGGGAGAGATTTTGGAGAACTATTCTCTCCAATGAAGAACACCTCCCAAAAAAGATCATTCTCCAACTAAGAACAACCTCCGGAATCAAAGAACGAGGATGACGCTTGAGCCCAGATTGGAAGCATCTTACGGGAGCGACGAATGTCGATGTCCCCTCAACTTCATCTTCTACCTCTCGAGTCCTCTGAAGAATGAAAATTTAGGGTTTTTTGTTGATTTATACCCCATTTCTGAGTTCCTGTTGACCCCCTTGATTTGAGAATAGTATTTCCACTTGTTACCGTTCTAACGCGGAGGGTGTGGGCCAAACGAACGCGGCCCGACCCCTCCATAACCTTTGTGGAATATTTGGTGGTTCTAAATCGATGAAGACGTCCCGAGATGAGTGTGGGAATATTCATAATGAAGAATGGGCCACCGGGGTGCGGTCAGTGACACGAGGAATGTCGCCGGTGACCCGTGCCGGCAACCGGCACCGATGGGGCTCAGGAGCTGCGGAAAACACACCGGTCGGCCGCGAAGATGGCAGCAGTGCAACCGCATCACTGAAGAAGGGTCGTGGCCTATTGGCTGTGGTGGAGAAAGGGTGGTGGTCGGTGCACGATTGGCCGTGCGAAGGGGTGGTGGCGCGCGTCTTCACTGCCCGACAGAGAAGGGTCGCGACGCGATGCCGCGATGGCGATGGAGGGGCGACCGACGCGCTATCAGCCACCGGTGATGGTGCGGCACACGACCATGACATGCAGAGGAGGAGGGCTGGTCGTCCGACCATCCGCGTGCTGAACGAACCCATGGGCTGGGCTGGACCCAGTGGGTCGGGTCGGCCCGACCGGGTCGGACGAGACCTAGACCAGTTTCAACCCTTTTTGCTCTTTCGTCCATATCTTGAGCTACGTGCATCCATTTGAAAAAAAATCTGCGGAACCAGAAACCTTGGATCATGATGGTTCTTTTGATATACCCCACATGGGTTTTGGATAGAGTTGGGGTATGTCCAGATTGGATCGAACTCGAATCTAACCAGGCCCTCAGGACTAAAAGGTTAATAACTTACAGACTGGGCATCCGATTGACACACCATCTGTTGTGTTGAGACCCCTATTACATGGCGGTACTTTTTGATACTTATTATTGGGTCTTCCTGGAAGTTGGAGTATCGACTTGTGGCTTGAGGAGCGGACCCTCCTGGAATCAAGCGAGCTTAGTGCGAGAACCCTATAGCTGGCTGTAACATGAGAAATGGATTTAATATGGGTCTGTATTTTGGGATCCTAAATGGGTCTGTGTTCTAGTATCCCTATTGGATCCGCTATAGGAATCCACGTGGGAATACTCTAGGATCCTATGTCGGTCTGCTGTACCAGGATCCTATGTGGGTCTGATGATTTTGGATCCTACATGGGTCTGATTATTTAGGATCCTATGTGGGTATCCCTCTTAATAGAGTAAGATGATTCATTAGTTTCATATAATCATCTTTACTACCGTACCTATGATATACCTTATGTGATCTAAGTCTTTACCTTTGTGGTAATCATCTATGTGGTGTACCTTTTTGGTACTTACCTTTGTGGTGATACCTTTGTGGTATTCTTCTATGTAGCATACCTTTGTGGTATTTACCTTCATGGTGATACCTTGTGGTATTCTTCTATGTGGAGTACCTTTGTGGTACTTACCTTCATGGTGGTTACCTTCATGGTATTCTTTCCTTCGTGGAATAGTTGTACTTGGCTAAGGATTTGGGCCTTGTGTTTCCTCATGAATGAGATGGGTATACTGGATAACTTAGGAATATGTATGAGCATATAACTAATTAGGGTTATCACCTGTTAACATGATTTTTGGTTTATCCTTTGTGGATTTTGTGAGACCTTAAGGGTCTCGAGGTTCCTACTGAGTATCGTTATACTCACCTCTGCATGGCCTATGCCCACACCTTGTTGTGTTCGGTGCAGACGATGGAAAACACTGACTAAGGACGAGGATACCAAAACTGGAGGTAGCTCAGAGGTGGACATTAGACGATGCATACTACTAAGACAACCGTTCAACAACTGCACCTACTCTTCAGGTAGGATCCTTGGTGGGTGTTCACATGAGATATTCAGTTTACTTGTACTTTACAGTTTTCTAATACTTTTCAGTTGGGCTTGTATTCTGGCCCCTTTTACTTACTATACATGTTATTTTTACTATACAGTTTACTGGTGTTCATACCTTTTTGTGTTCTTGGTTGAGTGTGTTTATATGATATAAAGGTAATGCCTTCCTTATTTTAGGGAATTCTCTTTCCGGTGATAGTCGCCAACCCCTGGCCTATGGAATGTGGGCTTGGTGTAGTCACATCATGGGCCCTGGGGGACGGTTCGTGACCAATTGGTATCAGAGGAGTCGGTTCTACCATATAAAATTTGACTTTGGTCTTTTAACGACAATGGTGTTAGGTGTTATAATTATGATTATCAGTTTAGGGAATCCATTGTTGGTGTGGCGGCCGACGTATCCATACAGCAGGACCCTAACTTCTGATTTCGGACTCAGTGCATGAAAACAATGATTGTGTGTGTGTTTTGAAAAGTTTTCTTTGTGAAACTATTTTAGTCAGCTCACTAGGTATAACTTATGGACCGTGGTGCACCTGTATTGTTTCTGGATGCCTCCACACAGACAGCCAGCTAGGGTTCCTGGTATAGTATGCAATGATACCCCACCGAGCGATGAGGCCTCGGTGCAGGGCCCTATATCAGTAGAGGCATCGGTGGTGGCACCAGCGGTATCATTACCCGTTGGACCACTGATGCCACCAGCCCTAGTAGCAGAGGGTGCATGCCGCCTGAGCGTGTTTCATGAGTTCTGACGCCAGAGGCCACCCAAGTTCAGTGGTTAGACGGACCCACAGGTGGCAGAGGATTGGTTGGAGGCTGTGGTGAGAGTTTTCTGACTGGTAGGGACACCAGCTGAACTCATGGTGATCCTTGCCGGTAGTCTTCTACAGACAGCAGCAGACAGATGGTGGAGCTTGATGCTCCAAGTTCACGATGAGGTGACACTTCTCTGGGTAGACTTTGAGATCCTGTTTCAGGCAGATTTTCTCCCAGGGACCCTTCACACAGTGCACATTTAGGAGCTTCTTCATCTACAGTAGGGCAACATTATTGTGGATTAGCACTCATAGAGGTTCAGCGACCTCTCATGCTACTCCACCGGTATGGTACATGACCCATTCTTCAGGGCCCAGACCATCAAGTAGGGACTCATGCAGGAGATCGGGGCTTCGATGATTTCTCTCAGCATCCCGATGCAGGTGGGGGTGTTAGAGAAATCTCTCTTAGTGGAGAGTTTTCTTGATGAGAACTCGCCAGCAGCGAGACCCACCGCCGGGCGTCACGTATTAGAGTATTCTGCAGCTGGTAGCAGATAGATGTCACAGAGGTCCAAGTGGACCAGACCTATAGGTGGACGAACTCAGGATTCATGGTCAGTTGTGTGGGGCACCAGAGATAGAGCAGTCACGCGAGGTGCAAGCAGTGTTACGCATGCGGTGGGAAGGGTCACATGGCTCATGAATGTCAGATCCTTCGTACAGATGATCAGCAGACAGTTGAAGGACCGCCCAAGCAGAGACAGAGGTTTGACCGAGGAGGTTCGCAAGGAGCAGGCGGACTTGGCAGAGGAGCTGGACATGTATCTGGAAGTGGGTGATGATTTGAGGTGTTACCACCACCACAACCAGGTAGACCACCCCGACCACAGGGAGTAGGTGGACAGGGGCGAGCTCAGCTCCAGGCAGCTGAGGCGTATGACCATGGCGCTCCAAAGATGAAACGTGGTATGATCTGTGTCTAATCCACCTTAGCTGTAGTACTTATAGACATAGGTGCCAGTCATTCTTTTATTAACACTGCCCTAATTTGGAGCTCAGATATTCTAGTGGAGCCATTAGCTTCATCCTTACATATAGATACTTTTATGGGAGAGGATTTGACGATTACACACTGGTTTCAGTAGTGTGACATTACTCTAGTAGGTGAGAGATTTAGCTGGGATCTCATAGTAGTAGTGTCGAGACCTTATGATGTTATCTTGTGTATGGACTAGTTATCTACAATCCATGATCAAATTGACTGTATTAGGTGAAATGTGCGGTGTGACCGCACTGATGGGACAAGGTTTACCTTCACCGGTGAGAAGGGAGCCTTTGCAGCATATAATGGACTTACCTGAAGGGGAGTTCAACCGATCACTTATCAGTTGGATAGCCTTACCCTCATAGTGGTTGATGTGGAGAGTTATAACTATACTGTAGTGGTGGACTAGTACGTGGATGTCTTCCCTGATGATGTTCCGGGTCTACCTCCTCATATAGAGGTAGAATTTTACATTGACTTGTACCCCAGGATGACACTGATATCTACACCAGTGTATCCGATGGAACCTACAGAGCTTCATGAGCTGTGGGTACAGCTGGAGAACTTACAGGGGAAGGGGTTTATTCGGCCCAGTGTTTCTCCTTGGGGTAGCCCTGATTTTGTTCTCCAAGAAGGAGGAGGGGTGTTTGAGAATTTGTGTTGACTATCGGCGCCTGAACGAGGTGACTGTGAAAACAAGTAGCAACTTCTGAGGATTAACGACCTCTATGATCAGCTGAAGGGAGAAATATGGTTCTCATAGAAAGACCTTAGGCCGGGCTATCACTAACTCAGAGTACAAGATGAGGACATACCTAAGACGACTTTTAGATGTTAGTACAACCATTATGAGTTTTTGGTCATGCCGTTCAGCATGAAAAACACTCTATCAGTGTTCATGGGGATCATGAATATGATCTTTCATCCATATCTTGATCACTTTTTAGTAGTCTTCATCACAACATTCTAATATACTCAGCTAATGGGGAGGAACATGATTATCATCTGCAGATAGTTCTGGACACACTCCGAGAGAACTGGCGTTATGGTAAACTCTCAAAGCACCAGTTCTGGATCTAAGAGGTTCAATTTATAGGACATGTCTTTTCAGAGGCTGGAGTTGTGGTGGATCCAGGGAAGATTTAGGATGTACTTGATTGGGATCCACCCAAGAGTGTGATAGAGATATGAAGATTCCTGGGTTTGGCCAGATACTACCAAAGGTTTGTTCCATATTTCTCTAGAGTTTCAGCACCTTTATTAGAATTAACTAAGATAGGGAATCCCTTCGCGTGGTCAGAGAAATGCCAGCGGAGTTTTTAGTAGCTTAGGCAGAGAATGACTATTGCCCCCATCTTGTGGCTTCCGGAGGAGGGCATTGAGTATGTATTATATTGTGACACATCAGGGACCAGGATCAGATGTGTCCTAATGAAGGAGCGAGTAGTGATCGTGTATGGTTCTCGACAGTTTAGACAACATGAGCAGAACTATGCTACCCATGACCTAGAGTTAGTAGCAGTTGTCTTCACCTTGAAGATGTGGCAACATTACTTGAAGGGTGAACATTTTACAGTCTAATCTGATCACAAGGGTCTCAGGTATATCTTCTATCAGAAGGACCTGATCCTGAGACATCGATGTTGGCATGAGTTCCTCTATGACTATGACTTTGAGATAGTATATACTTTTGGGAAGGGGAATGTTGTAGCTGATGCACTCAGTAGGAGATCTGGTATACAACTGCTATGTGAGGTGACAAAGCAGGTGGCTGTATTACAGATATCCTTTGTGGATCGAGATGGAGCAGCTTATCTTTAGTCTCTTATAGTCACTCCCCCACTTCATTAGTGTGTCAGGTAGGCACAGTGCAGGGACACAGAATATGAGGATCAACGTTCCTAGATATCCATAGGACATGAACCTGATGGATTTTTTGAAGGTGGGGAGCAGGTCATCTTTTTTAGAGGATGTAATATGGTACCAGTGTTGCTTTTGGAGGAATTATTAAGGGATTTACACATATCCCCTATAGTGGTACATCCAGAAGTGTAAAAGATGTACCAGGACCTCTGACGATAGCACTGGTGGCCAAGAATGAAGAAAGAAATAGCAGAGTTTATCTCTCAGTGCCTCACTTTTCATCAAGTAAAGGCGGAGCATCAGGTACCACCAGGCTTAGTTCGGCCTTTAGAGGTCCTAGAGTGGAAGTGGTATGGGATATCCATGGACTTCATGATAGGAATTCCACATACATCCAGGGTTCATGATTCTATATGGGTGATCTTCGACTGACTCACCAAGTCATCTCACTTCCTACCGATCAGAGAAAAGGGTTTAGTAGAGAGCTCGGGATGCCTATATGTGCAAGAGATTATACAGCTACATGGAGTACCCTCGATGATTGTCTCCGATTGTGATGCATGTTTCACTTCCAGTCTATGGAAGGGGTTGTAGTAAGATTTCAGGACATATCTTCATTTGAGCACCACCTTCCATCCTTAGACGGATGGCCAGAATGAGCGAACCATTCAGACCCTTGAGGACATGCTGCGTGATTGCATCCTTGACATTGGTCGCAGCTAGGAGGAACACATTACCTTGTAAAAGTTTGCATAAAACAACAACTATCACTCCACCATTGGGATGGAACCATTCGAGGATATGTACGGCCAACCTTGCAGATCTGCTTTGTACTAGACTGACACAGGGGAGTCAACACTCATGTGACCAAAGATGGTACGTGCTACCATAGAGAAAATGCAGATCATCTAGAAGTGAATGAAGACTGCATAGAGCAGACAAAAGTCTTATGCTGATAAGAGATGGAGACCTCTAGAGTTCGAGTATGGTGACCACGTCTTTCTACGGGTCTCACCTCGATGAGGTTTGAGAAGATTGGCCAGGGCGTAAAGTTATCTTTGAGGTTCATCGAACCCTTTCAAGTCCTCATCAGAGTTCGTGAGGTGTCTTACCGCTTAGCTCTTCCACCTAATTTGCACCCGGTGCTTGACGTCTTCCACATATCCCAACTGAGGAGATACGTGCACGACCCATCTCACATCATCGACCACAGCGAGCTGGACATCGACGATGGGTGACGTTTATGGAGTTTTCAGTGGAGATTGAGGATTTACAGGAGCGGATCCTTCGTGGGCAGTCGATACCTTTGGTTCACATGCATTGGTAGCACGAGAACCTCCAAGAGATCACATGGGAGCAGGAGGCCCAGATTCGTGATCTGTACCCCCACTTTTTTTCCTAGTTTCTATGATGTGGCTTTCGGGGAGGAAAAGCCTAGAGGAGAGGATAATGTAAAGAACATGATTTTACATGTAATTTTTTTTAACTATATGGGAATATTACGAGTCCGCAAAAATTAAAGGTGCATGATTCCGAGGCCTGGTGTGCCCGAAATGAATTTATGAACTTTTTTTTAAAGTATGTTTAGTAAACGTGTGAGAGGGTTCTTGTAACTTTTGAACCGATGATCAGAATGGAAATTTGAGGGCACCGTTGAAATTTCAGTGTCAATATTCACTTAAGGAGACCTTCACCTCGATCACAGTTGGTCGAGGGTGAAAGTAAGTTTTCATATTTTTCATGGAAATAAAAGTAAAATAAAAGAACAAATTTTATTTTATTTTTATCCTCCCATTTGAATGCTCGGTGTTGGGGACCACTTGAGATAGGAAACCCCCAATTTAAATCCATGGTTGTGGGGACAACCCAAACCCCTCTTAATGGAAAAAAACTCTCAACTCTCCAATTAATTAATTGATCCAACTACAATTAATTAAATGTGTGAAATTTAATTAATTGTTAGATTTATTAATTTAATTTATGTTGTCTCCTCACTTTAATGTTGGGGAAAACTTTGGAAAGGGATAATATTTATAGGGGAGATATTTTGGAGGATCATTCTCTCCAACGAAGAACACCTCCCAACAAAGATCATTCTCTAACGAAGAATGACCTCCAAAATCAAAGAACAAGGACGACGCTTGAGCCCGAATCAGAAGCATCTTGTGGGAGTGACGAATGCTGAAGTACCCTCGACTTCATCTTATAACTCTTGACTCCTACAACGAATGACAAGGTAGGGTTTGTGGTTGATTTATAACCCCTTGCTTTTTTATTGTCGACCCCTTGATTCGAGAACAATATTGTCGCTTGTTACCATTCTAATGCGGAGGATGTGGGCCAAACGAACATGGACAGACTCCTCCGCAACCTTTGTGGAATCTTTGGTGGTCCTAAATCGAGGGAGACATTCCAAGACGAGTGGAAGAATCTTTTGAATGAAGAACGAGCCATCAGGGTATTTCCGGTGACCAGAGGAATGTCGTTGGTAACCTGTGTTGGTGACCGGCACCGATGGGGCTCGGGAGTGGCGGCCGGCACATCGGCTGGTCGCGATGACGGCAGCGGCGCAACTACATCGTCGGGGAAGGGCCGCGGCCCATCGGCCGTGGTGGAGCGAGGGCGGCAGCCGATGTACAAACGACCGTGTGAAGGGGCGGGGGCGCGCGTCTGCGCCGCCCAGTGGGGAAGGGCCACGACGTGAATCTGCGATAGTGAGGGGGGTGCATCCTGCTCGATGCCAGCCGCCGGTGATAGCGTGGCATGCGATCTCACCGCGTGGATGAGGAGGGTTGGCCGTCCGGCCAGCTGCGGGCCGAGCGGACCTCTAGGTCGCCACCGCGGGCTGCACAATGAGCTTCCACCAAGGGCCGCCACCACGGGCCGCACCGCAGGCTGTCATTGCGGGCTACTACTGTAGGCGGGGTTGGGCTGGGTCGGTCCGATCGGGTCGGACCGGACCCTAACCGGTTTCGATCTTTTTTTCTCTTTTGGCCATATTTTGAGATACGAGCATCCACTGATGAACCGTCTGCGGCATCGAAAACCTTGGATCTAGAAAGTCCTTTTGATTTACCCCACTTGAGTTTTGGATAAAGTTGGGGTAAAACCGGGTTGGATCGAACTCAAATCCAACCAGGCCCTCAAGACTAAAAGGCCAATAACATAGAGACCGTGCATCCGATTGACGCACCATCTGCTGCATTGAGACCCCTATTACGTGGCAGTCCTTTGTGATACTTTTCTTGAGACTTTGTGGAAGTGGGATTATCAACCTGTGGATTGAGGAGAGGACCCTCCCAGAATCAAGCGAGTTTACTGCGGGAACCCTGTAGCTGGCTGCAACATTAGAAAGGGATCCTATGTGGGTCTGTGTTTTGGGATCCTACGTGGGTATGTGTTCCAGTATCCATCTTGGATATACTCTAGGAATCCATGTGGGACTACTCTAGGATCCTACATGGGTCTGATGTACTAGAATCATACATGGGGTGATGATTTAGGATCATATGTGGGTCTGATTATTTAGGATCCCATGTGGGTCTACCTCTTAACAGAGTAAGATGATTCAGTAGTTACATCTAATAATCTTTACTACAATACCTATGTTATACCTGATGTGAGATGAGTCTTTACCTTTGTGGTAATCATCTGTGTGGTTTATCTTTGTGGTACTTACCTTCGGGGTGATACCTTTGTGGTATTCTTCTGCGTAGTGCACCTTTGTGGTATTTACCTTCGTGGTGATACCTTGTGGTATTCTTCTGTGTGCATACCAATATGGTACTTACCTTCATGGTGGTTACCTTTGTAATATTATTTCTTTTGTGGAACAGTTGTACTTGGAAAAGGATTTGGGCCTTGTGTTTCCTCATGAATGAGATGGTTATACTTGATAACTTAGGTATATGTATGTGAATATACCTAAGTAGGGTTTTCACTTGTTAAAATTCTTTGTGGTTTTTCCTTTGTGGATTTTGTGAGAACTTGAGTGTCTCGGGGTCCTTACTGAGTATCATTATACTCACCCCTGCACGGGCTATACCTGCACCTTGTTGTGTTTGGTGTAGACGACGGACAATGCTGACTGAGGATGAGGATACTAAGACTGGAGGTAGCTCAGAGGTGGACCTTAGATGAGGAATCCCATAGAGACGACCATTCGAGAGCTGTACATACCCTTCAGGTAGGATCCTTGGCGAGTGTTCATTGGAGCTGTTTAGTTTACTTGTACTTTCTAGTTTTCTTCTACTTTCTAGTTGGGCTTGCATTTTGGACCCTTTTACTTAATATAAACACTCTTTTTTACTATACAGTTTACTGGTGTTTGTATCTTGCTGTGTTCTTGGTTGAGTGTGTTTACAGGATATAAATGCAATGCCTTCCTGGTTTTAGGGAATACACCTTTCAGTGCTAGTCGCCAGCCCCTGGCCTATGGAAGGCGGGTTTGGGGTAGTCACAACACGTGTCCCGGGGGACGGGTCGTGACATATTTATTCCATACATAAATTTTATGGATGATTATGACATGTTATCTTTGATCTAATGTAGTTTTTTAGAATGAATATATTTGTTATGACTTTAAAAAATAAATTACTAAATAATGTCAAAATTGACATAAATGATTTTTAAAAAAATACTATTTTATAAAATGATACAAAAGTTATAAAAATCTATGATTCGTCAAACTGACTTAAATAATGTTAAAAATTTCATTAATGATCCACTTTATATTCTGTTTTCATTTTATAGTAACAATATTAACCATGTAGTGTAAAAATACAATCAAACATGGCAAAAGTTAAACTCTTTTACTAAGGGTTAAATCTAAATGATAAGATTAATTTTTGGACCTAAAAATGTATAAAACCTATTGGTTGAGTGGATTTAGACCAATAATAATCCTAAACTTGAAATAAATCAATTTGGATCCATTAGAAACCGAAAATAAATTTGTAATAAATTAATATTTTAAGATCTTAAAAAAGTGCCCCTGACATCTCTTATAAAATAGAACATCTCCTTCTATTTAATTCACACCTCCAATGCCATTTTTCTCAGCCAAAACATTCACATTTACTCTCCCATATTCACTAACTTTATCCTAGAGAAAACACTTTGGGCATAATACCAACTTAATGAGTCCTTTTGTGCAAATAAAAAGGAGATACCCGAAAAAGAGGTAATTGTTTTATCAAACTCTTTAAAAGTTATTTCTTCTTATAATTCCATTTACTAAATTTTAACCAAAATAAAATAATAAATCTAGAATCTAATATAATCTTAGATGTTTTTATAATCATGGATAAACCATATTACTCATTTTACCCATCCTATGAAAAACAACATCACCATGCATATGTACGTACGACTTACCGTCTCCACACCACGGTGTTAACTGTTTTTCATATATACTTTATTTAAATGTGAATAATGATGAATATAAATTACTTAAATAATAAATATAACATTATATTATTTCTATTCAATTAGTATTCCTTCCTATTCTATGCCATTTAACCATTATGTTAATGATATCATCACTCGTGCATACATATGACTTAACGTCTCCACAACGTGTTGAGATTCAACTTCCACGTTCATCATACAAAAAATGATTAAGAAAATATATATTAAGAATAAGTATAAAATATATGAAATAATAATTCTACTAGAATTATATATATATATATATATATATGTGTGTGTGTGTGTGTGTACATATATGTCATTCACTTCCACTAAATATGATAATAAAATGAAAACATCGTTCATGAGTATGTATGTCCTATCATCTCCATGAATAGTGTATTCCATTTCATATATCTATCTATTATATATTTTTATATTCTGAATGTATATGATATATAAATAATTTTATCATAACTTAAGTAATATGATCAAGAATAAAAATTGAAAACATGTGCGATAAAGAAATCGATTATTACCTGAAACATTGCATTAACTTGAAATTATTAGTAAATGAGTAATATAAAGTCATAAAACAGTCATATATGATATCATAAATATTATTATGATTCTGGTACAATTTAATAATATGTTCAAAACCATTATACAAGAGTTTTGGATACATATTAATAGTATCTTACTTAAGGTAGGGTTTAATTTTTCAATCTCATTATTATTCGAGATTGTTTATACGTAAGTATCTACTAGGATATATTTATCTTCCACATCCATGATTCTTATACATTTATTTCAAAATAAATTTTCTATTCCTATATTATTTTTGAAATTCATTTATATCAATGTTTCATTTTTTATAAAACGTTTTGAAAGGAATATTTTTGTCTTTTTCCAAATGAGGTACTATATGACTTTTTCGACAAATTACAAAAAAGAATGTTTTTTAACTTATACGGTGTGAGTAGATATTTTCTTCCATTATGAAGCCTTATCTTGATTCTTACCTTGCAAGATTAGTAGGTTATTTTCAAATGAAATTTTCTCTTTTATAATTACACAAGCTTTCAAATGATTTAAAGTAAAAAAGAGAAATTTCTAAAAGAGTTTTAATGATTTTGTTAGATCATTTTCAAATATGTAAACAAAATTTGTTGGATTTTATGCTTAATTAAGGTTAATATATTATGATACAATCATCCATATTGTATTTAAGGTTTTATGATATGTTTTATTGTGGATGTTTTATTTTTTATGCCATTAATAGCTTATGGTTTAAGTATTTACATTTCATATGCTAGTTTTAATATGAATGTTTATGTTGGTTATGTTTAACCCTTTAATAAGAGGAATGAATTTGACTTTGAAAGTATCTAGAAGGGACCAATATAGCACCTCAATGAATCAGTAGGTCTTATGAGATAATTATGTTTGGTTTTTGGTTAAGGTATTACCCCATTATATATGGTGTCTTAGACGAAGCCTTGATAGTGTTTTTAAGATGGCTCACATTATGTATTCCCTCTTTATTAGGTTAGTTATTAAATGTGATTATTCAACTAGTAGAATATCCATATGTGTCTTTATATGGTATTGTTTGATTTATTCTTTCCATATTGTGTTCAAGATTATGTTTAAAAGGCTATTGTTTTTATTATAAATCTTGACTTAAATGTTTTTTCTTATTTGTAATAGATTCTGCTGAATTATTTACCCTTACTGAGCATCTGAGGCCACCACTTTCTTACGTCTGATTTTTCCCAGTATGCCAAGAAGTGTTTTAATATTGATATGTAGGGTTAAGATAGGGTAATAATGGCATACTCAAAGGATTACGTATATTATTTGTTAGAAATTGAAATGTATTGTTCTTGTATGTAATCTGTTTTCCAAGATTTATAAACTGATAAGTCATTTGGGATTTGATTCCTTGTAATCATTCCAATGTATTAAAATAATTCACCGGCTCCGAGCAACCAAGGTTAGGGCGTTACAGTTGGTATAAAAGGAAGTTTATAAATAACATTAGAAATAGATTTAGAAAACTTAGATTCGGGATCATAACCCTAAGATATAATTTTTGGATAAGTATAGAAGAACCCCCTATAATTTTCATAAAGTAAAGATTATGTGGATATTCCAAGAAATAAATCACTATCTGGATACTACAAGTGGACATGGTTCTGGAATAGATATACCTAGGGGTGGAAACTCTGACAAGGTGTTTCGGGCTTGACTCGGGGTAACCTGGAACACGACAATAGGTCGTACTGTGCACCTAGTTTGACAATACTGAGGGATAAGCTTTAGATAATTAATATTTTCTTTAAAAACCATTATAAATGATTTATGATAAAATATGTCCTCAAAGGAACCATATTTATGATTATGGATTAGATATGCATAAGTTTTTCAATTTATGTTAAGTATTTTACTAGTTTGGAGTAATGAATTATGATTTATAACCTAATATAGAGTATTCCATTGTTTATAAATGGATCCTAGTGGAAGTATCAACATATATAATCCATGTAGGGATTTCTATCCAATGAAAGATAATTATTGTAACAGCCCAAGATTTTATAAAAAAATATTCTTTTTAATATTAATGTCTTGTGTTGTACGCTACACCAAAAGGATCTTGCACAACACACATCCTTGACTTGTCTTGCATTACACGCAATCGCGACCTTCCTCGATAGCGTGTGTAGTACGCAATACCGAGTTTCACTAAACAACGATATGCTATAAAAATATTATTAAAACTAGCCGTTATGAATAGTAATAACCACTTTTTGAGATCCAGTAAATCTTATTTTTCAAAATGGACTTTATTTTTGGATTCGGAGTATCGAATTTAGCCTAAGGTGAAATTTTGGTACTTTTCGGATAACTTTCATATTCTGATGAATAGTGAAAATTACTAAATTATAATTAAAAACAACTTTTTTAATCGAAATAATTAATAGTGATAAATCATTAATTTGAGTGGTTTTAAAGTATATTTAGAATATATTTTTACAATTTAATACAATGTTGGTCATTGGATGTAGTTTCACATTTAAACTAGACATAAACAAGTGTCAATCTTTTGATAGATATTGTTTCTTAAAAACACGCTATTTGTTTTAACAGCGGGATTTAATTATAAAATTAATTAATGCAACTTTTATGTTATGAATTTGGTAAAATAGACTTCATTTTTGAATTCGGAATATGAAATATAGCTTGGGATGAAATTTTGGCATTGTTCTGAAAAACATCAATTTTTGATGAATAGTGAAACTACTAAGTGGTAGGTTAAAAACTGAATTTTGCATAAAACTTAATTTTACCGCTTCTGTGAATGGAATTTCGAAAATCCGAGAGACACGGTTAATATCAAGGACTAAAATGTGGTTCAATGAGATGAAAATAATTTTTTGGTGAATAGTAACTTTTTACTTTTTTTACCACGGTAAATAGTAAATAAGGTAACTAAGGGTAAATATGATATTAATATTACCCTAACACATGTCCTAATTCTATTGGACAAGTGTAATTCGACCAAAAACAAACTTAGGAATAAAATATGACCATTTAGGCCCACTTGGATTAGATTAGGACATTTATTATTAATTTATTTAAAGAAGGGTTAAAATAGTTAAAATCAAAGTTTAATAAGTAAATCATTTTTAATATGGGGTTATACATAAGATAAATTCGACTATAAATATTCATTAGAAAGCTAAAAAGATTTCCTACATGATGGTATTTTATTTGTAATTTTTAGACATCAAATAATATAATATATTTATGACACAAAAATGATGCAGTAATTATCTTATTAATGAAATATTGACATAATTGATAATATAAATACAAAAATAAATGTAATTTAAGACTTTTTATGAATTCCACTAATTTTCTAGGTTACTATGATATATTAGTGTTGATTTAATCAACTTGGTTCGAACATATAATTCTGTTATGACTTTCACAAAAATCATATATCAAATAGTGTCAAAATTGACACAAAATAGTTTTTAAATCAAATATTATATTATTAATTGTTATTTTATTCCTAAAAATATAAGGTTCGGCCAAATGACTTAGATAAGGATATATATATTAATAATAAACAATTTGGGGTTCGTTTGGCATGTTATAGTAAGTGTATTTACCATATAGTGAAAGCAAACAAAAAGACACGGTAAAAGTTAAATTAATTAACTTAGAGTTAAATCTAATTGATAAGGTTAAAATAATATCTTAAACTTGTCTAAATTCTATTGGTTGATAGGAGTTCGACCAATCCTTACTTTAGCTTCGAAATAAGACCCTTTGGAACCATTATAAACCGATTTTGACTTTAATATAAAATAATATTTTGAGATATTCCTAAGGTGCCCCTCTCCTCCCCTATAAAAGGACACCTCCTCCCCCTCCTCCTCACACCAATTTGAGCACTCAAGCTCGGCCAAACCCTGCCAATTTCTCCTCTCCACTTCCCTAGCAACATCCTATAGGTTCTGGTCTTCCTCAAAGACCAATTTTAGTGCCCTAAGAGGAGGTCTCAAAGAGGCACTTCAAAGAAGAGGTAATTACCGTTACCAATTCTTTCATCTTTATTTCTTCTTCCACTTCTTCTTCTTAGGTTGTTTCATTATGAAGTAATAACATCAGTATCACTCATATACTGATATGTTATTATAAGTATGAAACAACCCTATTTCACCATCTATCCATCCTACGGAAAAAGAAATCACCGCGCGTGCGTACGTACGGAATACCGTCTCCACGCCGTGGTGTAATCTATTTTCCACCACCACCTTACATGGATGGGTATAATGGTGTAAAGAATAACTATACATAGTTATTACAACATCATATTGATTCTGATATATTGTATAATCCACTCCAATTCAATTCAATATTTATAGAAATGATATCATCGCTCGTGCGTACGTACGGACTACCGTCTCCACGACGCGATGAGATTCATTCTCCATGTTAACCATTTAAGAATGATTATAATGTATATATAAGAAATAATAATGAAATATATGACATTATAAAGCTACTGGATTTATGTATATATATATATATGTATGTAATCTACTTACTTCCATTTCAAGACAATAAGGAAAGGAAAACAGCGTTCATGCGTACGTACGGACTACCGTCTCCATGAACGGTGTTTTTCATTTTATTTATCTACCTATTATATATATATATACTGAATATATATGATATATAAATCATATTTTATATTCTGGAAGTAAGTAAATCATGATATAAGTAATAATAATGTCAAGAACAACAAGTCAAAACACCTACGATAAATGAAACGATTTTACCCAAAACGCTTCTTTAACATGGAGTTTACAAAAGAACGGGTAATATAATGTCATAAGTGAACCATATATGATATCATAACAATGAATATGATTCTGTAATAAGTCAATAACATGATTTAAATCATTATACAGGAGGTTCGGACACTTACAAAGCAAGTCGGACCTAAGGTAAGGGAAATATCACAATCTCATTTTTATCCGAGATTGTTTATTCGTAAGTATTTACTGGGGTGTATTTTATCATCCACATCCATGTTCCCTCAATATGTAATATTGTTTCCATCCACTTGAAATAGTTTAAATCCAATTTTACCCTTAGGTGAGTTTTTAGTAAAGAATATGAAAGGAATCTTTTGTCGTTTTTCCGTACGAGGTACTTTTTGACTTTTCCGACAAAAGTACGAAGAATGTTTTTTTTAACTTATACGGCACAAATGAATTTTTACGGTTTTATAAAGCCCTATTTTCATGAACCTTACTCCAAAATATTTCATGACTATTTTCAATAAAATCTCTTTCTTTGAAAATTTCATGATGTTTTGTGAAAAGGAATTGATTTTGAAGAAGAAATGATATTTTCCTCAAGAATTCATTTCAAGTGTTTTATCAAAATTATTTTCCATATAAGATAATAAAGGGTTCTGTTTCTATCCATATTTTTACATTGACTTGACTATGTTGTGATGTAATTATGTTTATGAATTCCTTTATCTTATATGAATGGTTTTATGATGTCATGTTGTTTAAGAATCCCATTTTTATTACATGGGTTATGCAATGATGTATGGTTTATGATTTTGTGGCACACATAAGAATGGTATCATTATGAGATGGGTGGGACCTATATCTCCCTCCAATGAATTGGGTAAAGATTTCATATCTCATGAGATAGACATGGCTGGAATGGTAGGTTATACCGGTTCAGTGAAACAGGACTGAAACGAGGATTACTCGATTCAGAAAGGGACTTTGTCCACTAAGATAGTCTTGGCAATGAGTCTTGACTAACAAGAAATGATTCTCTATGATTATGTGTGTATGCCACAATGAGTAATGTTTTAAGTTATGATTTCATTTCACTACTATGATTTATCCCATGTTATGAAATTATGCTCTCTTTTGCAGGTTAAGATTTCCAAAAAAAAAATGTTATGTTCTTATGAAAATTATGTGATTGATATTTCCTTTGTTTACCCTTACTGAGCATTTGAGCTCACCCTTTTATGTTTTCTTTTCCCCAGGATATAAAGAAAGGTTTTAGGTATAAAAAGGAAGATCTTTATGGGAGATGTTGAAGATCTTCCACCACAATTAGAAGTTTACGTTCTGAGTTTCCAAAGACACTAAACTATTACGGTCCTTGTGTGTGTGTTTTTGTAATGTACTAAGTATTCCGCAAAAGTAATGTAAAGTCCATGTACGTCAGGCTTCGGGTCTCTACAGTTGGTATCAGAGGAAAGGTTTAGTCAACCTTTGGAAACTAGGATGCGAAAACGTTAGTGAGATCCCTAGAGATATTTCTAAGGTATGTCTAGGGATGTCTCTAAGGTTAAGTATACGTATAGGTTATAGTAATAGAATTACGCTAACGATCATAAAATTAAACCTAAGATGTTGGATATTGAAGGTACTCCCCCTTTATTATGTTGTTTTCCCTAGCATGATTTTTTCCTCTCACACTATTCTTTATGGGTTTTAGACGATGGCTGGAACCCGAAGGAACCGTGTTGATCAATGCAATGGACAATGCAATGATTGCCCTCCTGAACAAACAAATGTTATGGGAGATGGAGTGCAAAATCTTATTGTTATACTTACACAAGCTATGAATCATTCTGGACTTCCAAATGAGCAGAGAAGGGAACAATATTCTATCGAGTCCTTCATGAGGCAACGTCCACCTTCTTTCAGTGGGTCTACTGATCCATTAGTTGCTGAACAATGGATTAGTACTACTGAAAAGATATTTTCAGTTCTTCAATGTTCTGAACATGATAAAGTCATCTTAGCAGTATATCGTTTGGAAGGTGAAGCTGATCAATGGTGGAATCTTATCAAGAATACGAGGCCAAGAGATGAAATTGAGTCCATGGAATGGGACGAGTTCAAGAACTTGTTTTTCAGTAAGTACTTCCCTCGTATTCTTCGAACAAAGATGGAGAAAGAGTTTCTTGAACTAAAGCAAAGGGATGATGAATCTGTTGGTACCTATGAAGCAAATTTTACAAGACTTGCAAGGTATGCTTCTGGAATTATCATCCAACCTGAAAGTAAAGTTGATCGATTTTTCAGTGGCTTAAAACCAAGTCTTCGAAGGGCATTAGCTATAAGAGACTTCAGTAGCTATGAAGAAATTGTGCGTTGTGCTATCAAGGTAGAAATGGAAGTTGGTGTTACATATCCATCTCATGGTTTTGACAAGAAACGAAAGATGGAGTTCAAGGAGAAATCTCAGAATAATGGTGAAAAGAAGATGAATGTTTCCTTATGCACAAAGTGTGGAAAGAAGCATGGTGGAGATTGTCTTAAAGGGACTAGAAAATGTTTTAAGTGTGGAAAAGAAGGTCATCGAGCAGCTGAGTGTCGAAGTAATGGAAAAAGGTTTTCTAATGATGTGAATAAAGCAAACACTGCAGAGAACGCACTACCAACACTTCAATGCTTCAAGTGCAAAGAAATGGGGCATTATGCTAATAATTTCCCTAATCCAAGGGTTAGTGATGATCAAAATGAGCAACCACTTAAGGCAAAGGACAAAGGGAAGTCACATGCGATCACTATTGGCGATGTTGAATATGACAATGATGTGGTGGAATGATTAAGTGTTTATGTAATGGGATTCCAAAATAATGTTGTATCATTGAGTATTGCAATATTTATTGATGTGGTATTCAAAGTGATTGAGATATTTTTTGGAAATAAGATGATATGCGCATAATGAAGACGAGAAAATGAAATGTTTAATAGTATTCATGAGCTCATGATTGATATAAGGACTAAGTGATATCATGGTTTGAGTATATAGAATTTTGAGGATTTTGGTATGTGGAAAGTGTTAACTTTTAACTGCACTCATGTCTTCACTAAGGTATTCAAGAGAATACATGATTAAGGACTTTGAATGTTTGGAATGTGACCAACAAGACATATCTTATGATATGTGGGGATCAACGACAGTATTAAATCTCTGGTAATCGATGTCACTATATTATGAGAGTGGACTGCAGTATTATGTATAAGCCTAAAGATTAGACTGGATTATGTTGGACATAAGTTAGTATTGTTTAAGGATAGAAGATTTTCGATATTATTGATGGGATGTTATAGTAACGTAGTTTTAGAAAAAGGGACAACCTACAGGACGGGCGACAGCCCATCGCTTCAGACAAGGCTGTAGGAATCGAACCCACAACCGAAGTGCGACTGGCCTTTATCGCCTACCACTAGCCTACAGGAAGTCCCTGTTTAGTAGAAACTAGTTTTATTATATTAAGCAGTATGATATATGAAGTATAAGTCCATATGTGATTAATCTCACTATAGATCGACTTATGTATATAATTTTGCTAACCTTTTGTTTGAAACAGATGGAATGACCCGTCATTCTATCACATGATCTGCTAACACTTCACGAATAACAAATTCAACTTCATTTATTTAAGAGATGAAGTGGAAATTGTTAAAGGCACGAACAACAGTGAGATTGTACCAAAATAAAGTAAGTATTTATTCTAATTCAAATTCTTTAACTTTAGGGAAATGAGCTTGAAAACCAAAAATGTTGTCCTAGTTCTCTTATACCTGATGAATCAGATGGTACCTTATATCATCACAAATCTATGAATTTGTGATTACTGGCTTTTCCATAGCCATGTTCTCTACCACTCTCCATCAGAACATGATGCTTAGATTTCTCTTCCATATCCATATTTTCACCTATGTGGAAACCCAATGATTAGTTTATTTGGGTAACCGTTACGTTTCATACTTTTGTTTTTAAAGATTGGTTTTGATATTCCTTTTTACGATGTGGGTTTCTATTAAAGAAACTTTCGAATAGTAAACCATTTATAACCCCGACGAATTTCGAGGGCGAAATTCATTTTAAGGGGGGTAGAATGTAACAGCCCAAGATTTTATAAAAAAATATTCTTTTTAATATTAATGTCTTGTGTTGTACGCTACACCAAAAGGAGCTTGCACAACACACATCCTTGACTTGTCTTGCATTATACGCAATCACGACCTTCCTCGATAGCGTGTGTAGTACGCAATACCGAGTTTCACTAAACAACGATATGCTATAAAAATATTATTAAAACTAGCCGTTATGAATAGTAATAACCACTTTTTGAGATCCAGTAAATCTTATTTTTCAAAATGGACTTTATTTTTGGATTCGGAGTATCGAATTTAGCCTAAGGTGAAATTTTGGTACTTTTCGGATAACTTTCATATTCTGATGAATAGTGAAAATTACTAAATTATAATTAAAAACAACTTTTTTAATCGAAATAATTAATAGTGATAAATCATTAATTTGAGTGGTTTTAAAGTATATTTAGAATATATTTTTACAATTTAATACAATGTTGGTCATTGGATGTAGTTTCACATTTAAACTAGACATAAACAAGTGTCAATCTTTTGATAGATATTGTTTCTTAAAAACACGCTATTTGTTTTAACAGCGGGATTTAATTATAAAATTAATTAATGCAACTTTTATGTTATGAATTTGGTAAAATAGACTTCATTTTTGAATTCGGAATATGAAATATAGCTTGGGATGAAATTTTGGCATTGTTCTGAAAAACATCAATTTTTGATGAATAGTGAAACTACTAAGTGGTAGGTTAAAAACTGAATTTTGCATAAAACTTAATTTTACCGCTTCTGTGAATGGAATTTCGAAAATCCGAGAGACACGGTTAATATCAAGGACTAAAATGTGGTTCAATGAGATGAAAATAATTTTTTGGTGAATAGTAACTTTTTACTTTTTTTACCACGGTTAATAGTAAATAAGGTAACTAAGGGTAAATATGATATTAATATTACCCTAACACATGTCCTAATTCTATTGGACAAGTGTAATTCGACCAAAAACAAACTTAGGAATAAAATATGACCATTTAGGCCCACTTGGATTAGATTAGGACATTTATTATTAATTTATTTAAAGAAGGGTTAAAATAGTTAAAATCAAAGTTTAATAAGTAAATCATTTTTAATATGGGGTTATACATAAGATAAATTCGACTATAAATATGCATTATAAAGCTAAAAAGATTTCCTACATGATGGTATTTTATTTGTAATTTTTAGACATCAAATAATATAATATATTTATGACACAAAAATGATGCAGTAATTATCTTATTAATGAAATATTGACATAATTGATAATATAAATACCAAAATAAATGTAATTTAAGACTTTTTATGAATTCAACTAATTTTCTAGGTTACTATGATATATTAGTGTTGATTTAATCAACTTGGTTCGAACATATAATTCTGTTATGACTTTCACAAAAATCATATATCAAATAGTGTCAAAATTGACACAAAATAGTTTTTAAATCAAATATTATATTATTAATTGTTATTTTATTCCTAAAAATCTAAGGTTCGGCCAAATGACTTAGATAAGGATATATATATTAATAATAAACAATTTGGGGTTCGTTTGGCATGTTATAGTAAGTGTATTTACCATATAGTGAAAGCAAACAAAAAGACACGGTAAAAGTTAAATTAATTAACTTAGAGTTAAATCTAATTGATAAGGTTAAAATAATATCTTAAGCTTGTCTAAATTCTATTGGTTGATAGGAGTTCGACCCATCCTTACTTTAGCTTCGAAATAAGACCCTTTGGAACCATTATAAACCGATTTTGACTTTAATATAAAATAATATTTTGAGATATTCCTAAGGTGCCCCTCTCCTCCCCTATAAAAGGACACCTCCTCCCCCTCCTCCTCACACCAATTTGAGCACTCAAGCTCGGCCAAACCCTGACAATTTCTCCTCTCCACTTCCCTAGCAACATCCTTTAGGTTCTGGTCTTCCTCAAAGACCAATTTTAGTGCCCTAAGAGGAGGTCTCAAAGAGGCACTTCAAAGAAGAGGTAATTACCGTTACCAATTCTTTCATCTTTATTTCTTCTTCCACTTCTTCTTCTTAGGTTGTTTCATTATGAAGTAATAACATCAGTATCACTCATATACTGATATGTTATTATAAGTATGAAACAACCCTATTTCACCATCTATCCATCCTACGGAAAAAGAAATCACCGCGCGTGCGTACGTACGGAATACCGTCTCCACGCCGTGGTGTAATCTATTTTCCACCACCACCTTACATGGATGGGTATAATGGTGTAAAGAATAACTATACATAGTTATTACAACATCATATTGATGCTGATATATTGTATAATCCACTTCAATTCAATTCAATATTTATAGAAATGATATCATCGCTCGTGCGTACGTACGGACTACCGTCTCCACGACGCGATGAGATTCATTCTCCATGTTAACCATTTAAGAATGATTATAATGTATATATAAGAAATAATAATGAAATATATGACATTATAAAGCTACTGGATTTATGTATATATATATATATGTATGTAATCTACTTACTTCCATTTCAAGACAATAAGGAAAGGAAAACAGCGTTCATGCGTACGTACGGACTACCGTCTCCATGAACGGTGTTTTTCATTTTATTTATCTACCTATTATATATATATATATACTGAATATATATGATATATAAATCATATTTTATATTCTGGAAGTAAGTAAATCATGATATAAGTAATAATAATGTCAAGAACAACAAGTCAAAACACCTACGATAAATGAAACGATTTTACCCAAAACGCTTCTTTAACATGGAGTTTACAAAAGAACGGGTAATATAATGTCATAAGTGAACCATATATGATATCATAACAATGAATATGATTCTTTAATAAGTCAATAACATGATTTAAATCATTATACAGGAGGTTCGGACACTTACAAAGCAAGTCGGACCTAAGGTAAGGGAAATATCACAATCTCATTTTTATCCGAGATTGTTTATTCGTAAGTATTTACTGGGGTGTATTTTATCATCCACATCCATGTTCCCTCAATATGTAATATTGTTTCCATCCACTTGAAATAGTTTAAATCCAATTTTACCCTTAGGTGAGTTTTTAGTAAAGAATATGAAAGGAATCTTTTGTCGTTTTTCCGTACGAGGTACTTTTTGACTTTTCCGACAAAAGTACGAAGAATGTTTTTTTTAACTTATACGGCACAAACGAATTTTTACGGTTTTATAAAGCCCTATTTTCATGAACCTTCCTCCAAAATATTTCATGACTATTTTCAATAAAATCTCTTTCTTTGAAAATTTCATGATGTTTTGTGAAAAGGAATTGATTTTGAAGAAGAAAGGATATTTTCCTCAAGAATTCATTTCAAGTGTTTTATCAAAATTATTTTCCATATAAGATAATAAAGGGTTCTGTTTCTATCCATATTTTTACATTGACTTGACTATGTTGTGATGTAATTATGTTTATGAATTCCTTTATCTTATATGAATGGTTTTATGATGTCATGTTGTTTAAGAATCCCATTTTTATTACATGGGTTATGCAATGATGTATGGTTTATGATTTTGTGGCACACATAAGAATGGTATCATTATGAGATGGGTGGGACCTATATCTCCCTCCAATGCATTGGGTAAAGATTTCATATCTCATGAGATAGACATGGCTGGAATGGTAGGTTATACCGGTTCAGTGAAACAGGACTGAAACGAGGATTACTCGATTCAGAAAGGGACTTTGTCCACTAAGATAGTCTTGGCAATGAGTCTTGACTAACAAGAAATGATTCTCTATGATTATGTGTGTATGCCACAATGAGTAATGTTTTAAGTTATGATTTCATTTCACTACTATGATTTATCCCATGTTATGAAATTATGCTCTCTTTTGCAGGTTAAGATTTCCAAAAAAAAATGTTATGTTCTTATGAAAATTATGTGATTGATATTTCCTTTGTTTACCCTTACTGAGCATTTGAGCTCACCCTTTTATGTTTTCTTTTCCCCAGGATATAAAGAAAGGTTTTAGGTATAAAAAGGAAGATCTTTATGGGAGATGTTGAAGATCTTCCACCACAATTAGAAGTTTACGTTCTGAGTTTCCAAAGACACTAAACTATTACGGTCCTTGTGTGTGTGTTTTTGTAATGTACTAAGTATTCCGCAAAAGTAATGTAAAGTCCATGTACGTCAGGCTTCGGGTCTCTACAATTATAGTGGAGCTGGCGATGCAACTGGTGCTGAATAACTTATAACCGTACTGGGACAACTGACTTAGGTTATGAATAACAAACTTACCAATATAGATCTCCCTAATCCATAATGAAGAGGATCAATGTTAGAACACTTCATGGGAAAAAACATCCAACATTCAATGGTAATAAAAATATATTTTTAGTTGAGTAATGGATATGTTCCTTAGAGAAAATATTTCTTGCTTTGGGAAGTAATGAAACATAGAAAGTTGTAAAGGAAATTTACCGTCTCTCAGGAGATTTAGATCAATGGTGGTCATTAATTCAGAACATGAAAGAGGATAAAAAATTAGAAAATATGGAATAGAGGGAGTTTAAAGAATTTTTTTAGAGAAATAATTTCCTCATGAACAATGAGCTGATATGAAAAGGCAATTTCTGAGTCTGAGGAAAAAGGAGGATGAGAATGTTAAAAAGTATGATGCTAACTTCACAAGGTTAGAGAGGATTATTGTAGACTATATACATATCTGAATAAGTAATATTGATATATTATCTGATGGGGTAAAACTATTCATCTGACAGGAACTAGTCTCACAATCTTTCTCATCGTACGAAGATATAGTCTCATGTGCTATCACTGTGGAAAAATAATTCTCTAAGTCTTAAAACATTAAAGTAATGAAATAGAATAACAGAATGGTGGAGAAAGAGATAAATAAAGGGAAAAAGGGAAATAAGTATTCTCTCTTACCAGATAATTATGGGAAGAAACACCTTGGTAATTGCTTGAAAGGAATGGGAGTTTGATAAAAATCTGAAGAAAAAGTTCACCAGCCTCATGATTGCAAGTTAAAGAAACAATATATGCAATGATATAATTGTAAATATATGGGACATTATGAAAATGAATTTATAAATTGTCAAGGAAACATAGCTCAGAAGAAGAAAATGGATCAAGTCATGCTTCTACTGTTACTATGGTCAAAGTGGAATAATAAATGAATTTATGTTTTTGGATTCAAGAATTATATTAATATAATATAGATTATACTGTAATAATTATTCTTTAAGGATTTGGAAGCATGAGTTATTTTGTTAAGTATTTTGAGATTATAAAATTATTTTTCAATAATAGATACATTACATTGTTTGTGGAATCTAATGTTACAATTGATTTTGGAAATTTAGAGATCTTTATAGACTGTTAATTTTGATAGAAGAATTTTGTAAAAATTTTTAGGTTAGAATGGATTAATTTTTACAATGGATAGTATTTTCCATTGATGTTAAAACATTTATTAAGGTTATTTATGTAATGTTATAATAATATAGTTTGAGGAAAAGGAAAACATGTAGGTTGGGAAACAACTCATTACGTCAGACAAGGATACATGAATCAAACCCACAACCGAAGTGTGACAAGTATTTATTGCCTACCATTGAACTAAAGGAAGTTCTTGGTTAGTATAACCCTATTTTATTTATTTAAATGGTTTAAGTTTATATTCAAATCCATATATGATTAAGATAAATAGAATATTTTTTATGTTTTATTATCTTCTGAAGATAAAGATGAGTTTGTGGTAGGAATTAATTAAAGGAAGAAACTCTAAATTTAAATTAAGTATTCTTTGTTTTGTTATTAGTATATGATGTAGTTTAATTATATAGCATTAGGGAAAGGATCAAAACACCAAAAAAATCCCTAGTAATTTCTGTTGCGATGAATCAAATGGTCCCATGGATCATCGTAGATTTACATCTTTATGGTTATTAACTTTCTCCAAATAATGTTCTCTATCACTATACATCAAAACTTGATGGTTATATTTTATTTCATGTCCATTTTTTCCTACATGGAACCCCAATATGTATTATTTATGGTAACCTTCATACTTTCCTTTCTTTTTTTAAATAGAGGCCTCATTAATCCAATTTTTGATGTGGGATTTCAAAAAAGACAATTTAAAATGTCAAACCCATAGTTTTCAATGTTGATTTTAAATTTCAAGGACCCAACTTATTTAATGAGTGTAGAATGTAACACCCCAATCTTCCATGATATGCTTCTTTTTAAATAATTCAAATTGCTTTCATTACACGCAACACTGAGTTCGAGTGCACCACGATAAGCCATTTAAAGAGTGGTTATAAATATTAGTAAATAAATTTTGAATTTAATATGTTTCATATAATTTTAATATTAACCCCATATGATTTTTAGTAATGATATAATAACAAATTTAATTTTTTTTAATAAAAGTAGTATTTTTCAAAAAATGTAGTTTTAAACCATTTAATAGAGAACCCCTTTTTAAGTACAATATTTGAAAATTTTATATATTAAATTTTAAAAAATGAAATTATCCTTAATAATCCGGACCTAAAATTATATTTTTGATAAATTTTTAGTGTTTTTCTAATAAAATTAATATTTTAATTAATAGAGAAAATACTGCAATTTAATTCAAAACTACTTTCTCATTAAATTTATTTATATTATTAGGTTATTATTTTAGTTGGTTTTATAGTATAATTAGATTAAGTTTTTATCATTTTGTATAATTTAAGTCATTACAAGTAATTTCACATTGAAATTTGATATAAACACATATCAATCTTTTAATGGTTTTTACTTTCAAAAGCTCGTTTTCTGGTTTAAAAAACAAAAAATATTTTTAAATTAATTAATAAAAATTATATGTTTTGAATTTGGAAAAATGGATTCAATATTTGGAATAAGATGGTTCAAATTATTTAAATAGTTATCTTTTATTTTTGGGCATTATGAATAGTAACTTCACTAATTATTTTTATTTACCATGGTTAAGAGGTAAATTTGGAAAATAAGGGTAAAAATAATATTATAATAATATAAAACTACCCTAATACGTGTCATAATATTATTGGATGAGTCATAGGTGACCCAAAAAATCAATATTCCGAATTTTTGGTATTTAGGTGCCACTTGGGTGGGATAAGGACATGTTATTATAATTAATTTAAAGTAAAGAGAAATATAACAGAAACATGTATCATTTTACTAAAATAATTTTAATATAGGGTTATATAGCTTATATATTTGACTATAAATAGTCATTATAAATCTAAAATTATTTTCTATGTCATGGTATTTTATTTACAATTTTTAGGCATCAAATAAATAAATTTATTTATAACATAATGATGATGCATCGTTTACCTTACTAATGAAAGATTCAAAAAATGATATTATAAATTTTAAAATAAATTTAATTAGAAAATTTTAATTCCATAAAATAATTTTATAGATGATTATGGCTTGTCATATTTGAGTTAATGTAGTTTTTCTAAATTAATCAAGTTGTTATGACTTAAAAAAATCAATTATCAAATAGTGCAAAAATTGGCATAAATGAGCTTTTTAAAGAAATACGATTTTACTAAATTATATAATAGTTAAAAAAATATTATATCCATAAAATTGACATATATAATGTTAAAAACATCATTAATTATCTTCTTCAGGTTCTCTTGTCATTTTATAATAAACATATTAACCATGTAGTGTAAAAATACAAGAAGACGTGGTAAAAGTTAAACTATTTTACTAAAGGTTAAATCTAAAAGATAAAGAAAATTTTATGATCTAAATTTGTAAAAAAGATATTTTTTAAGATTATTTCGACCCATACTCATATTATCCTCTAAATAAATCACTTTATATCCATTATAAAACAAAAATAAATTTATAATAAATTAATATTTTAAGATATTCCAAAAGTGTCCCTCACCTCTCTTATAAAAGGGCACTTCTCCTTCTCTTTAATTCAAACCCCCAAAGACGTTTCTCTTAGCCAAAACCTGACCATTTTATCTTCTAACATCCCTCAATTAATCCTAGAGGCAACACTTTGGGCATAAAACCAACTTAAGGAGTCCTTTTGTGAAAACCAAAAGAAGATACATGAAAAAGAGGTAATCATTTTAGGAAAATCTATAAATGTTATTTCTTGTTATAATTCCATTTCCTTAGTTGTTACCATAAAAAAAATAATTCTATAATATATTATATTCAGATATTTTTTTATGATCATGGTACAACCATATTCATCCTTTTACCAATCCTATGAAAAAAATATCACTATGCGTGCGTACGTACATCTTACCATCTCCATGTCGTGGTGTAAACTATTTCTCATTTATACTTTACATAGATAGGTATAATGATGAATATAAATGAATTAAATAATAAATATAAGATGATATTATTTCTTTAAAATTCATATTACATCCAATTACACACCATTTAACCATTAATAAAATGATATCGTCGCTCTTACGTATGTACGACTTACCGTCTCCATGACATGATGAGATTCATCTTCCACTTTCACCATCTAAGAACGATTAAAAATATATATATTAAGAATATGTATGAAATATATGACATAATAATTATACTATAATATATATATAGATATATATATATATGTGTATGTACATATATTCCATTCACTTACTTCCAGTCAATACGACAAGAAAATGGAAACATCGCTCATGAATACATACAACCAACTGTCTCCATGAATAGTGTATTCCATTTCATATATCTATCAATTAAATATTTTTATATTCTAAATATATATGATATATAAATCATGTTATCATGATATAAGTAAAAGGATCAATAATAACAAGTCAAAACACATGCAATAAAGAAAACTATTATTACCCGAAACATTGCATTAACTTGGAATTATTAATAAACAAGTAATATAAAGTCATAAACCAATCATATATGATATCATAAATATTATTATGATTCTGTTATAGGTTAATAATATGTTAAAAAACTTTATACAAGATTTTAGGACACATATATAGAGTATTAAACTTATGATATGGGTTAATTTCACAATCTCATTATAATATGAGATTTTTTGTAATCAAGTATTTATTGGAACATATTTATCATCCAAATACATGTTTCTTATACATGTATTTCAAAATAATATTTATATTCCTATACTATTTTTTAAATTCATTTCTACCCATTTTTTAATTTTTATAAAATGTTTTGAATGGAATATTTCAGTTTTTTTCCAAACGAGATACTATATGACATTTTCGAAAAATTAAGGAAAGAATTTTTTTAACTTATACAGTGCGAGCATCTATTTTCTGCCATTATGATACCTTAACTTGAATTATTCATTTCAATATTACTAGTTTATTTTCAAAGTAAATGATTTATTTTATAATTACACATGCTTTTAAATGATTTCAATTTAAAAAGGAATATTTATAAAAGTGTTTTAATGATTTTGTTAGATCACATTCATATATGTCAAAATCCTTTGTTGGATTTTATGCTTAATTAAGGTTGACATATTATTATAGAATCTTCCATATTTTATTGAAGGTTTTATGATATGTTTGACTATGGGTGTAAAATTTTGATATCATTCATAGCTTATGGTTTAAGTATTTACATTTCATATGCTAGTTTTAATATGAATGTTTATATTGGTTATGTTTTACCCCTTTCATAATAGGAATGAATTGAACTTTGTAAATATCATGTGTGTCCCTCTATTGACCCGTGATTCCTTGGTAGGTCTCATGAGACAATTATGTTTGGGTTTTGGCTAATTTACTGTCCAATTATGTATGGTGTCTTAGACAAAGCTTTGATGATGTGTTTAAGATGTTCTACATTATGTATTCCCTCTTTATAATGTTAGTTATTACATGTGATTGTTAGAATAGTATAATATCCATGTGTATGTTTATATGGTAATGTTTAATTTATTTTTCTATATTTAGATCAAGTTTATGTTTAAAAGGATGATATTTTTATTATACATCTTTCCTTAAAAGTTTATGATTATTTATGATATCTTCTGCTGAATTATTTACCATTACTGAGAATCTGAGATCACCTATTTATTATTTTTTATTTTTCCCAAGATTCCAAGAAGTGTTTTAATATTGATATGTATGGTTAAGATAGGGGAACAATGGAATTCTAAAAGGATTATCTATGATATTTTTCATAGAAATTATAATTTAAAGTTCATGTATGAAATATATTTTTCCAATACTGTTAAAATGATCTATCCTTTGGGACTCAATTCCTCATAATCATGCCAATTTATTAAGATAATTCATTGACTCTGGGAAACTGGGGTAAGAAAATTATAGTTGGTATCAGAGGATGTTTAGAAAAAACTTTGGAAATAGATTTAGAAAACATAGATTATAGATCATGAACCTAAGATAGACTTTGAGGATAAGTATAGAAAACCATATATAATTTTCATAAATTAAATATTACATGGATATTCCAATAAATACATTCCTCTTTGTATACTACAAGTTGATGGGGTTATGGAATAGATGAACTTAGGGGTGAAAACTCTGATAAGGTGTTCCAGGCTTGACTCGGGGTAACCTAGTACATGACAGTGGGCCTTACTGCACATCTATTTTGAGACCCTTAGGAGATATGATTAGGATAATTCTTATTTTCTTTACAAACCATTATGAATGATTTTTGAGAAAATATTTCCTCAAAGGAACAATATTTTTCATTATGGATTAGATATGCATAAAATTTTCAATTTATGTTATGTAATTTACTAGTTTTGAATTACGAATTATGATTTATAACCTAATATAGAGTAAGCCATTGTTTAGAAATGATTCCTAGTAGAGTAATCAATGCACGTAATCTATGTAGGGATTTACATCCTATTCTAGATAATTATAATAGAGCTGGCAATGAAACTGGTGCTGAAATTCTTATAACTATAATGGGATAACTGACTCAGGTTATGAATAACAACCTTAACCGTATGAAGCAACCTCATCCACAACAGAGAGGATCAATGTTAGACCACTTCATGAAACAAAAATCTCCAACATTCAATGGGAATAAAAATTCTTTTGTAGCTGAGAAATGGATAAGTTCCTTAGAGAAAATATTTTTCAATTTGGGAAGTAATGAAATGGAGAAAGTTGTCATGGAAGTTTGCCATCTCTCAGGATATGTAGATCAAGGGTGGTAATTAATTCAAAACATGAACCGAAATTAAGAAGTATAAAATATGTAATTGAGGTAGTTTTAAGAAATTTTAGTAGATAAATAATTTCCTCATGAACAACAAGATGATATGGAAAGGTAATTTCTGAGTCTGAGGAAAAATGAGGATGAGAATGTTTCAAAGTATGAGAATTACTTCACAAGGTTATAGAGGATTTTTTTAGAATACATATGTAAGACATGAAGTAAGATTGATATATTTATTGATGGGTAAAAACCATTCCTCCAATGGGTACTAGTCTCAAAATATTTCTCATTGTACGAAGATATAGTCTCACATGATATCATGATGGAAAATGAATTTTGTATGTCTTACGACATTAAATTAAATTAAGAGAATAAGATAATAGTGGCGAAAGAGGAAGATAGAGGGAAAAAGGGTAATAAGTATTTTCCCTTATCTGATAATTATGGGAAGAAATACACTGGTACATTCCTGAAAAGAATGGGAGTTTGTTACAAATATGGAGAAAAAGGCCACTAGGATCATGATTGTAAGGGGATGAAAGAAGTTGCACAATTCTATAATTGTAAAGATATGACAAATTATGAAAATGATTTTCCATAGAGTCAAGGAAATATAGCTTAGAAGAAGCAAATGGATCAAGGTCAAGGTTATTTTATTACTATGGTTGATGTGGATTAATTAATGAATTTATGTTTTTGTATTCCATAATTATATTAATATATTTTGGATTGTATTGCAGTACTTATTATTTAATTATTTGGAAGAATGATTTCTTTAATTAGATTTTTGATATTATAAATGTATTTTTCAATAATTGATACATTACATTATTTGAGGAATCTGATGTTCTGATTGATTTTGGAAATTTATAGACCTGTTTAGACTGTAAAATTGGAAATAAGTATTTTGGAAAAGTCTTTAGTTTGGAATGGATTATGTTTTACATTATATATTATATTTTTATATGTCTAAAACATTTATTAAGGTTATTTTTAGAATTTTATAATAATATAGTTTGAGAAAATGGACAAATGGGAGGTCGGGCAACAACTTTTCACGTCGGACAAGGCTGTGGGAATCGAAACCACAACCAAAGTGTGACAAGGCTTTATCGCCTGCCCTTTTCCTACAATAAGTCCCTGATAAGTATAACATGTTTTTCTTTTTTAAATGGTATAATTTTATATTTGTATCCTTATACAATTATAATAAATATAATATATTGAAAGTTTTATTATATTTTGAAGAAAAAGATGAGTTTATGGTAGGAATTAATTAAAGGATGAAACTCTAAATCTAAATTAAGTATTCTTACTTGTGTTATTAGTATATGAAGTAAATTAATAATACATAACTAGGGAAAGAATCATAAAACAAAAAATGTTTTCCTAATACTTTCTTTTATGATGAATCAAAACGTCCCTTAGATCATTTCAGATTTACATCTTTCTGGTTGTTAACTTTCTCCTAATAATGTTATCTATCACTCTCTATCATAAATTGATAGTTATATTTTATTTCATGTCATTTGTTTTATACATGGAACCCTTGTATGTGTTATTTCTAGTAACCTTAATACATCCCTTTTTTTATTTTAAAATAGAGGTACCATTAATCCATTTTTCGATAGGGGATTTCAAAAAAGATATTTTGAAATGTCAAACCCCTAGTTTTCAATCCCAAGTTTAAATTGAAAAGACGCAATTTATTGAAGTAGGGGAGAATGAAACACCCCAATCTTCTTTGGTACATTTTTTTTAAATAATTCAAATAGATTTCACTATACACAGCACTGAGTTCAAGCGCACCACAAGTAGACATTTAAAGATCAATTACGAATAGTATTAAACACATTTTGAATTTAATATATTTCTTAAAATTTAAATATTCATCCAATATTTTTTTGGTCATGATATAATAGAAAATAATTTTTTTTGAATAAAAGTAGTATTTAAAAAAAATGTAATTTTACCGCCTTTTAATGAAGAACCCTTTTAAAATATAATATTTGAAGCTTTTATATATTAAATTTGAAAAAATGAAATTTTTATTTAGAATCGGGAAATAAAAATTTAGTTTGGATAAATTTGTAGTGTTTTTCTGATAACATTCATATTTTAATGAATAATAAAAAAATACTGCATTTTAAATCAAAACTTCTTTTTCATCTAATTTATTTATTTTATTATATTATCCTGTTAGTTCGTTTTAAAGTATAATTAGTTTAGGTTTTTTTATTTTAATATAATTTAATTCATTGGGAGTAATTTGACATTGAAATTTGATATAAACATGTATTAATCTTTTGATGGGTTTTACTTTTAAAACCCCTTTTTCTTGTTTTGACAACGAGAAATAATTTTAAATTAATTAATGCAACTTTTGTGTTTTGAATTTTAAAAAATAGATTCCATATTTGGAATTAGATGTCCAAATTATGTAAATTTTTATCTTTTATTTTTGGGCATTATGAATAGTAAATTTAGTAATTATTTTTATTTACCACGGTTAAGGGGTAAATTAGGTAAATAAGGGTAAAAATAGTATTATAATAATATAAAACTAACCTATAACATGTTCTAATATTACTGGATGAGTCATGGGTGACCAAAAAAATCCTTAGTCTAAATATTGGGTTATAATAATTAATTTAAGGTAAAGTGAAATATAACATAAACATGTATCTTTTCACTAAAAGAATTTTAATATTGTAACTCCCTAAACTTCCACGGTACGATTCTCTTTGAATAATACAATAGCGTGTGTTGTACGCAACTTCTAGATTCTAACACACCGCGACCAATCAAAGTAGCCGTTATGAATATTAATACCCACTTTTTGAAATTTTATAAATTTTATCTCTCAAAATGGACTTCATTTTTGGATTTTTAATATCTAAATTAGCCTAGGGTGATGTTTTGGTACTTTTCGGATAACTTTTATATTTTGATGAATAGTGAAAATTATTAAAATTTAATTAAAAACAAATTTTTTAATCGAAATAATTAACAGTGATAAATTATGAATTTCAGTGGTTTTAAAGTATATTTAGAATATATTTTTACCATTTAATACAATGTTGGTCATTGGACATAATTTCATAATTAAACCAGTCATAAACAAGTGTCAATCTTTTGATAGTTATTATCTATTAAAAACACGTTTTTTGTTTTAACAACGGGAATTAATTTTAAATTAATTTCTGCCACTTTTATGTTTTTAATTTGGAAAAATGGATTCCATATTTGGAATCAGGATTTCTAAATTGTGTAAATAAATAACTTTTATTTTTAGACATTTTGAATAATTACTTCGGTGAATATTTTATTTACCATGGTTAAAGGTTAAATCTGGTAAATAAGGGTAAAATAATAATAATATTATAATAATAAATTACCCTAAAATGTGTCTTAACCTTATTGGTTGATACATGTCCAACCATGGCCATCTTCGGTTCTATATGGGGTCCCCATGGAGCCACTTGTAGGTGATAAGGACACTTTATATTAATTAAGTTAAAATAAATACAAAAATGACATAAGCATATAACTTTTAGAATTTTTTTTTACATAGGGTTATATATGATGTATTTTCGACTATAAATATTCATTAGAAATATAAACATATTTCCTACATAATGGTAGTTTATTTATAATTTTTAGACATTTAATAATAAAATTTATTTATGACCCAATAATGATGCAGTATTTTCTTTATTAAGGAAATAATAAAATAATTTATATTATAAATGTTAAAATAAATATAATTTGAAAGTTTTGAAGACATACATGAATTTTATTAGTTAATATGACTTTATAGGATAACTTAAGTTAATTTGGTTTGAATTAATAAAGTTTTTATGACTTTAACAAAAATCAATTATTAAATAGTGTCAAAATTGACATAAATGAGTTTTTAAAACAAATATTATATTATTAATTGATTTTATATTCCTAAAAATCGAAGGTTCGTCCAAATGACTTATATCATGATATGTTTTTCATTAATGGACCACTTGGGGGTCTCTTGGATGTATATAGTAAGTTTATTAACTATATAATATAAAAATACAAAGTGACATGGTAAATGTCAAACTAAATAACTAAGAGTTAAAACAAAAAGATAAGGTTAATATAATGACCCAAAACAATCTAAAACCTATTGGTTGAATGGTTTTCGACCTATACCCACCTTAAATTTTAAATAATCCACTTTGGAGCCATTAGAAACCGAATATGAATTTATTATAAAATAATATTTCTAGCTTTTCCTAAGGTTCCCCTCACCCCTCTTATAAAAGGGAACTCCCCCTTCTCTCAAATTCATACCTTCAGAGGCTTTTGGTTCAGCCAAAACCTGCCCAAATATCCTCTCAAATTCCCTCACTTAAACCTAGAGTACTTATTTTTATCATAAATCCAACCTAAGGAGCCCTTTTGATCAAATCAAAAGGAAGAACCCGAAGAAGAGGTAATGTTTTCACCACCCTCTTTCAAGTTCCTTTCTTCTTCAAATTGTTATTTCTTTGTTATTCCCATTATAAAATAATAACTCCAATATCATCTATATACTGTGATTTTATTATAAATATGTTACAACCATATTCAGTATTCTATCCATCCTTTGAATGACATGTCACCATACATGCGTACGTACGACTTACTGTCTCCACGTCGTGGTGTAATTGTTATTCAAAACATTATTATTTGGATGGGTATAATAATGATATGTAATTCATTTAAATAATAAATATAACATTATAATTATTCTGTATATATGATATAATATCCAATTATATATTATTTTAATATCAAAAGAGTGATATTGTCGCTGGTGCGTATGTACGGACTACCGTCTCCACGAACGTGATGAGATTCATTCCCCATCGTATCCATTTATGTATAATTCTCATTTGATGATTAAAAATAATGTTTAAGGACTTGATAACATTATGGATATGAATAATATAAAACCTATCCATAACAAACATGGCTTATGTAACAAAACATATAAAAGAAAATGAGTAAGGAAACACCCAAAACAACAATAATACTAATATATTATTAACAAAGAAATGTTAAAAGATCATATATGATATCATATTAATGGATATGATTCTTGTATAATTTAGTAACAATTATTTCACTATTATACAGGAGGTTATCCTACCCTCAACCAAGGAAAAGTACAAGGTAATGGGTTTTCATCTCACTCCTTATTCCCGTGAGATTCATGCCATATTGCCACTATTACATTTTGTGTAGTGTATGTACAACCCATAATTGTATTATTTATATAATACACTTTAATTTATGTGTATTTACATATTAATTTTATGATACCTCTTTCATGGGGTGTATGTTTCGTAAGTTACCAAATTGGTAAGGGTTAATTTCATAATCTCTTTATTATCCGAGGGTGTTTTTACGTAAGTATCTTCTGGGACATATTTATTATCCATGTCCATGATTTATGAAAGAGTTTTCAAAAGGATTATTTTAAGGTAATTTTTACTAGAACATAATTTTAAATGTTTTAAATATTTATCCTTCTAAATATTTCTCATTAATGTCCATGTCTTCAAAATGGGTTTTAAGGATTTATTTATATGGACATGACTGTTTTTAAAATATTAATTCCTTTCAAATGTTTCAAAGTGGTATGAGACACTTTGATTAAAAAATGACTTTAAATGACTTCTTTTCCAAATTGTGTGACTTTTGAATGATTTCAAAAAAGAGATATTTCTCTCAAATAGTTTTTATTTCATCTATGTCAACATCCTTTTATAAATTTTACACTTATTTGAAGTTGATTTATTATGATAAAAATCATCCATATTGTATGTAAGGTTGTGTGATATGTTTGACTATGGATGAGTTATTTTTATGCCATTAATAGTTTATGATTAATGTTTTGGAATTTCATATGCTAGTTTTAATACGAATGTTTATGTTATATTTTATCCTCCTCTTAAGATGAATGTGTTGGACTAGTATGTTCCGGGTTGGGGACCGGTAAAAATAAGCCCTCCAGGTTGGGGTCCAGTTACAGTAGACCCTCCGGGTTGGTGTCTGGATATTAGAGGCACTCCGGGTTGGTGTCCGGTTATTAGAGGCACTCTGGGTGGGTGTTCGATTATTAGAGGCACTCCGGGTTGGTATCTGGTTATTAGAGGCACTCCGAGTTGGAGTCCTGTTACAGAGGCTCTCCGGGTTGGGTTCCAGTTACAGTTATCCCTTAGGTCATAACATGAGGCCTTAACATAGAAATTAAAGTTCGACATTATGAATTACATCATTATGAAAGTGGTTATTAATATTTCATGTGATTATTCGACTAGTAAAATATCCATGTGAATAAGTAAATGTATTTATTTCATTTTATCTTTTCCATATTGTTCGGAAGTTTAGGTTTTAAAGGCTTTTGTTTTAGTTATACATTGCCTCAAATGTTTATGCTTATTTATGAAATCTTCTACTATATTGTTATCCATACTGAGCATCTGTGCTCACCCCTTTCTATGTTTTATTTTTCCCAGGATGTGAAGAAATATATTATGACTGACCTGCAGGAATAGTCTGAAGGGGATATGAGTGTGGACTCTGGAGACTATATTATTTTAGTTTGTCACTTTATGATGTAATGTAAACCTTATGAATGTATCTAGTGATTCCAAGGCTACTAAACTAATCGGTCATTCAAGACTTGATCTTTTATGATCATGCCAATGTTATGTAATAATGCACTGACTATGGGTAACTGGGGTCGGGGCATTACAGTTGGCATCAGAGGAAGTTTAGTACAAACCTTGGAAGCTAGAATTAGATAAACTTTGATTAGAGCACATTGACCTAAGATAGACTTTGAGGATTAGAATAGAAGAACATCCTGGAATTTTGGTATTATAGAGATTTTGTGAGTTTTCTGAGCAATACATCCCTGTCTGGATATGAGCAGGTAGAGGTGGATCTGGCACAGATGTACCTAGGGGTAAAACCAGAAAACACCGCTTTGAGCTAGACTCGAACGGGAACTGGTGCCCGACAACGGGCCTTGCTGCACACTTGGTTATGAAACTCTCGGGGGGATATGCTTAGGATAATTCTCATTTTCTTTACAAACCATTATGAAGGGTTTATGAGTATATATTGACTCAAAGAAAATATTTTTATGATTATGGATTATATCCATAAACTGTTCAATTTATGTTAAGAGTTTTACAAGTATGGAATTATGTATTTTGAATCATAAACTGATCTAGTTTATGGCATTCTTTAGAAATGGCACCTAGTGGAAGAAATGGAAACTGTATCAATGCACGCACTCCATATAGGGACTGCCTTCCTGCTCAAGATAATTATAGTGGAGCTGGTGATGCAACTGGTGCTGATCAGTTAATCACCATACTAGGACAACTCACTCAGGTTATAAATAATAACCTTACCCATATGGAGTACCCTGACCCACAACGTGGAGGATCAATGTTAGATCGCTTCATGAGGCAACAACCACATACATTCAATGGGAGTACAAATCCCTTAGTAGCTGAGCAATGAATAAATTTTTTAGAGAAAATATTCCATGCCTTGGGGAGTAGCGAAAGGGAAAAGGTTGTCATGGCAGTTTACCGCCTCACTGGAGATGCTAATCAATGGTGGCCATTGATTCAAAACATGATGGAAGTTGATGAAGTATCAAATATGGAATGGAGGGAGTTCAAAGAGATTTTCTTAGAAAAATTCTTTCCTCGTGACCATCGAGCAAATATGGAAAGGCAAATTCTTAGTCCGAGACAAAAGGAGGATGAGAATGTCACAAAGTATGAGGCTAACTTTTCAAGGTTATCAAGGCATGCTACAGATTATATACATAACCCAATAAGTAAGATTGATCGTTTCTTTGATGGGTTAAAACCATTTCTTCGTCGAGTATTAGTCTCACAATCTTTCTCAATGTACGAAGATATAGTCTTATGTGCTATCAAGACAGAAAATGAATTCTCTAAATCACATGACAATAAAGTAAAGAAAGAGAAGAAGAGAATGATGGAGCAAGAGACATATAGAGGGAAAAAGGGAAAGAAGGATTTTCCATTATGTGAAAATTCACTACGGAAAAAAGGCATTTAGCGGCGGTTTTTTTGTTTCGCGGCGGTTTAAACCATCGCTAAATTGATTGGTGGCGGTTTTGAAAAACCGCCGCAAAATCGTGCGTCGGGAAACTATTCGCGGCGGTTTTCAAAACCGTCGCAGAACGTTTCACAGCGGTTTAAACCGCCTCTAAACGATTTAACGACGGTTTTATTATTATTCTTTGTTATTTTTATTATTATTTGTTATTATTTGTTATATTTTGTTATTTTTAATTTTATATATTTATTTATATATTAATTAATTAATTAATATATTTATTTATTTATTTTTCGTATTTATTTATTTCATATTTATTTTATCTATTTATTTTATGTATTTATTTTATTTTATTTTATTTATTTATTTTATTTTATTTATTTATTTATTTATTTATTTTATTTATTTATTTTATTTATTTTATTTCGTATTTATTTTTTATATTTTTTATTTCGTATTTATTTTTTATTTATTTATTTTTTTTATTTTATTTCGTATTTATTTTATTTATTTATTTATTTCGTATTATTTTATTTACTTTATTTATCCATGCATGCATATCCCATGCACATGCACATTCACATGCATGCCCATGCAAATAAAGAAATTCTACGTTTGGTGAGATTTGAACCCCTAACCTCTTGCATATTTTCCTAAGACTTTACCACTCCAGCAAAGTCGCCATGTGGTTAATAAACATAATTTAATATAGTTATATATATTAATTTAAAAAATAAATAATACATAAATAATAGATATAAACTCAAAAATAATAAATAATAAATAATAAATAATAAATAATAAATAATAAACAAATAAATATAAATAATAAATAATAAATAATAAATAATAAATAAATATAAATAATAAATAATAAATAAATAATAAATAATAAATAATAAATAAAATATAAAATATAAAATATAAATAAATATAAATAATAAATAATAAATAAATATAAATAATCAATAAATATAAATAATAAATAATAAATAATAAATAATAAATAATAAATAATAAATAATAAATAAACATAAATAAATAATAAATAATAAATAATAAATAATAAATAATAAATAATAAATAATAAATACATAACAGATATAAATAATAAACAATAAATAATAAATAATAAATAATAGATATAAATAATAAATAATAAATAATAAATAATATATAATAAATAATAAATAATAAATAAATAAATATAAATAATAAATAATAAATAATAAATAATAAATAATAAATAAATATAAATAATAAATATAAATAATAAATAATAAATAATAAATAATAAATAATAAATAAATATAAATAATAAATAATAAATAAATATAAATAATAAATAATAAATAAATATAAATAATAAATAATAAATAAATATAAATAATAAAAAATAAATAAAAAATAAATATAAAGAATAAGTAATAAGTAATAAATAATAAATAATAAATAATAAATAATAAATAATAAATAATAAATAATAAATAATTAATAATTAATAATAAATAATAAATACTAAATAATAAATAATAAATAAATAATAGATATAAATAATAAATAATAAATAATAAATAATAAATAATAAATAATAAATACTAATTAAATAATAGATATAAATAATAAATAATAAATAATAAATAATGAATAAAAAATAATAAATAATAAATAATGAATAATAAATATTGAATAATAAATAATACATAATACATAATAAATAAATAAATATAAATAATAAATAATAAATAATCAATAATAAATAATCAATAATCAATAATCAATAATAAATAAATATAAATAATAAATAATAAATAATAAATAATAAATAATAAATAACAAATAATAAATAATAAATAATAAATAATAAATAAATATAAATAATAAATAATAAATAAATATAAATAATAAATAATAAATAATAAATAAATATAAATAATAAATAAAAATAAATAATAAATAATAAATAATAAATAAATATAAATAATAAATGTATTTAAATAATAAATAATAAATAAATTTAAATATTAACTAATAAATAAATATAAATAATAAATAATAAGTAAATATAAATAATAAATACTAAATAAATAATAAATATAAAAAAGAAATAATAAATAACAAATAATAAATAATAAATAATAAACAAATATAAAAAATAAATAAAAAATAAATATAAATAATAAATAATAAATAAATATAAATAATAAATAAATATAAATAATAAATAAATATAAATAATAAATAAATATAAATAATAAATAAATATAAATAATAAATAAATATAAATAATAAATAATAAATAAATATAAAAAATAAATAATAAATAAATATAAATAATAAATAATAAATAATAAATAATAAATATAAATAATAAATATAAATAATAAATAATAAGTAAATATAAATAATAAATAAATATAAATAATAAATAATAAATAATAAATAAATAAATAAATAATAAATAATAAATATAAATAATAAATATTAATAATAAATAATAAATAATAAATAATAAATAATAAATAATAAATAATAAATAATAAATAATAAATAATAAATAATAAATAATAAATAACCAGCAACAAATATTATTATTATTAATAATATTTTATTATTAGTAATAATAAATAATAAATAATAAATAATAAATAATAAATAATAAATAATAAATAATAAATAATAAATAATAAATAATAAATAATAAATAAATATAAATAATAAATAAATATAAATAATAAATAATAAATAATAAATAATAAATAAATATAAATAATAAATATAAATAATAAATATAAATAATAAATATAAATAATAAATATAAATAATAGTTATTAATAATAAATAATAAATAATAAATAATAAATAATAAATAATAAATAATAAGTAAATCTAAATAATAAATAATAATTAATAAATAATAAATAACCAGTTACAAAGAATAGATAATAAATAAATTAATGTATATTATAAATAATAAATAATAAATAATAAATAATAAATAATAAAGGAAACACATAATTTTTTTTTGAAAAGACGTGATAAGGGATTAAAAATCATGAAAACGCATGAAAAAGGATGGAGAAGCATATGAAGAATGAGGCATTAGAAAGAATGAGAATGCATGAAAACTCGTGACAACTCTGGAAAAGTCCTTAATAATTCAACATAATCATCATAATAACCCACAAAAACCATTGATAAAGATAACAAGTCATGGAAACCCAAATAAACTGTAATAAATGGAGCAACCGTTAAAACCCGTCAAAACGGTCATAAAGAGACAAAAACATTGGACTGACATTAACGGAGATAACTTATGATCTGAGAGTTCGTTTTAGATCCGCGACCTGCCAAATCAAAGATCCTGAAACAATCTTTGACCTGAAAGGTGAAAGAGTCCGAATGGACAGGCGGATCGGAAGTTACAACCATTTAAAAAAAAGCTGATAGGGAACGGGTGCTAGAAATGAGGCATTGAAAAACATAACAAAGCTCATACCCACTAAAAACGCCATAACATATGATCTAGGAGTGCATGTGGGCGCCGCGACCTGTCAAACTGAAGCTCATGGAACGAGCTATGATCTGGCAGGTGGGGAAGGCCGAACTGACACGCGGATCAAAAGTTAGGTCCGTTTGAAGACATGTTCGACGAGACACTGGTGACAGAAACAGGGTTTTGGAGGCCTTCGGAGGGGTTTTTGGGGCTGAAAAACACAACAAAATCTTGCTTCAATTTATTTAGTGTGTATCTCTCTTCGCTGGCTTCAATTTGTTATGTGGTAGAGCCCAAACAGACACCCGAAGCGAATGTTATGACCGTTTGAAGTTGGAGAACTTTTTTCAACTTTATTATAACGCTAATATCTTCCGCACCTTAGACCGTCTCACGATTTTGATTAAATGTGCCTTTAGATCTCTTCATGAGCTTCAATTTGACTGGTCGTGGCACTTCAACGGACTCCCGTATCAAAAGTTATGGTCGTTTTAGTGATTTCGAGGTTTCTCGTGTTTTTTTAATTTTTCATTTCATTTCACGGCGGTTTTACCAAAACTGACATTATTTCGCGGCGGTTTTTTAAAAAACCGCCGCTAATCCTCGAATAAAATTTTAAAAAATATAAAAAAATAATAATTTTTTTGGCATTTCGCAGCGGTTTTTAAAACCGCCGCTAAAAAACCGCCGCTAAACGGCCATTTTCTTATAGTGATTATGGGAAGAAACATCCCAATTCTTGCCTAAAAGGAATGGGAGTTTGTTACAAATGTGGAAAAAAGGTCACCAGACTCGTGATTGCAAGGGAAAGAAGGAGGCTGTCAATTTTGAATGCTAAAATTGTAGAGAAATGAGGAATTATGCAAATGAATGTCCTAAGCTTTAGGGAAACTTACTTTAGAAAAGGCCAAGGGATCAAGGCCAAGCTGATTCTGTTACTACAGTTGAAGAGGAATAATTAATGTAATTGTGTTTTTGGATTCAAGGATTATATTCTGGTTATGAGAATAATGTGATATATATAAGGATTTTACTACAGTACTTGTTGTTTTCATTAAGGTTTTAATATGACTAAGGTAATCATATTTTCAGTATGTGACATTAATAGAAACTTTACTCTATTTGGAGAATCTGATGTTGCGATTGATTTTGGAATTTAGATACCTTTTACATTGAGTCTAGACAGAGGTACTTTGGATAACTATAATGTTTTGGAATGGATTAAGTTGAAATTTTGATAGTATTGTTCAAGGATAAAACATTTCTTATGATTATTTTTGGAAAATTTTGATACTATAGTTTTAGGAAAAGGACAACCTCTAGGTTGGGCGATAACCCATTGCGTCGGACAAAGCTGCAGGAATCAAACCGACAACCATAGTGCGACAGACCTTTATTACCTACCACTAGCCTACAATAAGTCCCTGGTTATTACAAAATATTTTTTTCATTATAATGGTTTGTGTTAATGTTTGTAACCTTATACTATTAGGATAAATCTAATATTTTTGTGTTCTATTATCTTTTGGAGTGAAAGATGAGTTTGTGGTAGAAATTAGTTGAAGGATGAAAACTCTACTTGTCATGATGTATATATATATATATATATATTTAACTTATTCTATGAATAAATTAATTCTTGAACTATAGGGAAGGGATATTAAGACCAATTTTTTTTATACAAATACCTTATGTTTCGTTGAACTGATGATATTTTAAATCATCATAGATTGATGGCTTTGAGGCCCTCAATTCTACACTTGTTTGTGATTGATGACCTCAATCAATCCCTATAAATATTTACATTTTCCTCTAATTACGTGTCTATAATAGCCACCAATGTTTTCCTATTCGAAACCCTAATTTGGTGGTGACATTCTCATTTCCCTTTCCCTCTTATTAAAACTAAATTTTATTACCCCTATTTTCGACATGGATTTTCCACAAAGGTATTTTCTATTTTCAACCTTTTATTTTCAAAGAACAATTTCAAATTGTGAGGATGCAATTATTTGAAGGATGAGAGAATGTAACACCCCAATCTTCCACGGTACAATTCTCTTTGAATAATACAATAGCGTGTGTTGTACGCAACTTCGAGATTCTAACACACCGCGACCAATCAAAGTAGCTGTTACGAATATTAATAACCACTTTTTGAAATTTTATAAATTTTAGCTCTCAAAATGGACTTTATTTTTGGATTCGGAATATCGAAATTAGCCTAGGGTGAAATTTTGGTACTTTTCGGATAACTTTTATTTTTTGATGAATAGTGAAAATTATTAAATTTTAATTAAGAACAACTTTTTTAATCGAAATAATTAATAGTGATAAATTATGAATTTGAGTGGTTTTAAAGAATATTTAGAATATATTTTTACCATTTAATACAATTTTGGTCATTGGACATAATTTTATAATTAAACTGGACATAAACAAGTGTCAATCTTTTGATAGTTATTATCTTTTAAAAACACGCTTTTTGTTTTAACAACGGGAATTAATTTTAAATTAATTTCTACCACTTCTATGTTTCTAATTTGGAAAAATGGATTCCATATTTGAAATTAGGATGTCCAAATTGTGTAAATATGTAACTTTTATTTTTAGACATTTTGAATAATTACTTCGGTAAATATTTTATTTACCATGGTTAAAGGGTAAATCCGGTAAATAAGGGTAAAATAATAATAATATTATAATACTAAATTACCCTAAAACATGTATTAACCTTATTGTTTGATACATTTCCGACCATGGACATAGTTGGGTCGATTTTGGGACCCCATGGAGCAACTTGTAGGTGATAAGGACACTTTATATTAATTAAGTTAAAATTAATACAAAAATGACATAAGCATATAACTTTTAGAAAAACATTTTTTACATAGGGTTATATATGTTGTATTTTCGACTATAAATATTCATAAGAAATCTATAATTATTTCCTACATAATTGTATTTTATTTATAAAATTTAGACATTTAATAATAAAATTTATTTATGACACAATAATGATGCAGTATTTTCTTATTAATGAAAGAATCAAATAATTGGTATTATAAATGTTAAAATAAATATAATTTGAAAGTTTTGATGACATAAGTGAATTTTATTGGTTAATATGACATGATAGGATAGCTTAAATGAATTTTTTTTGAATTAATAAAGTTATTATGACTTTAAAAAAATAAATTATTAAATAGTGTCAAAATTGACATAAATGGGTTTTTAAAACAAATATTATATTATTAATTGATATTATATTCCTAAAAATATAAGGTTCGGCCAAATGACTTTTATCATGATAGGTGTATTATTAATGGACCACTTGGGGGTTGATTGGATGTATATAGTAAGTTTATTAACTATATAATATAAAAATATAAAGTGACATGGTAAATTTCAAACTAGTTAACTAAGAGGTAAAACTAAAAGATAAGGTTAATATAATGACCCAAACCTGTCAAAAACCTATTTGTTGAATTTTTTTTGACCTATACCCACCTTAAAATTTAAATAATCCACTTTTGAGCCATTATAAACTGAATATGAATTTATTATAAAATAATATTTCAAGCTTTTCCTAAGGTGCCCCTCACCCCTCTTATAAAAGGGAACTCCACCTTCTCTCAAATTAATATCTTAAAAGCCATTTGTTTCGGCCCACCCCTGGCCAAATATCCTTTAAAATACCCTCAATCAAAATAGAGGCCTTAGTTTGATCATAAATCTAACCTAAGGAGCCCTTTTGATCAAATCAAAAGGGAGAACCCGAAGAAGAGGTAATGTTTTCACCACCCTCTTTCAAGTTCATTTCTTCTTCTACTTCTTCTTTCTTTGTTATTCCCATTCTAAAATAATAACCCCAGTATCATCTATATAATGTGATGTTATTATAAATATGGTACAACCATATTCAGTATTCTACTTGACATGTGTTGGTGGTACTACATGCCCACATAGATGGAGGGACTCATGGAATGGACACTAAATTGAGGCCTTATCACTCATCATATCTTTGTCATGATCCGGAACTGGTATCTTAGCTGGCTGGTGTCGTGGATGAATCTTGAGATTTATCTGGATGTAACATGGTCATATGAACATGTATATATATATCAATAAAAATGGGTATCTAAATCAAGAATGAATGTCAAATACTCAATCCTATATGTTATATGTACCATTGATCCCTGCAAAAAATGTTTAAGTATTCTGAGTCAACAAGTAGTAGTCAGGGTCATAGTGAATGGATATGTTGGCTGGAAACACCATCAATGGAATCATTTCCCTACAAGCCTCACTCAAGACACTTTGAAAATATTTCCCTAAACCCAACCAAATAATCTTAAGGATACTAGTATGGAAAACATCCTAAGGAATAAACTTGATCTGAAACCAAATTTTCCATGACCCGACCCAAGTCGGGGCGCAAGGAACTACTACTCCAAGATCACCTCCATAATCCAATGGGTGGTGAAAACACCCATGGAATATCTAAACTCAGGGATAATATTTGTTAAGTACATGTATTCCCACACACAACCATCTCAATGTAAAAGTTCATAGGGAAATAGAAAAAGATGTAGTACATCGAGAAAGTAAACCAAGCATGCACAACCTCTAGGGTGTACAAGAGTATGCTAGTGAAAATTGAAATATAAAGGGTAAAAATAAATGACCAACTAGAAATATGTCCCAACCTAAAAAAATTGGAAATGTAAACTTCTATGGGATCTTAGCTAAAAAATCCCAAACTGCGACCACTATTCAAGGTTTGAAGTACAAGGTATCCCAAATCTCTTTTGAAGTCATTGTTGACCTTTCGATCATCTACATAATACACAACATGTGTGGGCTAAAACCATGTATGGGTGATTATATACATACCAAGTAGGCCAACCCTGAAAGTTGTAGGGGGATAAGTAATAGATACAATAGGAAAAGAATGATAGTGGATGTAATATACAGTCAAAGATAATTTCTCAATCTAAAATAAGAGTTAATGTAACCTCATCAAAACACAAGGCGCTCAATATGGTGATGAGATGAACTACACATTTATTATTCTCCACCTATAGTAGGAGAGTAGAATAATCCAACCATGAGAAGATAATCATGGAAAGAACATGGCATACCCCATGCGTCTTTTAATCTCATGGAAAGAGAGTAACCAAATCCATGGTGTGGATACAAAATTATATATATATATATATATATATATATATATTATCAGTAAAAAGAATCCAAAATTAGGTAGTAATGGGATCTATATCTCACAACTCAACCCAAGAATAATAGTAGCTAACAGTTCCAAAAGTCTATCTATGATGCCCAACATCTCACATGTCTTCCTAGAAGTAATTTTCCAAGTTAATCCATGCCTCATAACAATGTTTCATAGCCAGGGGGCCGTAAACATGAAGTAGAGGACCCACACCCTAGTAAGTCATGGGGGTTCCACTGTGATAGTATCCATAGAGGACCAATGCATATGGATATGGGGGGTTCCACTCTAGTTTCATGAGGTCCTGAACCCTATGCTGTTAGGGGGTTCCACTCAGTAAGGTAGAGGACCCACACCCATGATGATGGGGGGTTACAATCTATAGGTTGAGGACCCAAGAATTGGTGTGACAGGGGGTTCCACTCTATTCATTGAGGATCCTCTCTCTACCCGGTAGGGGGTTCCACTCAGAAGTTTAGGGAGTATACCTTGGTGACATGGGGAGGGGGGGGGGGGGGTCCACTCTAGTCATCGTGGACCCGAACCCTATTAGATAAGAGGGTTACACTCAGAAGGTAGATGTAGAGTACCCACACCCATGCTGATGGGTGGGTTCTATTATAAAGGTCAAGGACTCCACCACCTAGCTTTACTAGAGGGTATAACTTAGTGGTATTTAGTGATTCTGCCTGATCACTACCATTGTCAAGCATCACCTAAACAAGAGCCATTCCCAAGACATTTCATATAATATCTAGAAAGTCACAACTTAGAGAACCATCATGTTTAATGTGGGTAAACACTCAAGATAGGATACTCATGCTCCAAACTCTGAATCCAAATGAAGGAAATATAAAACCGTTATGTTTATTAAAAAGAGGTAAAGGGTTACACGATGTGTGAGGGGACCCACATGGTGTGTGGACTTTATACACTTCCTGGCCGTGTCTCTATTAGGCACATAACTCCTGACCGTATAGGAGTATACGTCGTAAAAATGGATTACATAGTGTTTCCCAGCTTCCTGGGATCAGGATATGTCCTTCTATCCATGTCCATGTACTGAACCTATGCTCGTGTACTTTGGTACATGACATGTTTCTTCACACGATGTGGTTTCTATGTGATCTAACCATGTATGTGTACTTAGTTACATGACCATGTACTAGTTCATGTACTCCCATATGAGATCCCACCTATGTGATCCTCCACATGGGTTTCCCATCTAGGGAATGTGTACACACCATGTAATATGGATACATGTCGCACCATTCTTATCATCTTCCATAACCCTAGTCATCACTACTTAGTGGAATATACCATGCTTTCATCCTTATACATGACATGTAGTTAGGATTTTTTCCAAAAAACCAAATATGTGATACACACATCAGATCTGGAAATTTAAATCCATTTCACCATAATTCCCACCTCAAATTCATCTAATATGAGAAGATATGGCCGTGATTCATGGTTTCTGGCCATCATTTGTTAGAAATTGAACTTCGTTCATCCCTGGTGGTTCGTCATTGAATCCTTTTTCACCGCACCTTTTATAGGTGAAGTTTCATCCTTTCATTAGTTAAATGACCAACCAAAACATGTAAAAATCCAATATCTTCCCATACTTAATAGATCTGTTTCTTGTTCATGATTCTGTTGTAGTTTTAGGGGTCTGATCGAGCTCAGTACCAACCAACATCTTCGAATCGAGACCACAAGGTCCAATTGGTGAAGAATGTGAAGAAAAAAGGGGAAATTCACAAGATCACAATTTTTAACATCATTGGACAAGAATTCTTGTCCAACTATCAGGAAATGGAATCCGGGGTTAGAAAACATTTAAAATAATCAATTTAAATCAGTACCCGGGTGCGTGTAGAGGTTGCAATTGGAATAGATCTATAAAAGGGATATATCCTCTCAATATATTTAATAAAAAGAGTGTAAAAAACTAATTGATGATTACTACATGGAGATTGGATCATTAATCATTGAGGAACGTTTTCTCTAATGAATGGTAGGATTCATTAGGTTTGTTATATCTATATTTTCTCTGATTTGGAATTTCTTCGTTGCCCAATATGATTTGTCAATAAAAGGAGAAAATAAAGAATCATTGGTGATTCCAGGATTATGAGGATAACCCTAGAGAACTTCCATTTATTTACATTTATATAATTAATTTAGGGTTTAAATTATTTAATTAATTAATTTAATAATTAATTAGTTAATTGAACATACCTTAAATGAGCAAGGAGTCTGAATGCACCACACCGACCCATTTTATTTTGCTCCATGGGAAAACACTGCATTCCATATTCAACCGTTGTCTCAGATTTATAATCAAATATTATATTTAATATTTATAGCATTTTTTTAAGAATATTCCTATACAAAATATAAAATATATTTAATATATTTTTATAAAATTAATTATGGGCACACTGAGTCTCAAAATCACATGTTATCTCAGTGCCTAGTTCTAGAATATATATAGAATTATTTAATATTCTTACAAGGAAAAAACTAGGTCTCTACAAAATGAGACCAGTCACCCAATCTAGCCCATGATGGGGTATAGTAAAAAAAATATAATGAAACATGTCGTGAATATAGGAAAACAGTACAAACAATTAGAGTACAAAGAGAAAACAACATGAAGACACAACTAATCCAAACAGGATAAACTAGAAAGAAAGAAAAGTTGAGATTGAAAATTCTCCATGTGAACAACTATTACCTCCACTAAGAAACCAAAACAAAAAATAGTAACATAATGAAAATCCATCATGCTATAGAATGCCCTTACCTTTACTAGTGCCCTTCAAAACAAGGTCTTCAACCGCCCAAAGGTAGAAGTAGGGGGTGAGAAATAGAGACTAGTAGTAAACCACCAAATAATATATACAAATTATAATATCAAGAATTCACAATTTAGATCTTTAAAAAAATAGATTAATAAGAAATATTATTGTAAAATAATTTGACAACATTTCATAAACATACCTTGGATTTTCCAAAAATTTCATATCACATTTTCTTAAGCAATAAACATTACCATTATAAAACAAATTTGGTAATCATACAGAGATATAAATATTCATGTGAGCCAATATCCATGTCATAAACTATCATTCAATAAATAACCAGAAACAATAATTCACCTTCTTGATAGGCTATAGACTATGAGAAAATATATACTACACGCTAACGAGCAAAAAAGGCATAATGTTAAATCCAATTAATATTGAGTCCTACAATAGTCCATAGATATATAAGAGGTTACTTCCTAGTGGGGTCACACACATTGAGTATACCCATGCCTCTTCCTGATACAATCAAGGTTCTCACTGTGAAATGTTTTTCAATTTCAATTTTAAAAACCATGCTCACATTTTTATCAAATCATTTCAAAGCCAATCCAATATGCTTTAGTGTTTAAAAATCCATTTCTTTCCAAATCATGAAAATTAATTTTTCAACTAAAAACGAATTTAAAACATGAAACCATCCCTTTATCTATTTTAGCACATGAAATTTGATTTCAAATATCAAAGAAACAATAAGAACAATAAAAAATTCCATAAATTAGAACACTTGAAAAGATCCACCTACCTCAAGGATGTAGAAAACCTAACTGCCTTTGATAATGGGGATTAGAAACCAAAAGATATAACTTTTTAAGATAAGTCATGAAAAGTGACTAAAATTTTTTGATAGATAATACAATTCAATTAAAAACAGAATCAAACCAAATCTGTAACAAAAACCTAAGAAGAACTAGAAATAACACTTACCTAGAGAGAGAAAATCCAATGAAAATGGTTATAAATCAATGAATGATCATTACATAAAAAAATAAGTCACCCAAAATAACTGAGGAAGATCTATATGTTGATCAAGGAAAGAATAATGGAGAACGAATGAAACATATCATGCGTACAACACCCTAAAAATAAAAACTACAACATTTACATGGCATGTAACCCATTTTCACATCATGTAATGCTTAGGGTACATATACACCAAAAACCCATCATATTTTAATAAAAAAAATAGATTTTTATACATACAAAACATGTACCTATTGTAAGGAATTTAAATCTTTCATTCCATGTAACCAATTCTTGGTTTTTTCCTATTAGTCGTTATGTGGCTTGTAGTTCATTTACACAACGTGTAAGAGGCGAACAAGCAACAGAAACATCAGGTATTTTTATATAAGAAACTCTAACCAATATATTAATTCACCATTATAGGTATCCTCTCAATTTAATATTCATAAATATCCATTTAATAAAAATAAAAACCAAAATCTCAGATTAGAACGTACCTAATAGAAAGGTAATGGGGTGTTATAATCTCTCCACCATAAAAGTTTTTTGTCCCCAAAATGTACCCAAGATCTAGATCCAAAGAAAGAGAAAGCCATTGTTACCTCAATAACGTATCCTAATACCAAATCTTGTGGTGATACGATATTCACATCCATAGTACCCAGACCAAAGGAATCATTTTAATGTGTAGTACCATATCCTGGTGATCCATAATCTGAACTTGTCGCTAAACCAAAGTGGTATCAGGTTCAAGATACACTTCCTCCCACCTAATCACAAGGGAAAGATCTGATATATTCCTCCCAAACTGGGAAACATGAAACACATTTTATACAAAATTAAAACCACATGGTAAGTCTAATCGATAATCCAACCTATTGCTTAATGATCTCAAAGAGCCCTACAAACCTCAGTGCCATCTTATCCTGTTTATTCAACAGATGAATCCCCAAGTGATGAAATGCATTGAAAAAAATCCAATCAACAATCATATAATGCATTAGTTAAGTTTGATATCTATTAAGATATTAAGGTGTTGTAATACCCTGATAGTGTATGAGATATATTTTTCAAATAAATTTAATTTCTTTTATATATTGCGTTACACGAAATACAATATTTTAACAAACTGAGATATATTATTAAAATATTATTATTTAATGTGATAGTTGTATCATAGTCATTGGATCAGAAGGTAAAAATAATAATAGATAAATTAGGGAAAATATATGGTCTACATATGTATAAAATGAATTGAATGGTTTTTAATTAATTATAAATGAAAATAAAAATCATTTGAAAATGAAGGGGATGTTTTTATGATGAAAAATATTTATAGGTGTTATGTGTGTTTTTCTTAATAAATTAAATTGATCACTATTGATGGAGGATTTTAAAGACATGTATATATTATGTATTCGATAGAATGTTTTAATATTAAACGAATATTTTTTCTAGGAACGAGATAAGAATATTTATCCATTTTAATTCATAAAAATGTATTTTATTTGAAAACAGTTTTCATCCTATTTTACGCACTTATTTTAAAACAAATTTTTTCCACTTATAGAAATTTAATCCTTAAAAATGTTTCCCATATATAGAATTAGGAGGATAAAAATAGGTAAATAGGTCCTTTTGTGTTTGTTCCATATGAATAATAACCATAGTAAGTTTTTGTCACTTTAGTAAGGGAAAAACATGTAAAATATAGATAAACATTGTGATAAGACTTTAACATTTTTATAACACTTGAATTTATCCTATTGTTTGACTAGTGTTCAATTATGTTCATGAAAGCCTAAAAATATGTCTAATTGGAACTATATTTCTTTGAATATGAACTTTATAAAGATCTCACACAAAGAAAAATACAAAATGTCACTCTATTACTTTTAAATATCTCATATGTGTTCATATAGGGTAAACAGAATGTTTTTTATAAAGTTAAGGACTTGAACATGGAAAATTATAATATAATAAAAAGGAAATTTTTTTACAAGAGTCTAAAGTGGGGTGTTTTAAAATGATCTCTATCAGAGATACATAACAAGTCCAAAAATAGATTATCTAACAAGACGTGTCCAATGTTATCAACACCTTTATTGGTTAGACTATATATGACCATATTTGTTCCCCAATAGGAATGATTAATAAACAATTAAAAAGAGTCAAGGAACTAAATAAAATCTATACATTTCACTATCATACTCTATGAAGGATTAATTCTATTTTTCTTGACAATATACACTATAGTCATGGAGTCACTCTCCAACCACATATTTGATCTGCCTCTTTGATTGGAAATAATATTCGCATTAATGACTCTAATAATATCATCTTTAAGGGAAGAAGTAACACTAAAAAACTATAGAATAATCCAAGTATCATTCCATTGTGGTCCCTAAACACAATTACAGACCCAAAGGGAATGATGATACCCTTGGATGCACTATCTATATTTAATATAATTCATCTTGGAAAATAATGCAAACAAATAACTCCAAAAGTTACTATAGGAGGAATGAAATTACTAGAAGCACTAAGTCATATTAGAAAAATAAAATCTTTTATGGAGTTTTGGTAAAAAAATTAATATCATTATAACCCCTTATAGAAGTAATAAGACCCACTAAAAAGGCACGGATTCTGGAACTGGACTGGCCATGAAGCATCGAATTCCCACTACTCTAGATAATATGGATTAATTCCACCACTACCCCCTAAAAAATTCTTAGAAGTTGGGAAGACATTTTCAAACCAGTGTAATTAGTGATCATATTATGGATGTAACTTAAACTACTTAAAGGGATATCAATAAGATTAAAAAACATATTCTAGAGTGTTGAGGTAGTGGAAAAACATAGAAATAGGTAATCTAAATCCTTCATGTGTTGATTATAAAAAATTAATCTAGAAAAGAGAGTGATACCAAAAACCTATATGAAATAAAATATAGGAATCCATTAATAGTAAAGCCTCCAAGATAAGGTTTCGCTTGAATGTTTTATCTAAGGATTTTTGAGATTTTGAATCCATGATATATTCAAGTTTTCAGTATGATAAGTGAATAGGTAGAACAATTTAGCATTGATCTATATAGTTTTGGAGGGTTATCTGACTAATAGATCATCTCAGGGAGTGAAATAATAATTGTTCATTATGTTTTATATCTTCTCAAGAAAATTAATATATTGACCTAGGATTAAAATACATGGATATAACATCATTTTGGATGAATATTTAGTACAATCGAAAAATACATGCTCGAGGAACATAATAGTTTTCTGACACTAGAAAATTGGAAACAAAATATTATATCCTAGTGAAATATCTTCAACATATCTCATAAATATATCCACCTTTAGTACTCCAACATAAAACCTTTCTTCATAACTTGTGGAAAGCTAACATAAGAAAGGGATAGGCTTAAATGACCAGTTAGCATAAACAATGGAGATATGGAAGAATAATTATGAGCATAAGAGTATCAGAACATGATCATGAAAATATAAGATCATACCCTTCATATAAAAGATCATATACATGAATTTGGTCATAAAGCATGAGATTTCATAAGACATGGATCATAGTGAAATAAAGAATATAAGCCATGAAAGAATAACATAGGAATAAAACATAAGATTGTGGAAGACACATAAGAATATAATAATATTTACATAGTAGCATTAGAATTGCTACCAAGACCATCTTGAAAGTATAAATTCACGCCCTATACCATCTTGGAAGTCATTTTTCACTCTCATGGCCATATTTTTGTCATGAGTTCACTCCAAATACCATCTTTGTTGTCAGGGTTCACTCTCATGGCTATCTTAGTAGAATGTGTTCACTCCACATATAATCTTGGTAGTAATTGATCACTCCCATGACCATCTTAGTAGTCAATTTTTACTCCAAATACCATCTTAGTTTATCTCATGAAATATAAATCTTTACCCAATTCATTTAAGGGAGATATAGGTCCCACCCATCTCATAGTAAAATCATGCATACATGTTCCAAAAAATCATAAATAATAATATATTAACTTATTAAATTAAATGGGTATCATAAACATGTAAACATATATTAACCTGTGGAAAAGATATAGGTATCAAAATCATTCCATCAAAATCATAACTCATGAAAGAGAAATGAATTTCATAAACATATAACCCACGACGTATAAATAGATTTCATAAAAAAATCCATGAAAGAGAATTTTTTTCTTAAAAGCCATGAAATTAAGCATAAACAATGCATAGAAAGGATATGAATGGAACCTTTAGATCATTTCCTAAAAGGACATGAGTAACATCAATAAATATCATCTTTGACCAAAAATAATTTTGAAATATCTTTCAAAATAATTTCTTGAGGAAAATATCATTTCTTCTTTGAAAAATAATTTTTAATACATAAAAAAATTTGATAATAATTTTCATAGAAAATAAATCTAAAACATATAAATAAGACTTAAAATCATATGAAAACTTATTTCTTTTAAAACTTGTAAAATAAGAATCAAAATATTTTAAAAACCCTTTTCTTCAAAAACACATTGAAAACATATAATGAAAGATTGAAAATGTTTTGAAAATAATTTCAATGAAAAAACTTTGAAAACTTATAAATAAATCTTGAAAATGTTTGGAAAACCATTTTACTTGAAAATATTTTGATAACTTATAATTAAAGCTTGAAAATGTTTTTAAATCCATTTTCATTGAAAATTTATAAAAAATGGTTGAAATTTTTTTGAAAACAAATTCCTCAAAATTTAATGTTTTAAAAATAATTTTATAAAAACTAACCTTTTAAAAAATTCAAAGGAAGCGTCAATGAAATGATGGTTTATAATCTGGACATGTTGAATGAGGTAAATGAACATTACTTTTTCATGGTAAAAATTTTATAAAAATAAATTGTTCAGAAAGAGAGAAGAAGATTCTATTAAATATATTTTTAAAATAAAATAAGGGTAAAAATTTATTTTAAACATTTTAGGATAATGTCATAATATTCTTGTAAACCCTTTTTATAAAACATGTTTTTAAGTAACATAGATTTCCGACCAAAGAGAGGATAAATTCGGGCTTTCTTAAAAACACTTTCCTAACTATCTCATGTACCACAATATATTAATTTGGTAAAAAACATTATTATATCATGAATAAAAATAGGATAATAAAATTATTGTATTTACTTGAGATATGGATCATAATATTTCATTAATGGAATCATAAACATAAACAATCTCGAAAAGCGATGATATTTTCTTAATGAACTCTTATAACTTGGTAATTTGGGATCATACTACCCATGTAAAAAAAGAAATTATATTAAGATTAAAATTTCATTAAAATATTTATATTCATGATATAACAAGAAAAATAGAGTTATATACACCTATACGAAAAAATTTATGTTCATAATCAAACCTCAGTTTCAAAGAATGAAAATTAAGACAAAACTATTTTAAAAAATTTGTAACTTTTGAAATATAAACCCCATGAAATAAGGATAATAAAATGGAAATGGGAATAACCATAAATTTAATTATAAGATACATTGAATAAAATCACATGCATTACATTCACCACACAAAAGGAAATAGTGGAGAAAGTAACATGTATCTTGTTAAAATTAAAAGTGAGATAAAATCACCTTACCTTGTGTCTTGACTATATTCATACTCATAAAATAATCCTATAAAATAAATATAATTTTATTATAAATAATTTAAATAATAATATTCTTATATATAATACCATATAATTTTTCATTATGACTTTATATTAACCAATTTTTAATGATCCTATGGTAAGGTTTCACTTCAGGTAATATTCATTTTGTTCTTCCCATGTGTTTTAATTTGTTATATCATTGGTCCTTAGACTAATATCATGATTATATAATTTAGACCATGATATAAATATATTATATATATAGTATATAAGTATTATAATAAAAAATATAATATAGTTTTACAAAATGGAATACACCGTTTATGGAGACGGTAAGCGGTACGTACGCATGAATGTTGTTTCTGTTTTTATTGTCGTATTGAAAGAATGAAAGAAAATGATATATATGTATATTTATATATGATTATTATAGTAGATTTATAAGTTCATATATATTATATATATTCATGAAAACCATTCTTAACTCAATCCTTGTACTGTATGAATGAATCATATCACTTTGAGGGGTGCGGTACTCTACACTTCCCCAAACAAAATTATCACATTTACAGAGGATCGAAAGAATGAAGGTATGTTATAAATAAAAAAATATAAGTAAAAAGACATTATAAATATAATATATATCATATATAAACATATTTTCCCTCATAATGGCCACCATTATAGTTGGTAATGAAAAAACGAACAATTGTTGTTTCGTGAGGCAGTAATTTGTCGTACACAGAAACAATATGTTCATTAACCATTAGATGGAGGTGTGTGTAAGTGTAGGCAAAACAATTTTGCTAAAAAAACTCTAGTATATTTAAGATACTAGTGTTTTATATAATCATATAATAAATATAGTTGGAGGGTGTAGAGAAAGAAAATAAAATAAAGGACTTGAGAAGAGACGTTACCTCTTAATCGGGTAACTCCTTTTGGTATGTTCTAAAAGGCTTCCTTGGATTTTCTTATGCCCAAGGTATGTATTATAGGTGGAAAGGAGGGATTTTGGGAAGTTTATTTGCCAGATATTGGGTGAAACTAATAGGTTTGAGATGTGTGAATATTGGGGAGAGGTGGTTTCCTTTTATTGGGAAGGAAGATGACTCACATGGAATTTTTGAAAACAAGTTAGGTGTACACATGTTCTTACATAAAAAATTAACACCAAACCAACCTAAATAAATATTTTAAGGTTTATGGCAAAATAATTTCCATAAAATTTATTTTTTAGAAAAGTGGATAGGTCATTTGATCCCATAATATTGATGTTTAGTCTCTAATTAATCTTAATTTGACCTTAATAGTTGTGATTAATATTAATCACTTTTACTAATAATTTTGGTCCAAATTTAAGTTGATATTATTAGAATATAACTCATTTAATTATTCAAATGGTGTATGTTAGTTTTTTTTAAATTCAATTAATATAAGAAGAAAAATATATATAAATGCTAATCCTGTATACGTGCTGAGAAAGTGCATTTTTAAAGTAAAATATTCAAAATTTTATTAAGTTTTTATGTAAAATTTAAAAGTGAAATTTATTATAATGACCTTATTTGTATTAATAGATTTATAATTTATATAATTTTTCCTTAAAACAAATTTTAAATATAATTTAACATTAATAATTATTTAAACAAAAAGTATTCTTTAAATAAAAGCAGTATTTTTCACTATTCATAAAAAAAATTCTTTAAAAAATACCAAAAAATCACCCTAAGATGACTTTGACATTATAAATTCAAAAATTAATTTTATTTTATAAAATTAAATTTTTATATTTTTCTAAAATTAATTTTTTTTCACAGAAGGAAATGAAGCTCAATTCATTTGAGAAAATTGTATTTTAAAAATATATGTTCTTTACCAAAAATTATATATTCCTTTATCAATAGGTATCATTTATATAAAAAAATTATAAAGAATATTTGAAATGTATTTATTACTATTCATATTTATAATTATAATGGCTAGGTTATAATTATCTCATATAAATAATTATAACTGTAAAATGATGTTTTGTAGAAACACCAGTGTTTCATATAATGTACATGAAGTCATGGTTGCATGTAACATATGATGATTTGGTGTTCTGTGTATCGTACACTGAGTTTGTGCCATGTAACTCACACTAATTTGATGTTGTATGTAGCACAGTCCATGTTTGTGTTGTGTGTAGCACAAGCCAAGTTGGTGTTGCTTGTAGTGTAAGCCAAGTCAGTGTTTCATCTAGCACAAGACAAGTTAGTATTCTGTGTAGCGTAAGCAAAGTCAAGGCCATGTTAAAGTAATGATTGAATTAGTTCATTAATATATATATATATATATATATAACTATTTATAGTGTCATGTGAAATGAAAGATACCATAAAGATTAATTCGAAAAAAAGATTCTCAAAATCTAGCGGTGTTACATTTTACCCCTTTAAAATGAATTTCACCCATAAAATTCATCTGAGTTATCAAAGTTTAAATACTAAAAAGTTTCATTCATAAAAAAACACATCATAAAAATGAGTACTAAAACTTCCATTGAAATAGAATGATGGAACCATAATGATTTCCCAAAGTAACATATAAATTGATTTCCTTATAAGAGAACATTGGTTGGGAGTAAATATTGGACATTGAGAAAAAATATAAATATTTATAAGGAGTCAATGAGGTTATCAATCATAAACTAGTGAATGATCGAACAAAAGTTAATGGCTTCAAATTCATAAATATGTGATGATTGAAAATTCCACTGGTACAATAGAAATTAACGTATTAGGACAATTTTTTTTTATCATTATCCTATCATTGAGTAATTATTTTTATTGACCAAGAATATAAGGAAATATACTTACTTGGTGTTATTCCCTTTCTAATATAGAATCCCAACCTTTGGTTATGCCTTAATAGATTTACAATTTATCACTTACCCTATGAAATAAATGAGAATTATTATTATATTATTTCTAAAGTACTAACAGATCATGAGATTCATGATAAGTCACCCCATATATATTTAGTTACCATCAAAAAAATTTAGTTTTAATAGGCTGTGCAATATTCATAAATCCTCATATAGAGAGAAGAAACTTTAATCTTACTAACTTCATCTGATGTTTAATTTATAATTTCCATAAATAGTTAACCTTGTAATCATTATGAAAGATTAAAATTAAACTATATGGATAGATTTTCATGAAATAATATTAATGTTGATCCCCCATATATCACAAAGTATCACTTTTTTGTCACATTCCAAAAATCTGAATACCTTCATCGTATATTCCCTTGAAACATGGTAACAACCTTAATTCCCATAAATCATTTTAGAAAACATTCATGCTTCCTTATTCTGATGGTTATTGGATATATTATTTAAATACAAGAAGTTTTTAACTTCATCCATGATGACATAGACCATTTTTTCAACCAATCAATAATTAGATCTAGGGTAATCAGTTCTATCCAATTTTCTTTATCCAAATCAATCATCTCTTTATCAAAGTGAAACATAATTTTCTCAACATATTGATCACATTAAGGTTTACCTTCCCTTAATAAAAATATTACTTTTCTAAGTATGAATCACCATTAAACATATCCTTTTCAATACTTAATTAATAATTATATTAAAAATACTTATATATTTTATGATTCATAAAACATAATATTTTAATTCCAAAACATAAGTACTTCATTCATAATTTTTTTCTTAAACAATTAATCATTCATCATAAAATTATTCCTTAATACTTCTTTCCTATAATATGAATTATGAATCATGTATTAATATAAATCAACCTCAATATAATAATAATTATTATGATTAAAGTAAATAATACTGAGAATAACATTGCATACCTTTCACAAGTCGTTTGCGGTATCTTTATCTTCAGAAGTATAACCAATACTAATACAACCTTCATGATTATATTTATGAGATTTTCACATGGAAAATAGATTTTCATAGTGTGCATAATTTCCACATCTGAAAAATTCAATGTTAACAAATTTTCTCACAGTTATCTCAATTGACTAAAACTAGAAAGTAAAGGGTGAGAAACACTTATCATATAATAAAACCACATTATCATGAAAAATTACTTATAGAATGTATAAATAATTAAAATTACTTTTAGTAAATGACACCTTAGGTTTATCCTATGTTATTTATAACCAAATTATATTTAAATCCTTTATGATTGTTCATGAAGAGTTTGTGAATTTCCGAAGAATATCCCCTAGAATTATCGAACCAAGTGTGTAGTAAAGACAATTGTTGTATACCAGATTACCCCGAGTCAGGCCTATAAAATCTTATCATAGTTGTTTCCCCTAGGTACATCTATAATAGATCTATATTCACTTTTAGTTTCCAGACATGGATGTATTTATTGGAAACCACACGCTCTATCCTTTAACAAAATTCCAGGACATTTTCCAAAATATTAACTCATACATATAATTATCCTTAGAGACATCCCTAGACATACCCTTAGAAATATACCTTGGGATATCACTAATTTTTTCTCATCCTAGTTTCCAATGGATTAATAAACCTTTCTTTTGATACCAAATACAGAGACTCACACTTAACATACATGAACTTTACATCATTTTAGATGAATATTTAGTACACTACAAAAATACACGCCCGAGGACCGTTATAGATTAGTGTCTTTAGAATCTTAGAAACAAAATATTCTATCCTGGTAAAAGATATTCAAGATATCCCATAAATATCTAAACCTTTATTAATCTAACATAAAACCTGTATTTATAACATGGGAAAAGGAAACATAAGAAAGGGGTGAGCTCAAATACTCAATAAGGGTAAATAAGGGAGATACGTAAGCATGATTTTGAGAATAAGGGTATGGGAACATGATCATTAAAATAGAATATCATAACCTTCATATCAAAGATCAAATATATGAATCATGTAATAAATAATGGTAATTCATAATACATCAATCATAATGAAATAATAAACATAATCTATGAATTAATAACATAGTAATAAATCACGATATTGTAGAAGACACATCAGAATATAATATTATTTACATAGTAGCCAAGGAATTACTTCCAATACAGTCTTGGTAGTAAGGCTTAACTACCCATACCATATTGGTAGTCATGGTTCACTCCCATGGACATTTATTTAGAATAAGTTCACTTCTCATGCCATCTTGTTAGTCATAGTTCACTCCCATGGCCATCTTAATATCACGAGTTCAATCCTCATACCATATTGGTAGTCATGGTTCACTCCCATGAACAAATTATTATTCAAGGTTTACTCCCAAGACCATATTAGTCTATCTCATGAGATATAAATATTTACCCAATACATTGGAGGGAGATAGAGGTCCCACCCATCTCATAGTGAAATCATACATACATGTGCCACAAAATATTAAACAATCATATCTTAACCAATGAAATTAAATGGGTATCGTAAAATTTTAAACATATCATAACCTATAGAAATATACAGGTTCAATAATCATTTTATCAAAATCATAAATCATGAAAAAGGAATAAATTTCATAAACATATAAATCCTATAAGAGAAACAGACTTCATAAACATAAAACACGTGAATGAGAATCAAGTTTCATAAAGAAAATTGACTTAAGCATAACCCATTAATAGAAATTATATGAATTAAACCTTTAGATCATTGTAGAGAATGGAATGAGTAGCATAAATGGATGTAATATTATATAGAAAATAATTTTGAAATATCTTTTAAAAACATTTCTTGAGGAAAATATCATTTCTTCATTGAAAATAAATTTTAATAAATAAAACCATTTGGTAATAATTTTCAAATGAAATACCTTTAAAATTTATAAATTATAGTTGAAATTATTTGAAAACCTGTTTCCCTAATAACTTATAAAATAAGATTCAAATCATTTAAAAAACCATTTTCTTCGAAACCACTTTGAAAACTTTTAAATAAATATTGAAAAAGTTTTGAAAATGATTTCTTTGAAAATAATTTGGAATATTATAAATAAATATTGAAAACGTTTTTAAAACCATTTTCCTTAAAAGTACTTTGAAAACTTATAAATAAAGCTTGAAAACATTTTGAAATCCATTTTAATTGAAAACATATAAAAAGGTTGAAAACACTTTTAAAACAATTTTCATGTATATTTACTTAAAAAAAAATTCTTAAAAATTAACTTTTTAAAAAATGGAAAGTAATCATCAAGAAAATGACAATAGATAAATCCAAACAGGTCTTATGAGGTAAAAGGAACATTACTTTTTCATGGTAAAAGGTTATAAAAATTCATTTTTCAGAAAGAAACAAGAAGATTCATTTGAATGGATTGGTAAAATAAAAAAGGGTAAAAATTTATTTTAAAGATTATATTATCATGATTTAATATTCTTGGCAACCCTTTTTAGAAAACTTGTTTGGAATGAGTAAATATTTCAAACCGAAGAGTGGGAAAAGTTGGTATTTCTTAAAAACACTTTCTTAACTATATTATGTACCAAATAGTATACATATGGCAATGATACATAATTATATAATTAATTATTAGATAATTATAAAATTAATTAATTTCCTTGAGATATAGATCATAATATTTCATCAATGGAAGCATAAACATAAACAATCTCAAAAAGCGATGAGATTATCCCAATAAACTCTTATAACTTGGTAACATGGGATCATACTCTCCATGTAAGAAATGAAATTAAATAAAGCTTAAAATATTATTAAATGATTTATATTCATGATATAACATGTAAAATATATGTATATACACCTATAATAAAGAGTTCCAGTGCATAAAAAAACATTAGTCTCAAAGAAGGCAAATTGACACAAAATTATTTTACCGATTTTGTAACTTTTGGAATATAAAACCCATGAAATAAGGATAATAAAATTGAAATTTGAATACTCAGAAATTTATGTATAATATAAATATAATAAAATCATTCTAAGTACATACACCACACAAAATAAAATAGTGGTGAACATAACTTGTATCTCACCGAAATTAAAAGTGAGACAAAATCCCCTTACCATGTGTCTTGAATCTATTCATACTCGTATAAATTTCTTATATAATAAATATAATTATATTATAAATATTTTAAAGAAGTATATTATTATAAATCATACCATATACATTTTTATTATGAACATATATTACCCTCTTGTTAACGATCAAATGTTAAGGTTTTACTTCAGGTAATATTCGCTTTGTTCTTCTCATGCATCTTAATTTGTTATATCGTTGGTCCTTATAATTATATCATAATTTAATAATTTAGAAAATTATATAAATATATGGTATATCCATTATATTTTTATTATAATAATATATATAATATAGGATTATGAACTGGAATACACTGTTCATGGAGACAATAAGTCGTACGTACGCACGAACGTTATTTCCATTTTTATTGTAATATAGGAAGAAAGAAAGAAAATGACATATATTTATATGTATATATCATTATTAAATTAGATTTATGATATAATATATATTATATATATTCACTAAAAACATCCTTAATTCAATCCATGTTGTTTATGAATGAATCATATCATTTTGATGGGGTGATAGTCTATACTTCCTCATATGAAATTATTATTTTTACATAGGATTGAAAATAAAAAGGTACGTTCTAAATAAAAATTAAATAAGTATAAATAAATTATAAATATAATATAAATCATATATAAACATATTATCCATCATAATTTCTAACATTATAAGTGGTAATTAATAAACGAACAATCATCATTCTATGAGGTAGTAGTTCACCATACATAGAAACAATATGTTCTTTACCCATTAGATGGAGATGTGTGTAAATGTAGGTCAAAAAAATTATATAAAAACATAATAGTATATTTATTATATTTTTTTATATAATCAAGAATAAAGATAGTTTTAGTTGGTGGATAAGGAAAATAAAATAAAGTACTTGAGAAGAGATGTTACCTCTTAATTGGGTAACTCCTTTTGGTTTGTGCCTAAAGGATTCCTGGGATTGCCTTCTATCAAAGGGTATTATTCTATGAGGAAAGGAAGGATATTTTAAATTGAACTGAATAGAGATTTTATGAACCTAATATGTTTTATAGGTGTTAATAATAGGTAGAGGTGGTGGCCTTTTATAGGAAAAGAAAAGAACACACCTGAAATTTTTAAAAACTAGTTAGGTGTACAAATGGTTATACCTAAAAACGTCATAAAAAACAAATTAATCAATAATGAAAGGTTTTTATAAGAATAATGTTCATAAAATAGTTTTGGGAAAGTTTCTAAGTCATTTGGGCTACTAAGATTGATGTTTTCTCCTTAATTAAGCTTAATTTTACCTTAATCATTATGATTAATTATAATCCCTTTTACAAATATTTTTGGGAAAAAATTTAGTTGATATTAATAGAATATAATTATTATATAGATTAAAATATTTTACGTTGGTTTTTATAATTTCAATTCATAGAAGCGTAAAAATTAAGATTAATGTTAATCTCGTAGATGTGGCGAGAAAACGAGGATTCAAAGTAAAATGTTCAAAAGTTTAATAATTTTTATATTCAATTTCAAAAGTGAAATTAATTATAATGATATAAATTGTATTAATATATGTATAATTGATATAATATGTCCTTAAAAATAAATAATATATAATTTAACATTAATAAGTATAAAAAAAGCAGTTTTTAACTAAAAGCAGTATTTTTCACTATTAATCAAAAAATGATGTTTCTCTGAAAAATCCCAAAAATTCACCCTAAGATAATTTCATATTTCTAAGATACAAAATGATATTTATTTTATAAAATTAAATATTTATATTTGTCTGAAAATTATTTTTTTCCAAAGAAGTACATGAAGTGTAGTTCATTTGAGAAAATTGTATTTTTAAACATATAAGGTCTTTACCAAAAATTATATCTTCCATTATAAATATGTTTCATTTCAATAAAAACATTTTAAAAAACATTTTAAAAGTATTTATTAAAATTTATATTTCTATTTTTAATGTCTAGGTTATAATTATCTCATTTAAATAATTATAATAGTAAAATGATGTTTCATCGAAACATCAGTGTTGCGTGTAACAAACAAAAAGTCATGATTGTGTGTAACATATGATGAGTCGATGTTCAATGTATCATAATATAAGTCATTTACATGTAATTCATTAATAGTCGGTGTTGTGTATAGCACAAGGAAAGTTAGTGTTGCGTGTAGCGCAATCCATGTTGGTATTGCATGTAGCTTATGCCAAGTTTGTGTTGCGTGTAACACAAGCCAAGTTGGTATTGCATGTAGTGAAAGACAAGTAAGTGTCCTGTGAAAGTAATGTTTGAATTAGTGTTTTAATATATATATATATATATATATATATATATTTATAAAGTACTATTTCCAGTGTCATGTGAAATAAAAAATATCAGAAAGATTAATTCGAAAAAAATCACAAAATCTCAGGGTGTTACAATTAAGGCATGGCTAAATGATTTATTCCTTGATTATAACTTCAGGATCAATAATGAAATAATTTTTATAAACAAAATTAATTAGAGGTAATCTGGCCTAGTTATCTAGATAAAATTTGAGAGGATATTCCCTACTCACAATCCATAATGTATTGGATAAAAAATTGGAATAATAGACTTTGAAGTTCATGATATGGAGGAGTACATGTGATATATGACATATTAGGGATGTGTAAAAAATATTACAAGTAATATAATTTTATTGAGTTATAGTTTTACAAAAAAAATTTAGATACATATGATGTATGATTTGTAAAAATATTAGATTCAAATTCCATATTTGTCTTGGTGCCTTTAAAGTATAATAAAATAAATAGTTCCAAAATTAATATAAATAATATGTTTTAATAAATATTATTTTCATAAATGATTTAAAATTCATAAAAATACTATCTTTGGATAAGTTAATATAATATTGTTGAACATATAAACCATTTTCTATTTGTATTGGTAACATTATTAATATTGAATTAGTTATTACCATGGTTAAGGTAAAAAATGATTAATGATGGGGTTAATAAAAATGGTAAGGATTAAAATAACACAAAAAACTTTCTAAATTTTAATGGATGGTGTTATTTTGATGCTGGAAATTTTTATTCTTGTTCATGGATATTTATAAGTATTTTTATTAAGAATTAATTTATTATATTTTTAACTTTTATGAAATTCCATGTATTTACTCTCCCTCCCTTATAAAATGACACTCCTCATTTCTCTTCTTTACACCACAATGAGCCTTCTACCTTGACCAAACCCTAACCAATTATCTAATAAACATGTTTAAAAAATTATAGAGATTCTAGAATTCCCAACATGCAACCTTGGGTTCATTAATATAAGATCCAATGGAGTTTTTTCAGAGAAGTGGAGGTTAAAATGTGTATTAAGAAAGATGAAAATTGAGGTAAGGGATTTTTCATATCATTTTTATTTCCAGGAGACATAAGTCATATTCACCACTTATTTCATTAATGTGGTGTATATAATACCCATGAATGTATTTTATGAATCTTCTCAATAAATATTTATGGATTTAAAAATCAATGTAAGGTTATATATTTCATGAGGCTCTGATTAAGATATTACCATAGAGGAAAGGGATATATGTTTCAATCATATTTTAATTGGGATTTTTTATTTATTAATTTAAATTGAAAAAATTATATTATAATTATGTAATAAATACCTTTTATTTTATTCTCCTACAATTATTTCTATATAATACATTTTTCTTTTCATTTTCCTCAATTTACATTCTCAAGAGATCGAAAGAATGTTTTACATAAAATTGACTATGTTTTATTATTAGGTCAAAATTTATTTTTATTCTAAATAAAAGTTTTCTCTAAAATGGTTTCAATTTTTTTTACTATTATCCTATTATTTTAAATACATTTTTACCTATAATATAATTATTACAAAAATGGTTTAAAATGAATATTCTTGTCATTTTATGATTTTTTTGACTTTTTTGATAAAATCAATACAAGAATGTTTTCTTTTAACGTATATAACACGAACATAATTTACCCCCATGATGAAAACTCAATGTTTTGAATATGTATTTATAATATTTCAAGTTTATTTTTACTTTTTTTCAATATTTGAAAAAATATTCGATTATAAATAAGTTATTTCAAAATAAAATGGGAAATTTTCTCAAGAAATATTATAATGGCCTTTTAAACAAATTATTAACAATGATAACATCCTTGATTTTAATTACAATTTATCAGGGACATAAAACAATGATACCATACTTATGATTTCTATATATGGTTTATTATTATGATGATTATATGTTTATAAAACCTATTTATTTTCAATAGGTTATGTTATGATTATTTTTTAAAAAGTTTATGAAACATGTTTTCTTCACATGAGTTATGATATGATGATAAGATGCATGTTTTATGATATTGGGTTATACATATGTATAATTTTCATTATTTTAATTTTTGGTGTATAATAATATTTACCTATAATTAATATAGTAAAGTAATATAACTCATGAGATAATTATGGGAAACAAGTTGATGTGCTTGATTCACTAAGGGAGAACAAGTCAATATGCTTGATCTAATATGAAAAACTAGTGTTGATACCTGAACTGTTAAGATTTTATGGTCTTAGTTTTTATCCTTGACACATAAAATGGTTTCTGTATAGATTATGGTTCCACACTTTTATTACTTGAACTTTTGGTTCGTGATTTATTTATGATGATCTCTCACTCTTATAATACATGTGTTTTGAAATCCTAAATTTTTATTCAATTAATCATGTTTATGATCCTTGATAGATTGTGTATGAACTTTTCAAGTTATATTCATGATATATTATCATCATTTTTATCTTATTATTTCATATTATCATCAATTAATATCTATTGTGTTTACACATATAGAGCATCTAAACTCACCCATCATTATGTTTCTTGTCCCCTAGTTATGAACAAAATTTTCACATAGGTTATATATATGAAGAGCAATAAATAATAAGATCCTTGTGGGAGATGTTGAATATTATTCATGGAATAAAAATATTATTTATTTATTCTTGAAAGACACAAAAACTTTATAGTATTTGGGTGTGTATTTGTGAAATGTATTGAATACTCATTTAAAATGATGTAATATTTATGTATGAATATTATGGGTTTCTATAGTTAGTATTAAAGAAAAAATCTAGTCATTCATTTGAGAATATGTTTAGAAAAATTTTGTGAAAACCCTAGGGATTAGTTTAAGTAAATGATAACATCCTAAATTTTTGGTAATTAAGAGATTATGTAATTTTCTTAACAATACATCCCTGTCTGGATACTACAAGTGGATATGGTTTTGGTACATATGAATCTAGGGGTTACAACCGAAAAAAGAGTTGGTAGAGCATATCCCAATCATCATTGTGGTGCAAGGATAGTGATCCCTCACTACACTTATGTTTTTAAAATTTTAAGGGATATTCTTGGATTAATTTAGGGTTTCCTTATGAACTTGTAACACTCCTAAATTATAAAAGAATAACATTTTATTTAATAGAAATTATGACACACAACACCAAGCGTGGAATGGAATATAATATCATGACAATTTAAAATATATTAAATATTTTTAATAAATTAAATATATGACATATCTTGAAATGAATCCAAAACTGAGTTAGCTTTCATTACATGCAATAATGACTTTCTTAGATAGAATGTGTTAAACCCAAGACAATGTTTTACCGAATACTATTAATATTATCATTTAAAATGAAAATTATATTCTAACAATTAAATTGGTAGTTATAAATAGAACTAAATAACTTATGAAAATATATGTTTCAATTCATTAGTTACAAATTAATTATAAATGTCAATAAAAACCAATTGAATATAAAGTAAATGTTTTTATAGAAAAAAATTTTTATACACCCAAAGATCATTTAACCAAATAAATTAAAATAATTAATACCATTGAATGATATTAATTAAATTTATATATAATATATTAATTTTTTTAGATTCATCCAAAATACTTTACAAGTATAATATAAGAAAAAATATAATTTTATGCACAAAAAATGATTTTTTTCTAAAGGCAATTTCCACCTATTGAAGGCACATTTGTTTTAAAAATAAAATTTTAAACATTTATAAATTTTATTTGAATAAATTAAATTCATTTTTAAAATGTTAGTTTCAAAATTATGTTAGGGTTAATTTTTGGTATTTTCTGAGAAATTTCATTTTTTGACGAATAGTGAAAAATACTGAATTTTAATGGAAAAGTAGCTTTTCTCATAAATAATTTAAAATAATAAATTATATTTTAAATTTATTTTAAACTCATAATAGATCAATTATAAATATATTAATTAAATTTTTTTCATTGGAATCATTTTTATATTTAATTTATAGATAAAAACATAGTATACTTTAGAACATTTTCATGTTAAAAACCCACTTTCTCGTCCTTTCTATGGGATTAATTTTAAATTAATTTCTAACAATTTTGTGATTAAAAATGGATTAAATATATGGAATTATAAAAATATATAATTATAATAAGTTAAACATAATTTTTTTATAAATTTATTAGTGAACGAAATTAAAATTAATTACAGTGATTAAGAGAAAAACGAGTTTACCAAGGGACTAAACTACAAACATAAAGGTCCAATTGACCTAGAATCCTTTCCAAAACCCATTGGAGGACCATATATCTATGTTAAAAATTGTATTATAAAGTTTTATTCTCATTATTTTATCCACTTTAGAAAGGGAAAACGTGGCTTAAATTCCCTCTTTCAAAAATTTACAAGTTGTCCACTCACCCTACTTATGAAAGCCTTCCCCCTCTTCCCCTTATTGACACCTAAAAAACACTTTGGTTTGAAAAATAATTTCCCCAATCACTAAAAAACTTCCCTAACCTAATTCTATAATCCTTATATTTGGAATAAATCCTATGTAGGATGGAATTTGTGAAAACCTAAGGTAGATACCCAAAGAAGTGGTATTTTTTTTTTCTAAAAGAGGGTTTATTTTATTTCTTTCTCCACCTATTTACATTATTTATATATCATTATTATATAATAAAATCAGTATATTAATTATATTGATATGTTTTATTTCAATTTTGTGAACTAAAAATTCACACACATCCATCAAATCACTTAAGAAATCATCGTTCATGTGTACGGAGGACTATCGCCTCACAAATCCATGTCATTTGGTTTTCTATTACCACCTTTCATGGATGAGAATAATGGTGTAAATAATATTTATATGTGATATTTATGATATTTAGTATTTATTTATGGATGTATAGTTATTATAAAACACATACCTTCATATTTTTCATTTTGTGAGAATACAATAATGTTGTTCGTGTGTACGTTGGAGTATAACCTCACGAAGTGATGTAATTCATTCACACATTACATAGAATGTATTAAGGATAGTATTAATAAAAATATGTAATATTTATGAAATAAATATGGTAATGTAATGATAATACACACACACATAAATATATATCATTCACTTTTATTTCTTTTATATGATAAGAAAATCGAGGTAACATTTATGCGTATGCATGTCATACCGTCTCTATGAATGGTGAATTTCATTTACTATCATAAAATTTTAGGGATTAATCTAAATAAAAAAATAATAAAAATATATGATATTTCCATCATTTTTTAAATTTTTGGATATGATTAAATCATGATCTATGAAATACAAATGAAAATAGTAAGTGAAAACATACTTGAAAAACAAGACAATTAACACTCGGACGATGAGAATAATGAAGGATTTTTAATGAACACATAATAAGATGTTATAAAATAATAATAAATGTTTTCAAAAATATTAATATGATATATAATAAGTTAATAATATTCTTAAAACCACTATAAATGAGGTTAAAGTGTGTACAAGTAAAAGGGACCATAAAGTAAGGGATTTCATCTCAATTTACTTTCTATTGAAAATAATTTTCTCTAATTAACTTTAATGTGGTGTATATACTTCCCCTTCGCCATTTAATATCATTATTCACTCATAAATCATTTTATTTAAGTTTCACTTTGACTAATATCATCCAAGGGGTTTTATATTATAAATCACCAAGTAGTAAAAGTAATATTTGAAATCTCAATTTATTTTGTGACCGTTAACTTTCTCTTGAAACAATCACTTCCTTGTAATAATTTATGATTAGAAATTTTATTTCTCATAAATATCTGTATTATCATATTATGGATATGATTATATCCTACACCATATACCATTTTTAAATATGGTGTATATTTTGAATGTTAATTTTTATATTTGGAAAAATATTGATAAATTTGTATTCTTTACTCAATATATATATGATGATAATAAAAATTATTACATCAATTACTCAATGTTTGAGTAATGTTTTGGACCTAAAAAAAATGTGGGGATAGGTTAATGATATCCCCTTAATGCATCGGTAATCTTATGAGATGAATTAGTTGGTCAAATCAAATGGGGTTTTACCTAATAGTTTTAAAATTTCTTGATAATAGATATTGATGGAAAAGGTTCCATATACCTGGAAAACATGGAGTCCAATAATTAAGAATTTACTAATTTTAGATTTTAGTTTTTATTATCAATGATATTTTCACTATGAAAAAATCTATGGATGAATTTCATTCTTAGATTATTGATTAAATGATATCTTTATTCAATTACTTACCCTTCTATATTGATTATGCCTTATCTAGTTATTTAAATGGATTGTATGTTCGGTTATTTACCTTTAAATATTGATAATTAATTATTGATTCATGATATATTCCATTTTATATAACACTTACTATGCATTTTAACTCACCTATATTTTGTTTCATTTCCCCAGGTTATGGAGAAGAGATATTTGAATGAGTTTTCAGGGATGCAGTTTATTAGATTTTTCTATGTATTACATATTATTTTATATTCCCAGTGTAAAATGGGTATCGTGTATATAATATAGTTTCCAAAACATATAAACTGACCAGTCCCTTGGTATTTTAATCTTGTATCTATTCCAATTTAATAATGTAATGCAACAACTTTGGGCTATGGGGGTCGAGGTTGTTACAGTTGGTATCTGAGAAATTTAAGTTGAAACCTTAGAAACTATATTTATGAGAACATTTATTAGAAAACATTACCCTATGATATAATTTGAGGATATATTTAATATAACTTCCCAAAGAAACCAATTTTATGATTATGAGATTAGTTATAGATAAAATTTTCAATTTATGTTAATTATTTTACTATTTTTGGGATTATACATTATGTTACAAAATGTAATGATATCATTTAGTGTATTGCATTATTTTGAAATGGAGCATAGAAGGAAGAAGGGTATCAATAGTCATGGACAATATAGAGGTTACCCTATCGAGGAAGCATATATAACTGATTTTGGAACTAATAAATTTTTGGATGTATTAATAAAGATTAATAAAGTTATGAAAAATAACATTTTCTGGAAGGAGAAACATTTTCCAAAGTGTGAATTTATGATGTTGGGCCAGTTATTTTTTAGACACCTCAATCATTTAGTGGCAATACTAATCCCATTGAAGCTTATAAATGTATTAAGTATTTGGAGAAGATATTTATGGCATTGGGATGTGGTGAAAAGGAGAAATTTACATTTTTATTGTATTTCAACAATGGTGATGTTGATAAATAGTGGTAGATGATCTAAAATACTTGGGAAGAAGAGGAAATATAACTCATAGAATGGAATTATTTTAGGGATATTATATTTGAAAAATATTTTCCCATGAGAAAAAATAGAGATGAAGAAAAAGTTACGCAGTTTAAATAAAATAGGGGAAGAATGTGTTAGTGAGTATGAAGTTACCTTTACAAGGTTAGAAATGCCTGCTAAGAATTTCATATGCAACACAGAATACAAGATTGAATATTTATTTAAATGTCTTAATCCAAGTATCCAAAGGGAATTGGTGACCCAAAATGTTTCCTAATATGATGAAATATTTTTAAGTATAGTTATGATAGAGAAATAATCCTACAAGTATTATGGCTTCAAAGGAAAACAAGAGAGGAAGAAGATAGTAGAACAAATCATAGATAAAAGAAAAAGGGAAATAAGGATTTTCCCACATCTGATAAATATGGAATGAATTAATCTAGGATTTTTTTAAAGGCTTAGAATATTTTTATAAGTGTGATGAAAAGGGTAACTATGAAAAAGAATAAAAAGGGAAGGAATAAAATTATTCTATTTGGTGTTTCAACTATAATGAAATGGAGAAAAATGTAAATAAAGTACCCAAGTTTCCATGGAATATACCCTATAAGAAGAAAAGGTATCAATGTCAAGATTATGCTATTGATACAATATAAGTGTAATGATTAATATGCTTGTGTATTTGGATCCATGAAATATGTTTAAACATATTTTATGGATGATATACTCATCACAATAATTATGAAATATATATGGATTGTAGAACATTAATTTTTCATTAAGTATTTGATAGAATATGTTGAATGGTACTAAGAAATGTGATTCTATATAAAGATAAACTTTATGTAAAACACAGGGTTGAGAGAAAGATAACACTTAATTGGTTTCTGATGTTGATATAATGATATTTAGATAATGATATTATTGATATGAATAAAGTAAATTGGATACTACTAACTATCTTGGAAGTAATTATAGATTTTTGTCTTATTATTTTGGTAAGGGTCATAAGGTTAACCATTTATGAAATGGTTTAAGTTGAACTTTAGATGAGTTTTTATAGATTATTGTATTACCTCACCATCTAATGAAACCTATGATGAGATATGAATTATAAATAGTTCAATATACAAATAAAGGATAAGTTTTCACTTATGAAAAAAACCATTTCAATTAGTTATATTTATTTATATTCTTAGATAGTGAAAAAATCCATCAAATCTAGGAAAAGTGTCTGGAAACAAATTTTTTTCCTATTATATTCATTTTTTGTGACATCAATGATCTTTTCACAGCACATGTTTAAATATTTTTGGTAATTAAATATATACAAAACAAGTTATCTATCCCTCTCCCTAATAATTTGAGTGTTATTTTGCTCTTCCATGTCCATGTTTTCATTTCAAACTTATGTTCTTCTATCTTGAAACCTAGTTATTTGATTTATCAAGATGACTTTTATACTTACCATTCTCTCTTATTAAGAGGATTTTTTTACCAACCCTTATTAAGATATGGTATTTTAAAAAAGTTGTTTTCAAACTTCAAACCCTTCATTACTAAGATTATTTTTATATTGCGAGGATGCAATTTATTTAAGGTGGGGAGAATGTAACACCTAGAAATTCTAAAAAAATAACATTTCATTCAATAGTGTGTATGACATGCAAGACCAAGCATAGAATGAAATTTAATATCCTGAGACTTTATAATATATTCACTATTTTAAATAAATTTAATATACGATATATCTTTTAATGCATTCAATAGTAAGTTAGCTTGTGTTACATGTAACAACAACTTTATTCGATATCTTACGTCACACGCAAGACCAAGTTTTACCGAATTCTATTAACATTAAAATTTAAAAGGAAAAATAAATCCTAGACTTTAAATTGGAAGTTATTAATAGGATTAACTAAATTATTAAAATATATGGTTGAATTCATTGGTTACCAATTAATTATAAATTAAAAAATGAATTTAATATAAAGTAAATGTTTTTATTAAAAACTTTTTTTATGAGCCCAAAGGAATTTTATCCTAATAAATTAAATTAATTAATACCAGTGAAAGATATTAAGGATGTTTAGATATTATATATTCAGTAAAAAAATTACATTCATCCAAAATATTCTATAGTCATAAGATAATAAAAAAAATCAAATTTTACCCCCAAAATATGTATTTTTTCTAAAGGCCATTTTGCCACATTTTAATGAAATATTTGTCTAAAAATAAAATTTGAAACTTTTATAAATTTTATTTGAAAAAATGAACTTAATTTTTAAAATTGAAAATTTTAAAATTTTCTTACGATGAGTTTTTGGTATTTTTTTCATAAGATTCATTTTTTGATGAATAGAGAAAATAATGGATATTAATTAAGAAATACCTTTTCATCTATATAATTTATAATGTAAAATTATATACCCAATTGGTTTTAAATTTAAAATAAATAAATTATATATATATTTATACCATTTAGGTTATTTGAAACATTATTATATTGAATTTAGATATAAAAACATATCAATTGTTTCAAAATTTTCACTGTAAATACTCACTTTATCATCTTGTATGTGAGATTAATTTTAAATGTATTATTTCCACTTATGTGATTTGAATTTAAGAAAATGGATTCCATAATTGTAATTTTAATAATTTATAATTCATAATAAGTCCAAATTAATGTTTTACCAAAGTGACTAGTGAAAGAAGTTGAAATTTATTAAAGCGATTAAAAATAAAAACGAGTTTACCAAGGCGATAAACTTTAAACTGAAAGAGAAAAATAAAATAGAAACTTATCCAACTAAATATTTTTTTCCATAGTTATACCTTATAACTTATATTATCATGTTTGGTTCATTATTTGATAAAATTTACATGGAAAAAATGTGGTTGGAATTCCCTCTTTCAAACTTTTACAACATTACCCCTCACACCACTTATAAAAGATTCCCCCTTTCCACCTTATTTAAACCTATAAAAACAGTTTGAATGGGACACCCATTTACTAAATAAATCCCAAAATACCATACCATCATTCTGTAAGAATTATCTTCATCATAAGTCCAACTTAAGAAGATATTAGTATAAACCTAAAGAGGATACCCAAATAAGAGGTAATGTTTTTCTAAAAGTGTTTTTATTTTATTTCCTTCTCCACCTACCTAATATATTTATATAAAGATTATATTATAACCTATGTTTTTTAACTATACATAGATTTTTTTTATTTACATGGTAAAAACTACAAATTCACACACTTCCATCAAATGGGTTATGAAAACATTATCCATGTGTACTGCGGACTACCGCCTCGCTAACCGATGTCATTTGTTTTTCCAATATGACCTTTCAAGGATGAACATAAAAATATAAATAATATTCATATATAGTATTTATGATACTTATTATTTATTCATTATTATGGTATTATTATATAACACATAACTTTATACCTTTTATTTTGTGGGAATATGATAATATCGTTTGTGTGTATGGTGGACTATCACCTCACAAAGGGATGTGATTTCTTCACACTTTAAATGGAATTTATTAAAGATGGTTTGAATAAAAATATGTAATATATATGATATTAATACGATACTATAATGATAATATAAATATCTATATCTTCCAATTTTCTTTCTTTAATATGATATGAAAATGGAAGCAATGTTCAGGCGTATGTACGACCTTCCATCTCCATGAATGATGCATTTCATTTCCTTCAATTTTTTTTTATTTATTACTATAAATACATATATACAATTAATATATATAGTATTTTAATCATGTTTTATAATTTTGAGATGATGTAATCATGATCGAAGTAATAGTAACAAAAATAACAAGTCAAAACTTACTTGAAAAACAAGACAGTTAACTCCCAAATGATGAAATTAATGAAAAATTATTAATGAATGAGTGATAAATTGTTATAAAATAATTAAAATTGATATTATAAATATTAAAATGGTTCTTTAATAAGTTAATAACATGATTATAACCATTATACAAGAGGATAAAGGGTTTCCAACCAAAAGGGGGCATAAGGTAAGGGATTTCATCTCAATTTACATTCCATTGAGACTTATTTTCACCAATTCACATTAATGTGGTGTATATACTACCAATTTTTAATTTAATATCATTATTCACTCAAAATTAATGTTATTTTATGTTTCAGTTTGAATTATCTCATCCAAGGGGTTTTGTCTTGTAAATTATCATTTGTTAAAAGCTATCTTTTCATTCTCACTTTATTTTGTGATTGTTAAATTTCCATTGAGACAATCACTTATGTTTAATAATTTATAATTAGATATTTATTTTATCTTAAATATCCATATTATTGTATAATGTATATGATTATAGCCTATCCCTTATACCATGTTTTACATACAATGTATATTTTGATAGTTATTTTGTATATATGGGGAAATGTTGATAAATACGTATTCTTTACTCAATATAGATATTTGATTTTAAGGAAAATTTTATTAAATTGATTATTAAATATTTGATGAATTTTTTGGACCTAAATAAATAGGTGTGGACTGGTAAATAATGGATGGTTGATGCATCGATAATCTCATGAGATGAATCGGTTGGCCAAATCAAATGGGTTTTTATTAAGTAGTTTTAAACTATCATGGGAATATATCTTGGTGGTAAAGGTTCCATGTACCTAGGAAATATGAATTTCAATAATTAAGCATTACTTTTATTTAGATTTCAGTTATAATTATCCATGATATTTTCATTATTATAAAATCAATGGATTTGTATCATTCTCATTTTATGGATTAAACAATAGGTGTATTTAGATATTTACCTTTCCATACTGATTATGCCTTATCCTATTATTTAAATGGAATGTGTGTTCAGTTACATATTAATTATTCATTATTTATTCATGAGAGATTCTCATTTACTTAACCTTTACTAATAATTTGATCTCACCATTATTTTATTCCTTTCCCATCATTATGAAGAAGATATCTTTCTATTAGTTTTTAGTGATGAAATCTATTAGCTTCTGTTATGTATTATGTTTTCTTTTAAATTCCCAATGTAAAATGGGTATCATATATATAATTTGGTTTCCAAAGATACTAAAAAAGTTAGTCCTTTATGATTTTAATCTTGTATCCATTCCAATGTAATAAAGTAAGTCTTCAGATATGGGCTATAGGGGTCACGATCGTTATAGAACCATTATATTGGATTTGAATAAATTATTACCATAGATGAACTAGGTTAAACACTTGGTTTTATAGGATTAAAATTAGGGGTCATGTATTAGACACCATATAAATTATTTTTTTCTTTATGTTGTTTTGCACTTTTATTATTGCTTCTCAAAAGTTTATTTTCATCTTTAGTCAATTGTTAGAACCAGAAGACATCATGCTAACCACGAATGTGTTGGAAAATAAAATTAGTGTCCACATGAGACAAATGTCTTGGGAGATGGAATATATAATAATATTACAAAAATTACACAACTTTCTCATGACATGAATTATTATGATCTTCCAAATGATCAAGTGAGGTAATAACATAATGTTGAGTATTTCATGAGGTAATATACACCATATTTTAGTGGGTATTATAATCCACTAGTGGATGAGAAATAAATAATCACCATTGATAAGATATTTTGAATTATTTAGTGCTCAAAACATGAAAATGTTGTCATAGAAAATTATCGTTAAGAAGGAGAAGCAGATAAATGGTGGAAACTTATTAAGAATATGAGGCAAGAGGAAGAAATTACCTACATTTAATATGATGAGTTTAAGAGGATATTTTCAGTAATCACTTCCCACTTATTATATGTAAAAACATGGATAAAGAATTCATTTAACTTAATAAAAAAGTGGATGAATCCATTGGTTCTTAGGTGTCATATTTTATAAGACCACAAAGCATTATTCTGATATAATCATTATTCCTGAATGAAAAATTGTTTGATTCTTTAGTGTATTAAAACCAAGTCTCTGAAAGGTGTTAACTATAAGATAATTTAGTAGATATAAATAAATTCTTTGATGTGAATTCATGCTAGAAATAGAAATTGTAATTTTTTACCATTACCATGGGTTTTATTTAAAAAATAAGATCATGTCACATGAAAACTCAAATAAATCACACCAAGAAAGAAAATTTCATCCACCTATATGCCAAAATTGCGTGAAAAAAAGAGAATTTCTTGAAGGGAACTTGGAGGTGCTTTAAATGTGTAAATAAAGGTCATAAATCTTGTGAATTTTGAAAGGTGATGAATTGGATGGTTAATGCAATAGAGGATAAGAAGAAACATATTTATGCAGAACCCATGTTCCAATTATTCAAATGAAAGGATTATGGGAATTATGCTTACTAGTGTATGAATTCAATGGTTTATGGTGATGATCATTGTCCATAGTCTCTTAATATTATTTACAAAGGGAAATCTCATGTGATCATGAATATTTATCTAGGTAATGGTAATGATGTGGTGAAAGTTACACTTATCATCCACTATATTACAACTAATAAGTTATTTTATTTTTACTCTACCCAATATTTCATATCTAAGTAACTTTAAAATGGTATCAAATTAATAGCTCAACTATTAGATATTTTTTTAGTAGTGAATACTCATAATGGTACGATGGTCAAATATCAAGCCTATAGTTCTTATTTGATTGATTTTTGTGGAAAATCAATTCCTGTAAATTTTTTGATTATCCATTTAGTTGAGTTTTATGTTATTCTATGCATGGATTGGATTTATTTATATAGAGACCATATAAATTATCATGTATGATAATTTATATTTTTTATTCCAAATAAACCTTTGATCATATATCAATGTGAGGATGAATTCAAATATCTAATGTAAATTACTTCTATCATGTGGGTTTTAATTTTTATCCATGAGGTCTATTTTTCTCAGAAAGATGGGGAGAAACTCAATATCAAAGATATTCTAATTGTTTGGAATATTTTTGATGTATTTTTATAAGAATTTTTAGGGCTTAATTTGATCCATTAAGTCAAGTTTCCAATATTTATCATATATTATTCCAAACCTATTTCATATAATCCTTATAGAATGGAAACAATTAAGTTATAGGAATTGAATAAGAAATACTAAGAGAATCTTGAAAAGATATTTATTCAGACAAGGGAGTCACAAAGAGGTTCACGTATTCTTTTAATATTAAGAAATATGGATCAATACGAATCTATATTGATTATTTATAAATTAAAAAGATAAATATCAATAAAAAGTTTCCCCAAACCCATATATATGACTTTTTTGATTAGTAATAAGGATCCAAATACTTTTTCAAGATTTAACATCAATCTAGAAACTAGCATTAGAAGGTAAAATGTAAATAAATACCTAATAGATCCTTTTGTATAATGTATGGACACTATGAATTTATAGTGATTCCATTTGGTCTTACAAAGGCCCCTGCTATATTTATGGATTTAATGAATAAAGTCTTTAGAGAAAACATTGATTCGTTTGTGGTATTATTTATAGTAGATATTATTATATATTTAAAAATAAAGGAATATAATAAATATTACTTGAAAAATATATTGAAGACCCAGAGTAAGGATAGGTTTTATGAACATTTTACCAATTGTGAATTTTGACTTAGTAAAGTTTCATTCATAGGTTATATAATCTCATGTGAAGGTATTTCAGTGGATTATTAAAATACATAAGTTATTAAAAAATGGCCCAGGAAAACCATGGTTTCTGAGATCCATAGTTTTATTGGTTTATATAAATATTATAAACACATTAAATAGACTTTTTCATGGATTTATAATCCAATATCCAGGTTATCTCAGAATGGATCCAAGTTTCTATGGACATATGATTGTGAGAAAATCTTTACGAAACTAAAGATCAGGTTAGTCAATGAACCTATTTTTAGATTAAAATGTAGTGGAGAAGGGTTTTTAATATATATTTCTACATATAAGAATGGTCTCAGATCCATTCTCATGAATAATGATATAGTTATAGCTTATGCCTCTTGATAATTGATAGTTCATGAGATATATTACCAAACTCATGATTTTGAGATAACTTTAGTATTTTTTTCATTAAATATATGGAGTAATTAACTTTATAGATAGAATATATTATCTAAATAATGAAAATAAAATCTTAAAGTATATATTAAATAAAAAAGTGATGAATATATTCTAAAGAAGGTGGTTGGAGTTGAAACAATAATATGGATGCTCAATAAATTACAACCCTAAGAAGGAGAAAAATGTGGAAGATGGTCGGAGTTTAAAAGATCATGCTATATTAACTAGAATATGAATAAAAAAATATCCAATATTTATGGATTTTAAATGAATGGATAGAGAAACCATGTACGAATGGGAGAAATATTATCTTTCTCAAATGAATTTTCAACCATTTTCCCATGCAAGGATTAAAGTTTCATAGAATGAAGATGTATAAATATAGAAGAATTTGAGAAATTCCCCTGAGTTCAACCATGATTGTGACAGAATGAAAAGATTCAAGAAATTCATATGTATTCCATCCATATTATATTTAAAGAAGGATATTTTTCATGAATCTCCTAGTTTATCATTATTTATTCATCCAAGATGTCTGAAGTTGAACAGTGATCTGAATAAGTATTTCTGATGGGACAACATGAAAAGGGATATTGTAGAATATGTATCTCGATTGTTGGTATGTAATCAAGCTAATTATAAGATTAAAAATTATAAGGGTAGGTTATAACCATTACCCATACCAAAATTTAAATGGATAAACATCAACAAGTATTTTTTTATTAGACTTCTCAAGACGTCTAAAGGACATAATGCTATTTGGGTTGTAGTTGACCACCTTATGAATTCATCACACTTCATAGATATCATAAAATATTTATATATTAATAATATTTATAGAATATATATTAAACAAGTGTAAAGGTTTCAGAGAGTAGCACATTCAATTATATCTGATCGGTATTCATGTTATAACTAAATATCCAGGAAAATTATTCAATAACAATTAGAAATAAAGTAAAGTTTTAACACTGATTATCATTATTATATAGATTTTTTGTCTAAGAGAACCATTAAAACATTGGATGATATTTTTAGATATTTTTATCTATCATTAAAAAGTGGTTTGGATCAATACTTTCCTCAAGTCACATTTTTTTTACAATAATAACTTTCACTTGAGCATATGTATGGATCCTTATGAGTGCATCTATGGAAATGAAGTATAGAAATCAAATGTTTTGGAATGATGTTGTTAAAAGATATCTATTGGTACTTATGTAGGTTGAGGAAATGATATAGAATGTTAGATCCATTAAGCAGTATATCAAGGCTGCCTAGAGTCGTGTGAAAAGTTATTATGATAATCATTAGTTCTATTTGTAATTAAAAGTTGGTGAGAAGGTATTATTATAAATTTATCTATAGAATAATGTGATGATATTTTAAATGAAATGATAGTTGATACCTATATATATTGTCCCATTTGAGATTCTTGGTAGATAAGGGATGGTAGATTATTTCTTATCACTTATACCAATCAAATATCATGTTCATAATATGTTACATATACTTCTCCTGAATAAGTACATATCGGATCCATCACATGCACTAAACTCATAGGTCATACCATTGGATCATGATACTTATTATGAATAACAAACAATATAATTCCTATACCATAGAGATAAAGTTCTATGAAACAAGACTACTCACTAGGTTAAATTTCTCTGGAGGAAAAAGAAATTCGAAGAAGATAGTTGGTATCTTATGGATGTAATGAAAAATAGACATCTCGATTTGTTTCTATCATAATAAACGAATTTTTAGGGTAAGATTAATTTTAAGGCGATATAATGTAACACATTGAGATTTTATAAAATATATTTTTCAAATACATTTCATTTCTATGATAGCTTTCATTATACACAACACCAAGTTTAAACGAAACATGATATACTATTAAAATATTATTATTTAATGGGATAGTTATCGCCTAACCATTTTATTTAAGGTTATAAATATGAAAAACTAAATTATGAAAAATTTATGTTTTATAAATTTATAAAATAAAATAATTGGTTATGAATTAATTATAAATAAAAATAAAAATTATTTTAAATAAAGGGGATTTTTTCCTAAAAATCATTTTTATGGGCACAATTTTTATTTGTATTAAAAAATTAAATTAATTTATATAAGTGAAGTATATTAATTAAATTTATTTATTATGTATTTAATTACTTTTTGTAACATTTATAAAATAATTTTTCTTTTCATGAGATAAAAATATATATCAAATGTTATGATTAATAATTTATTTTAAAAACTAGTTTTCATCAAAATTTTCACACTTATTTTAAATTCAATTTATTCCAATTAAATAAATTAAATCTTGAAAAATGGATTCCATATTTAGAATCAGGAGAATAATGTTTTTAAATAGCTTTATATTATTTTTATTCAATATGTACAATAACTATAGTAAATTTGTGTTACATTAGTAAGGGTAAAATGAGTAAAATAACGTTATAACACTAAGATAAGGCTTTAAAATTTATCTACCATGATATTTTATCCTATTATATGAGTGGATATTAGAAATTTCCATTTGAGTCTCTAATATAATGCCACTTTTTTCCATATTTCTTTGAATATTACCTTTATATTAATTTTAAAAAATAAACATACAAAATGTCACTCTCTTACTTTTAAATATCTCTTATGTGTTCACATAGGTGAAAAATAAAGTTATGAATGAATATAAATGATTATTTTTAGAATAATCATGATGCTAATTTATTTATAATTTTTAGTGGTTATATAATTACCTTAAATTCTCATGCAATGTTGACACAATATCTCTTCAATTAATATAAAAATAAAATAAATAATTTTAAAAATACTAATAATCATATAATTTGTGTGATTTATAGTGTGTCCCAAATTTCAAGATAAATATGACATATTTGAGAATTTTTAAATTATTATATTTTAATTCCATATTTTTATTGGTTTCTTTAAAGTCAAATTCAATAAATAGTTCCAAAATAGACATTTATGGTATTTTATAATAAATATTATTTTATTCAATAATTTAAAATTCATAAAAATATTATATTTAGAAGAGTGAATGGAATATTGTTGAAAATATAAAACATGGTTTATTTATGAGTTATTTGTTCATTTATGGTAAAATTATTAGGATTGAAATAGTTTTTATGACAGTAAAGTTTAAAAAATTATTAACAAGTGAGTTTATAAAAAAGGTAAGGTTTAATATAACATCAAAACCGGTCTAAATTTCATTGAATAATGTTATTTAGACCCTAGCCTTTTTATTCAAATTAATATACATTTTTAAGAATTTGGATCTATAATTAATTTATTATATTCTAATTTATAACAAATTCCAAGTGCGTTCTCGTATTCCATTATAAAAGGACACCCATCATTTGTTTTCATTACAGCACTTTGACCCTTCAAGCTTGAAAAATACCTACCCAATTATCTTCTAAAAAACATTATAAATGTTCTATTATTCCAAATATACAAACCCTAGTATCATTAAGAGGAGATATAAGTGAGTTATTTTAAATTAGAGGAGTTTTAAATGTGTATAAAGAAAGATGAGACTTGAGGTAAGGGATTTTTCATCTCACTTTTATTTCTGGGATACACATGAAATATTCCAAAGTTTTTTGGTTTGGATGGTGTATATAATACCTATAAATTTTTTTTATGATACTTACCATGAAAATTATGGGTATTTATAAGTCTATCTAAGTTTCCCGCTTTCATGATTCTTTTATTAAAATATTTCCAAAGAGTTAAGGGATTATGTTTTATTCCTATTTTAATCATGATTTTCTATGATTGAATTTCCATTGAGGAAATTATATAATACTTATCTAATAAATAAATTTCATTTTATTCTATTGTGGATACTTATATTCAATAAATGTATTCCTTTAATTTTCCTCACTTTAAGTGATCAACAGATCAAAACTATGTTTTTTTGGAAAATCGGTTGTGTTATACTATTCAGTCAAAAATACTATTTCTTCCATGAATAACTTTCCTATAAAATGTTCAAAAAATATTTTACAATTATCCTATGATTGTTTAGAGTATTTTTTACCCATGATTAACTTTTTAGAAAATAGTTAAAAAGAATATTCTTGTTATTTTTTGAACAATCCACTTTCTTAATTTTTTTCTAATGTATGGAAGGAATGTTTATTTTTAACTTATTAGGAAAGAATGGAATTTACCATTATCATGGAAAATTAAGTATTTGAATTTTAATTTTATGGATTTCAAGGTTCTTTTAAAATAAATGTATTTCTTAACATTTGGTATTTTTCTATTTTAACAAATTGATTTCAAAATAAAAAGGCTATTTTCCTCTTGAAATATTATAGTGATATTTTAAATAAAGTCTAACCTATGACAAAATACTTCATGTTAATTATGATATATTGGGTATATGATACAATTATACCATCCTTATTCTTTCTCCTGATGGTTTAGTTTAATGATGATGTGATGTTTACAAAACCTGTTTATTTTCCTTGGGAAATGCTATGATGAATTTATAAAATGTTTATGATAACCATTTTCTTCACTTGAGTTATGATATAGTGATAAGTTGATTGTTTTATGATCTTTTTTCACCCATATATGGTTTTCATTATGTTATGTACATGACCATAATTATGTATCCCTCAAATTCATTGGGTAAATTATTATATATCTTGAGATAATTATAGGAAATAATTCAATGTTCTTGATCCATTATGGGAAACCAAAAGATGTTTCCAATACACTATATGAAATAAGTGTTGATTCATGATTCATTAATATTTTTTCAGTATCTGTAGTTAAATATGACTTATGAAATGGTTTCAATACATATGATGGTTCTAAACTTTTATTACATGAACTTAGGGTTTATTATTTATTTATGGTGACCTCTCAATCTTATGATACCTGAATTTTGAAATGATATAGTTTTATTCCCTGAATCTTGTTTATGATCCATGGTAGATTAGGTATAAAAATTTTATGTTATATTTAGGATCTTGTATTCTTATGTTTATCTTATGCTTTCTTATGATTATCAATTAACATCTCTCATTATTACCCTTACTGAGCACCGGAGCTCACCTTTTCTTATGTTTCATTTCCCCAGGTTATGAATAAATGTTTATGTAAGGTATGGATTTGAACTGTACTAAGAGGAAAGATATTTTTTTGAGATATTGAATATATTTCCTGAAATAAGAATATTTCATATACAGTATCAAAAGATAATAAAACTTTACTATCCTAGAGCATGTGTTTATAATTTTTTTTATATACATATAAAAAGATGTAATATTTATGTATGAAAATTACGGGTCTATATATGTGTGTCGATAATGAGTTTTTTATAAAAGTCATGGACATAATGAATTTTCTCACTTTTTAATGTGTGGACATGAGTTTTTTCACAAAGGTGTGAGCATAATGTGTTTGCTCACAATGTTTCCTATGATTATTATTGTTCCACCTTTCTAAGTTTCATTTATTTTTAGGATATTATACATTCTATGTTTCTTCCACTATTCAAATGTATTGCAAACTTTTATGTTATACTCATATGATTCAATATTTTTGTTTTTTAGTCCAATCCAAGTTATTATTATTTCACCTCATTGATATGTGATGACATCTTAATATTTCCTTTTCTTTTTCCATTACATAGTACAATATTTTTATCTATTATTTTTTGGGTATAACATTATTATGTATCCTTTTTATACCCATATGATCATATTTTTCTCACTTATGATCTTTTATTATTATCACTTATGTTTACCCTTTTTGAGCATCTGAGATAACTCATTTCTTATCTATTCCATTACCCTACGTTATAAATAAAACTTATACATATGTTGTGTCTAGAATAATATCATTTGTAGTGAATTTATGGGATATGTTGAATATTTATCAGTGATTGGAAGTTGCTTATATAGTGGGAAAAATTTCTATTAGTTGAAAAAACATGAGTTTTGGTAGTTAATGTTTTATATAAATTATCTAAAACTGTAAACCTAAAATATCATGAGAATTTATTTTAATTAAATAATTTATTTAATCCATGTAATTATGACATGGTCAGGTTAATGGGGTTTCAAAAATTCATTACCATATTATAATTACAAAATTGGGATCATATTATTGGGGTTTAACTATGGGGTTTATGAGGTGTAAGAAGTGAATGGAATTTTTAATGAGGGGGGTGAGAAAATTTATCATTTTTTAAATGACTCATATAGACTACTCCTTTAAACCTAGATGGTATATAGTTTTATTAGAATAAAAATATAAATTATGGTGAGGTAATTCTGACATAATTATGATGTTATAAAACTTTTAGTATACCCAAAACAATATATTTACAATTCCGAAAATTCTCATTTTTTTTAAATACCAAAAATTCACTCTAATCTAATTTCAATGTATTTTTTTTTTAAAAAAGAGATCCATTTTATCAAAAAAAAATTCTTAATTATGTAATTATGATATTTAAATTTTATAATAAAATTTAATTTTATTACTAAATATCTAAAGTAATACATTATTAAAATTTATACTTATATATATTTTCAGTTTTATGATTAAGAAATCATTCTATGATTTTATAATATTTATATTTACTCATTTTATTCATGTTAAATATCATTTATTATATATTTCTATATTCTTAGTGGTCAATTACTATTCCAAATGATCATCTAGTATTCCAAATGGTAAATTACTATTCCTAAGGCTAATATTAGGATTACACTCCCAATAATTACCTATAATGTTCATTATTCATCATTCATAATTCAAAATTCATTACAATTCCTCTCAAGATTATATATTTTTCAATTTCAAAATTTTTAGTGTATTACTATTATTTTGTATATATTTTACAGTGTTTTTTATGACTATGATTCTTTTAAGAGAGTGAGACCTACCAGAATTCAAAATTCTAATTATACTATTTATTTGAGTTTACTGTCCCATTGTACTATTTAAAATTTTATAGAGTATATTTATACTTCATATGTAATGTTCTATGTTATTGTTATAAAATTGTGTTTGTTTTTTATACAGTGGATGTGACTTCTTTATACTATACCTTATACATATTTATTGAAAATGAAATTTAAAATAGAAAAATCCTCTATTTAAAAACTTGAAAGCATATGTTTTCTGGCGATAATGATATTAAATCTATTAATTTTTAAACATAATATCCCTGAAAAAATCACATAAAAACATTTATATTTCCAATATATTTTTCATTTTAGATGAAATGTAATTGCAATACTTTACTTTATTCTCATAAAAATAATATCATCGATATACACAATCATAATGAGTGATTTTCTATTATCTATCTTTATATAGTAACTTATATCAACCTTTCCTTCATTAAAATCCATTCACTTAAAACTATTTTAAAATTTATAATACCTTTCCCTGGTCATATGTTTAGGCCCTAAATCAATACAGTTTACATACATAAAAATAATCATTGTTAAGTGTAAATTCATCTGGTTATTCAATGTAAACCCCCTCTCGGAGTTCTTTATTTATGAATTTTGACTTCACATTCATTTATGACACTTTATATTTTATTTTAGTATAAATTATGACAAAAATATGTGTCATTTTAATACTTTTTCCTGGTAAAAAAGTCTTATCAAATTCTTATCCATAACTTTTAGCATAACCCTTACAAGAAAGATAAAATTTATTCTAAAAAACTTCTCCCTTTTAATAATTTTTATTTATAAAATTTCAATTTATACCAATCACATTATTTTCTTTAGAATGTGGAACCAACTCAAAAATTATAATTATTCTTAAATTTATTTAACAGTTTCTTCGGTCATTGATATCCGACACTAATTTTGTGAATCATCTTAATCACTATTTTGTTTAACCTCTGAAAAATAATATTGCATAATCATAATTTCTCAATATTATTCATTTTTGAACACTCATGATACTATCTCCAAATAAAATTCTTAGTCTCCACATGTTTCTTGATTATTGAAAACTTATAACCACTTTATTCCAATATTTACCCATAATTAAAAATCCATGCATCAACATGAGATTTATGTTGAACTATTATATTAAATTATTTTGTATCTAATTGATCAAATTATTCTATGTAAAATTGTTTTATATCATTATTAATTTACAATTATTCTTGTGCGTTTCCACTATACTCCATCACTATTAAATTATAATTGCCTACAATTTTCTATAGAGTCATATTACAACATTGATTATTTTATTATCTGAGTGTATATCAATGAAATGTTTGACTATTAGATCACTCATAAAATTTTCTCAAGTGGATTCCATTAATTTTGGTTATTAATATATCATTTAATGCATTAAAATTTCTTAATATTGGTTTATTTTAGACCCATATCTCATAAGGAATATTTAAAAAAAAATTAAAAATCAAGCATCAATTATGAATGTAGACAATTTATATTTTGTCTTGTCTTCAAAAGAACATTTTTGTTCTTTGATCTGGTAACATGGTTCTTCCCATGTCAAAAAATATCATTCTTTCATTTAGTCACACCATTTATTATGCATGTACGGATTATTGAATTCATTTTTATTCCATTCTTATCAAGATACACTTCAATTTCATTATTCCAAAATTGAATTACATTTTTCGACTAAAATATTTTGATAGAATGCCACATTTGATTTTTGGAACATCAATAAAAAACACATCATGGCATAAACATTAGAATTAAATAATTTAAGAGGTCGCTTTTTTCTTTATCATATTGTAACTATTTATCACCATTTTTCCTTTACAATACACATCAAAAGAATTATTACACTCTTGGTTCATATTTTTTATATTTCTCATAGCTTAAAAATTTAAATGTATATTCATGTTATTTTGACCAAAATGGAAATGTCTTATAATCCAAATCTTGTTTTTTTCCTTTACACGTTTGAAACAATTGTTTTCATGATTGAAAATATGGACTAGTTTGGAACTTTTTTTTTATAACTTCATGATTAATTTTACATATTAGTATCATTTAATGAAACATCCATGATGTCAAAAAATTATCTCATTCCCATTTTTATGATTTTGAAAAACACTCAATAGATTTTGTATCAACCCTTCAAAAAAAACATCATTTGATTAAAACTTAATCAAAAGCAATTTTGGTGAATCCAACACCTTCACATTTAAAGAGCCATAATTTCCCAAAGTTATAAATCGTTCATCATATATTAGAATATCATTCAAATTGTTTTATTTCTTTCTTGTGTGATGAGAAACCTATGTTCAAGATTCATGTTTTTCCTCCTTTTTAAGCTTTGTGAGATACATCGATGACCATTAGTTGCTCTTGTTCACTATTACTCTTGAGATATTTGAAGTTTTATTTTTTTCTTTAGCTACTCTAGTAGTAAGGTGGGGAAATTTTAAGAAATATTTCCTAGTTGATAAATCCTACCAAAAGTTTCCTAAAGAGTATCATAATTTTGTAAAATTTACATTTTCATGTTGGATAATACTTTAGTTTTAACCTTTTATCAACCACATGTATACCATAAGTCTTGGAATATATTTTATTTAGATAAATACATATTAAAACAAAAAACATAATTTTTGTGTCAATATACTATACAACACCAATATCTTCTTTCAAACAAAAATTTTCTCATTAGTTGGAAATTCTATTTCTCACAATTAGCTTGTTAATTTTTCATTTATTTAAAACTATATTGATTTTATTCATCTATACCATTCATAAAAGATATCTCATTCACCTTTTATTCTCCCTTATACATATCACAAAATTACTTTTTCTTCAACATACCATTTTTTGATCTTTCTACACTATATTTTAAGGGAAAAATGAATATGTGAAATTTTAATCTTCTTTCATTTTATATAATTGCTGCCAATACCTTTCTTAAAATAAAGAGTCCTTTAATTTATTCTATGTTATTTATTAGAATAATAATCAAGTTTAATCATGGATTTTATATATTTGTAGATTTATTTATAATATCGTGTAAATTTTTTTTTGAACTCATACCAATATTTCATTAAGGAATTTTAAAATTAAAGAAACATTGGCATCAACAATTTTAACATATATATTATTGGAAATGATAATTGGTACTATGATTTAAATAAATTTATCTTCTTATTAAAGAATTTAATTTAGATTTAAAATCATGACATAAAATCTAACTTTATTTTTAGTATGTTCCTTAAAATTTTATGTATCAAGGTACTTCTTCAAAGATTTATTCTATTTCTTCTAAGATCCCATCTTAATTTTTGGTTTCATATTTTACTTTAGGAAAACCATGAAATAAATTATAAATTAAAATTATTTTAAATATTCTACATCTTCACTATCCTCTTTTATACTATCCATATTTTTCATTATTGATTTCATTAGAATTATTCTATTGATTAATAAAGTCATGAGTACCTTTATTCTCATAATTTTCCTCTCCTTCCCTACTGTATTAATCACATGATAACTTATCATGTCTAGATACAAAATTTCTATTATTTTATATATTAGAATTTACATTAACTTTTTATAAATTTATTGCACTATGATAACTTTTCACATTTTTCTCCTTGATAATATTATGGATTGTTTATCCTTATATTATAGATTATTCTCAGAGAAACTCATTGAGATGTTTTGAATGTTCCTAAAATAAGTGCACTTAAAAGTAAGTTTTAATTTTTTTTCTAACTTTTAATTTTAAAATAACATGGTAGAAAAACAATATGAACTCATTAAAGTTCTTTTAATTTTCTTTGATTTTTAACTCTAATTAATGATAACACATTTATTCAAAGATATCATGGGATTTAAAAGATATATCCTTCTCATATTTTTTTTTCAAAGTTGATCCCCTCATTATATCATAACAATATCAAGATATTATTGGGTATTATATAGTGAAATCATCTAAGTATTTATTCTCATGGGTATATGTTTTTTCATAAAATATGTACAAATGAATCCAAATAATTTTCTTTACAATAATTGTGTCTTAAATAACTTATTTGTATGTTCACATCAAGCTAAAAGTTTTGTTTTACCAAATAATTTACTCATACAATAATTCAATTTCAACCTTTTTAATATACTATAATTGTGCTTTAAATGTTTGAAATTATAACATATTGGCCTTATTATCACCCTAATGAATATCATGATTATTTCTCCATATGACATTCAATATTTTGAAACCATGACTCTTATTCATTAATATTCAAAAAGATTATATTAAACCATTATTCTCTATCCTATAAACTTCAATATTTTTATTTTCATATAAGGTATTGGCTAATCAAGCTTTGGGAAGATTCACACAATTCTTAGTGATGCCAAGAACATATAAAACAATAGATAAAATATAAAAAACCTTCCACTCTTATCACAAATGAAACTATTTCCCCTAAATGTGGGAACCCCCTTGTTTTTTGTAAAATTCACACACTCTATATAATTTATAAATCAAAATATGTAAGTAATATTAACTAACTCAGACACTCAAGAATATAAGGTACTGTTATATTGGATCCAATACAAATAATAATTCATGATGATAACCCCTAATATAAAACTAATTATTGGGCCCTAGAAAAATATATATTAGAATTTATGGAGGGGTGAATTAATAAACCATAAAAAAATTAACAGAAAACAATAAATCTGTCGATTAAATAATATAATTCTTCAGTGAGACCAATAAAATTATGATGAAGTGAGATAAGTGAGAAATAAAAACACATGATATGAGAAATTTTAAAAAGGCTCAATCAATATTTTTATCAATGGGATACATCCTTGGTGCCAGAGGTTGTGATCCCACTTTACAATTCTTTTATTTACTATAAAAAACTAATAGAGGATATGGGTAAAGAATATAGTATTGATCACCCATAACATAAATATCAAAACTAGTGCCTATAGTGTTGATTAATCTTTAAAAATACTCACCATGTTCCTTTACATATGGATCATCTGATCACCTTCATTCTTCCCATCACTCATAGAAAATTTTCCTTCATAATTGAGATTATAATGTTTAGGAATCAACCTAAATGTTTACTCTTACCACTCACAGTGAATATTTTTTTTATAAAATCTATCAAAAACTATTATGTGTTAAGGTTGGATATGATGTGGTGTTTCGGTTTGACTCTATATTCATAAACCATGGTTAAAAATTCGTTTTTTCACTAAATCTAGAAGGATATTTTCCATTTCATAAAACAATAATTGACCAAAACCTTGATGTTGTGTATTTTTTACTACAACTTGGCCCCTTAGCTTTAACTCCATGATCAACCACTGCATAAGATTTTCCTATGAGCATAGGATCCAAAAATTCTTTCTTTCAACCACAATGAAGAAAATGAGAATTTTAATTAGACAAAGATAATATACATAAAACAAAAAAAAAATACTCTTAGTTATGTATTTTAAACACCACCCTTCATTATAAATGAAACAAAACCATATAAACTATGTGTTTTTTATTACAAACCATGATTTAATGGGATTTACTAAAACACATTTTTTTATTTCATGGCCTACTAAATAACCTACAAAAAACCAAGAACACAAAAAAACAATTATTATAAAAATCTTAACATGATGTTTTCTGTCACACTAACCCTAATGTTTTTTAATGAGAACCCTAGAATGGTTTGTGTTTCTTCTAAAATTATTTATTCCATTATATCTGATTCTCCTCTAATGTTCTCTCATTAATCCATTAATATGTTGATAATAAATACAACATGAAAATTTATATAAAACTCATGAATGAACATCTCAAGAAAATAATCATATTACGCTCCCAATGTGATAGTTATCTAAAAACTAAACAATTTAATATAATATTTTTTTGATAGTTTTAAAACCTTTGATGTATATATCAATAATATATTGACCAAGTCTTGATTGTGGTGTTCATGACTCCCACTTTGTCAGTTCAATTTATTGGGAATATTCAAAATCTATGGGGGTTTGATTTCTATAATTTATAATATATTAACTTCTTATGTTTATAATAGTGTAAATATATTAACATAATCCTTATAGAAGTTAAAACTTATCCCTAATATAAGCATACTATAATGAATAAATGAATGTGAGTAAGTAATTATTTAATTATTATACCCTCATATAGAATCTTAATGAAATTTAATTGATGTTACTCTGTAAGATAATCATATTTTTTAGTATATATAATGAGATGATAAATTTAATACAGAATTTGAAATCATTTCTAATGACCCAGGCTTTTCTTGAATGAGGACTAGCTGAATTTTGAGTCTCAGATTCAGAGACCTCCCTAATGGGGTAAAATAGTAAGTTTTCAAATGACTATAGAAAAATTACATATTGGTTACATTGATTGTAGATCTTAGTATTTACCCTTGGGTTGAGACAGTGTGGGTTTTCATGTATTGTGGAGCCTTGGAAAATATATATTAAATATAAATGTATTTTTTAACCATTGCGTGTTTAGTTGTGAGATAATTATTATATTTACTAAATGGTATCTTAGATGGGAAAATATGATTATAGTTACACATAGGAATCATATTTTACTCTATGTATGGTATAAATTGATTTTTCATCAGGGACTTTGGGTGTTGGCATCATGGGTGTATTAATTAATTAATTGAATAGAATTAAATAATTAATTTGTTTGTTTATGTAAAACCCTAGACCCTTTCAATATAAATATCCTTTTATTGTAACCCTATATGGTTATACACTTTTTTATTATAAACCTTAAATAGAGGAAGAGAAGAGAGATTAGATTCATAGAAAACTCAACAATAAATCAATGAACTTGATCTTTAAAAAAACTTCAATATTATAGTAACTCAAATCAACTGATGTAGATGCATTCATGATTTGTTATTGAGACTAAATAAGGGTAAGAATTTTTTGATTATATGATTCTCTTGTTTATGTGATATTCATATTGAAACAAGTCAGTCGAGTCCTCCTTATTCGAAATTAGTTTTAGGTAAATCCTACTATCTTATTCTCTCTAACCAGGCTGTGATTTACTAAACACTGATTTGTTGTTTCAAATTTGTAAACCATTTAATTTTAAAAAATAAATTATTAACCATTAATAAATATTTTGTGATTATAAAATCACCTTTTCAGATCGACCAATAAGATGAGATGATATCATCATCCTTGAGGTTTTTATATATGTTTTCTGAAAAATAATAATAAAATAATCTTTGGTTATTTTTTAAAAAATTACATGGAAAGGAGTTATCCACCTCAGCAATATTTAGATAAGACTTAAAGGTATTTGGTGGGGATAATGTATTTATTATAGATCTACCTAGATCGATTATAAGGAAAACATGGCGAAAGGTGTCTTAAAGAGTAACTCCTTACCCCCAACCCCAATTTGAATCCACCCGCACTTCCTCACTCAAGATTTCTATTCCCCTCCCCAAACATCACCCCCTCTATCTATGTTTCTAACAATTTTTTCCCTTCAGTGTGACATTTTTGGTTTCCCTAAAAAATTTCAGGATTTGTGAAACATAATTTAAGGGAATGTTTTATAATTTATTTTAAAGTTAATTAATTAATTTTTTATTAGTTATTTTTAATTATGTTATTTAGTTATTTTTTAGTTAGATAGTATTAATTAATAATAGTTAATTGTAGTAAGTAAATTATTATTATTTAGTTGTGATTATTTAGTAATAAATTTACAATTAGCCTTACTAATGGAAATATTATTCCAAAATTAACATTATGTAGCATTCCTTAGTAGTTTTTATATATTAGTTACCTAATTAATAATAAGATTAAAATTAATCCATTTATCATTATTAACATAAAATTTACTAATAAATAAAATAAAAGTAATTAATTAATAATTTGTAAATAATACCAAATAGATGATGAATACGTATTAGTGAAATAACGAGTAACTAATAAATAACTATTAATTAACAATTGAATAAGTAATATTTTACAAATAAGTTCTGAAAGATTAAGTAATTTTTAACTTAGGATTAAGTAACTATTACATAATTATTAACTAAGGATCAATTAATAATTAACAATTGATTTACTAATAATGAAATAATGATTAAGTAATGATTAAGAGATATTTCAATAATGGTGAAATACTAATTATATATTAATTAAATATATACTAACTACTTAATAACTATTGAATATCAAATTATTAAAAAATGATTAACAAATTATAAAGTAATGATTAAGTATTTATTAACTATAGATGCAATTATGAATAAATAATGATTATATGATGATTAAAATTTGATTAACATAGGATAAACTCGGGATGATAAAATGAACAAAAAATGATAAACTAATGATGAAGTTATGAATATTTAATGATTAAATATTTCATAATTAATAATTAACTCTATACTAACTAATTAATAAATATTACATAACTAACGATTAATGGGAAATTAGTTGATGGTTAATGAATGAATAATTCATTATTAACTTAGGATTAATTAATGGTTAACTAATTTTTACATAATGATTAATAATTGATTAAATAATGATTAAATAAATGACTATTCAATGATTAACTGTTAAATAAATATAAACAAACTACTTAATAATAATTAATTAATAGACAGTTAATGAATTATTAATTAATGAGTAACAAGTGATTAATGACTGATTAATCAATCATTAATGAATTATTAACTTAGGATTAATTAATGATGAAATAATGATTAAACAATAATTAATTAATGATTAACTATTAATTAACTATATACAAGCAACGTAAAAATAATAATTAAAAAATTCTTAAGGAATGATTGTTGAGTGATTAACAATTCATTAATGAATGTTTAAGGAGTGATTAACTTAGGATTAAGTAATGCATAACATAGGATTATGAAATAATTAAGTTAGGATTATGTAATATTTAACTAATAAATAATGACTAATTAATGAATAACTAATAATTAACTAATGAATAAATAATGATGAAGTAATGATTTACTAATAAAAAACCGATAATTAATTAATGAGTACCTATTCACTAAATATTTTTTAAAATATTAATTAAACATAAACTATGTAATTGACAACTATTAATTAATAAATGATTAATGAATGATTAAATAAGGATTAATGAGTTATTGTAGAATGATAAAATAATTATTAACATAGTATTAAATAATGCTTAACTAATGACTATGTAATTAATTAATAATGAACTAAGGATTAACTTAGGATTAAGTAATTCTTATCTACTGACTATATTCATATTTACATTAGATTAACATAGGATCAATGAGGGATAACTTCCTCAAAAAGATACCCAATTGTACACCTGATTTTTCATTCTTCTAGGATGTTCATTAGATGATTCATACATTTCAGAAGATTAAAATTTATACTATGAAGCTTCAATGTAATTTTTGTGGATATATGAAAACAATATAAAATTTAAGTAAAGAAACGATTGTGAGGTTATATGAGTAATAAAATCCATGTTAAGATACTACAAGTGAATGTGGCTCCAAGACAGATGTACCTAGGGGTAATAAATATGAAAATGGTGTATTATGATTTGAATCAAGCATAACCTGGTGCATAGAAATAGTCATTGTTTCACAACTAGCTTTACATTACCATAAGATATTCTTTAGATGATTCATATTGTTATAATAAACTAATAAATATACCTTTAGGAATATCAACATATCCAATACCAAAAAATAGTTTCCTTATTGAGAATATAATAAGATATTAAAATATTTCATCAATGTAAATAATTTGTGGTTATCTGAGAAATGAAATCATTATCTGGATACTTCAAGGGGCGTGGCTTTGGCACAAATGTACTAAGGGGAAATAACCCTAAAAATGGATTATTGGGATTTGACTTGAGTGTAACCGGGTGCATGAAAATATTCCTTGTTTTATACCTAGTTTGAAACTCCTAGGGAATATGATTTAAATGATTCATATTCAATTTATAAATTATTTAACATACCTTTATAAATATTAACATTTGTACTACAAAAAATTAGTGTCATATTTGAGGATATAAGAAGACAGTCAAGAATTTTAGTAAAGTAAAGACTATGTGGTCAATTCTATATGATTTTCCCTAATGTAATTATTATTTAAAATATAGGAATCTAAATTAGAAAGAATTTTTAATGTATAAAATCATGTTTTCTTATGTGTAATGATATGGGTAAGTTATTCAAACCATGGAAAGAGATTCATTTATTCCACAACCACCAATAATGGTTAGGAAATCTGATTTTTTACCTTAAGAAAACTTAGAGATATAATTCATGTTCAACTAAATATGAGTCCTGGCCGGGGAATCTAATCTATTAGTTATAAATATATTCAATTCTAGCATCTATTATGGAATATATATTACCCATTAACTGATGATGAGAACTAAGACAGAGCAAAAACTATATTTATCCAAAGATATGATAATTCCTTGATGGATTTATATATGGAGGTTTCTACATTCCAACATGAAAATGAAAATGTATGAAGGTATAGTCATACAGAAGTCATTGAAGAAGGTCTATCCCAATATTTTGATGTTATTCACTATTATGAGGAAGAATACAACCAAAGTGATAACCCATATATGTTCCAAGTGAATTTTTATGATGAGGAAGTGTTAAATGATGGATCTAATGGGAAAAATGATAATGAGGAGGAAGATACATAATTTAATAAGGAAGTTGATAGAAATATAATATTTTTACATCATCCTCGACACACAATAAATCATCCACCACTCTTAATATCTATGTCTAAATTATTTGTATATTTTCTATAATTAGAATATAATATTATCACACCATAATCTATTTGTCTTGGGGTTATAGAGAATAAATTTGGTGATCTGTACAAAACATTATACATTAAAAGAGATTTTCCAATCATATATACAATGAAAAATAAAATGAAAAGATTTCATATTGATATAAATTGTAGATATTTAGTTTTGGACTAAAATTGAACATAATACATCATATGGTGTGACAAATATGTTGATGATTATAGGTTTCACTTGAGTTTAATTATATAAATTTCTCTTGGATATTAGAGAATTTCTAAGATTAAGAAAGTTCCTAGTTATTTGTGAAAAAAACTTACACAAGATCATACATAATTGGATGATGAATTTGTGTCATCAATTACTATTCAAATGACTAGGAACTACCAAGATGTGCCTATAGCCCTTATGAAAGATAGGATAAAAAAATTGGTTACAGGATTTCTTATAGAAAGACATAGATAGTGAAATAGAAGGAAAATTTTAAGGAGAAAAATGATTGGGATGAATCGTATTAGGTGTTTCTATATTTTTTATCCACACTTATATAAAAAACCAACTTTCCTTCCACTACAATTCAAATAAACATCTGTCTCAAGATAACCAACATAATCCATATCATTTAAAATTTCTTCATTTTTTTTTCTTATTATTAATTACATGTATTACCATGTATCATTTCTACAAACAGTTTATAAAAACATATGGAACATTTTTTTATATAGAATGTACATGAGTGTATTGTTGATTATAAAAAACCAATACAGAAACCTTTCACTAATTATTCTTGAGTTTCCCATTATAGAGAAGGAAAATTAAGAATCCTAGAGTTGATTCATAAAATGTATTTACAATAATTTTACCCTACTTATGGATGTATGTTTTATATATAATCTTCATCAGGGGATAAATGTGGCAATTAATTGATATCTTACTACTTAGAAATACTTAGATCCACATCATTGATACTGTATTAGACACATTTCCAACAATGTGTGTAAGAATTTTAAGGATGAACCTATGAATAAGGCTGTCACAGATCTGGGTATAGAATCTATTCCTTATCATTTAATATGTCCATGTAATGAAAAAATTCATTTACGTGAAATGTGATCATTTTTTCATAGCATATGAGCCAGATCAATAAATATTTGAGCAGTGATTGGAACAAATCTGTAGGGTTAATTAGTGTGTGTATGAATACATAATTTTTATTCCAAAATTGAATTGGACATTGGAATATGATAGGGGGAAGAAGTACACACACATGACCACACACATTGTGGAGTGAATCAATGTAATCTTCAATAGGATTATCAACTTAACTATAATTTTTCAAGTATAAGAGATATTTTTTCATTGACTAAATTTATTAGTAGAAATATGGAAAAAATTCTATCGAGATTTAGCAGAGGCTATGGTATGGATGGAACTTTCAATGAGATATTGAAAATAAAATTGAAAAATCCAATTATTATTAAGTGTAACTTTTCAAATAAAAAGTTAGTTGATATTAAGTGAAAGTGTTTCTGGTTCCCATCACAGGTAGCAGTGGTTGTGTGCTAGTGGTATTACTATATGTGAGGCAATGTTAGTGTGGAAACATATAGTTATTATGGGTTTCATTCACACATTCAATTAAGACATGTGACTCTATGACCATATTGATACACATAAATTTCATGAATATTTTTAGCGGTCTTCAAATTCTCTTTTAATAGTTTCTATTGAAAATTCCAATAAAATTAATTATTTTAGTTAAAAGTTGATTTTTTTAGAACAAATAATGAATTGTAGTTAGTTAATTTGAATAATGTAATTCTGAATCCTAGATTTGGGTTTTATTTATAAAATATATGTTTTGAAATTAATTCTTTGTTTACATTTTTCTTCCAGAGTTTACAAAAAAATAGGCCAAATGGGACATACCTCAACCAAAGGACCAGATGAAATATAAGCTTACTAGAAGGGGAACCCAAAAATGTAGTCCCAAAGGAGGACTAGTGCACTAGATGAAGCCATATGGGGGATCCAACTAGTGTGGTGGCCCTTAGGGATGAAATATATGGGGTTTATAGGCTGGACGAAGCCTGATCATGACATCCCATTGTGGAAAACCCCTGAGGAAGTGAGAGGATTAGATCACCATGATGATTCGATCCAAATTGATAGTGGGGGTCCTACAATCACTGACTAAATACATAGAACAAGTCATTCCATGTCTATTATTTTATACATTAATGAATCCACTTCCCCAAACTGATGTGGGATGCACTAATTTTCTATTACTGTTCAATTTATCATAAACATTTCCATTTCATCCAACCATTCATTCCCCTACTCTCAAACACTTGAACTTTTCCCTAAACCACCATCTCTTCTGCATTTCCGCCTTTATAACTCCTCTAATGCTACTATAACTATCAAGAACTATCACAGAAGACCACCAGGAAGATCAGGCTTGAGCTACGGTACCACTACCACCAATCTAAGCCACTACAGATCACATATGGTGCCTATTATGATCTCAGTGATTCCTGTTCGAGATAGAAAACACCATTCACAAGGATGAGAGCTCCCTCAACAACTGTGAAGGCCAATGGGGTTAAGGAAGATTTGACCACTGCTTCTATGCCAATGTTCTGTTTTTGTCACTATCGAATGCATGAAGGCATTTTAATATTCATTTTCATGCCACCATACAAAGCCACACATAGCTTCCACATTCCACACTATCCAAAAAGAATTCATAATCCCTGAGATATTTTTTTGAACACCAGATAGAGTCAGGTGTTTCCATTTGAGGTACAACAACCACGGGTCACATGGGGGAGCAATATTTCTCTAAGATTTTAAAATTCCTAACACTCAGGATGGATCACTAAATAGGGAGGAGAAGGAAATTATTTATTCCTATATAAAGAGTGGTAGTCTTGTTTTGGTGAGTCATGAGATTTTGGAGGAGAATTTAGCACCCACATTTGAGTCATGTAAGTAGTAGTAGAGGATACTGTTAAGAAGATAAAGAGAGTCATAACGACTTCCTCACCTTATAATGGCTACTACCCATCAAATTTCTAACTTTATATTCTTTTTTATATCTTATTCTCCTATAAATTAAAAGAAACCCCTTTCAATGGAGGGGTAGAAGACCACATGGGTGGGTGAAGGGAAGGGGATGCCTTAGTGATGCTTGTGTTTTGATTGTAATTAAAATCAAAATTATTATGATTTATTTATTTGTTACCAATTTGATAATTTTTTAATTTAAATTAAATATGATTTTTTATTTAATTTTAATGTTTTGAATTTATTTGATTAAAGGTTTTATTCTCCCCTTACTTGGTTTTGAATTGCACCGACTGGTTGATCTAAAATCAAGTTAATAAGGGTTTTAGTGATTGCTAAACACGTGATGATGGAATGGGAGACTGATTTGAATATTTGGAGAATACCAACACCATATTTTGTATTTCATGACTATTTTAAATAAGGCACACTATGACTTTAACAAATTGATAAATCTAAATAAATATTGAATGGAAGAGATATTATTTTTTCTCCATTAATTTAATCATTTTTATAAAACAAGAGACTTGTTTTTATTAAAGACCATGATAGTATTAGAAATGAGAAAACCTAACTTAAATCCAATATCTTTTCTCTCATATGAATTTCAAAAATCCAAGTTATATTTCTTTCTCTGTTTTTTAAATATTGTTATTTTATTTACCTTTTCATTTATGACAACTAGATTAACACACTATTATCTAGATATGACTTTTGGATACAACTAATACGACACCCCTAGGGAAAAATAAATAACTTTTCCCACACCCCATGATTAGTGTGTGTCAAAAATGTCACCATTTCCAAGGAGTGATCGTTAATCTAACAACTAAAAAATTTAACAACTATGAACTTTATTTAGGAATAATTTGATTTTGAACCTGGGATAGAAATAACATTTCTAAATAAGATTAGGAGAATGAATGTTGAATTTTTTTTGAAAAAATAAACATATAGGACTAGAGTGAAACCTTAAGTGTTTAATATAAGACACCCAAAATGGAAATTAATCCACAACAGATTTTAATGGACCATTATACCCCTCAATTTTCCAACAAGAAAAATCAGGTAACCATACTGACACAACAAAATGATTTTGGATTACGGGTCAACATGATTCCGACAATACCTTAATTCCATATCCTTCCAATTGAATATCCAAATAGGAACCTTCTAGTATTAAACTTAACTTTCTTGTGTTTTAGGATGAGATGAGAATATGAAGACAAATTTTAGTGTAGGTAATCCCCCTTATCCTTTGAAAATAAAGCTGAACAATGGTTGTATAATCTTTAACTTGGGGAGGTCAATGATTGGGAAGAACACGAAATATGATTCATACAAAGATTCTTCCCCATATCAAGGGGCATACAAATAAAAAATGAGATTTACATCATACACCAATAAACCATAAGGACTCTATATAAGTATTAAGAACAATTAAAGAAACTCTTTTCCAACTTCCCACACCAAGATATAGCAGAGCATGAATTCTTTGTGTTCTTCTAGAAATAACTTCTCAATAATGATCAAAATATGTTTGATGCCTCATCTGGATGATCCTTGATTGAAAAGTCACTAGAAGATTCCATAGGTTCGGTTGAAAATATTTCATATAACATGTTGTAATTCCATAATAGTGTTACAATCACAAGAGGCAAACAAGAGGTACAAATTTTTAATTCATCATATCTAGTTATAACCAAACATGATGAGATGGAAATTTTCTATGAATCAAGTAAGAGAACCATCATCCCAACATTAGGTATGTGGTGTATATTCTTCCACAAATAATTATAGTAATTAATGTGTTGAGGTATAGGGTATAAAGAGTTTTTTAGATTCATTATAGTCAGGGAAATTTCCAAAAAATTAATAATGGAGAGAAGGAAATCTCCAATAAGGATTTGAGGTCAACAAAACCAAGGAAAACCACCTTTTCCAATTATCCTATTTTCTATTAGAAATAAAAAATCCAACACCATTCTCAATATCATAGAAAAAACCCTTATAGGAATAATAATCCTCTCAACCCCCACCTTTATAACAAAATAATTCTAAGAAGCCATCAACTGGGGAACCATAAAATCAGAACTAAAAACTAAAGTATGATGTCAAGGGGTTAAAAGAAAATGTTAATGATTTAACCAACTAATAAAATTGTGTTTTGAATATTTTGACCAATAATCGTATAAATATGTTATCCCATATAGTTTTGAATCCCAAATATAATGTTAGGTAAATTACGACATGAAGCGGGAATGAGTTTTTACTACCTAAACCAATTTTTTTGATGGTTCTAAGAAAAATCATGAATCATAACCCATCCACTCAATAGAGATTCCAATTTTTTTTTTGAAAAAGGTAAAAAGGAAGAAAAAAGACAACAAGGAACTATTATATTCTATGTTAAATCAATCGACAAGGGTCTATGTAGATAGAAATCAAATAGAAATATTGGAAACCATTCGAAAACATGAAATTAACATCCCACTACAAGAGGTAATCTAAAAAATCCAAAAATATGAAAATTTTCTCAAAGAAAATATAAACCAAGAGAAAAAATCTTGATGGGTATGAAAGAATCAGCCTAGGGAGGAGTGTCTTAGCCATGATCTCACCACCACTTTCCAAAAAATGTTAAGATCTAGGGATATTTTCTATTCCTTACACAATTGGTTCATTGAAATTTTATGATTCTTTGTGAGATATTGTTGTTTCAATTAATGTCATGTATAACTATATCTTTTCATCTTTAAAGATAGATACATGGAAGCCCAAAATATTGGTTGTCTAATTAGCAAACTGATCTTATATTTTTTCAGTTGGAGTTGTGGATAATGTGTTGGTATGAGTTGAAGGGCTGATTTTTTCAGAAACATTTTAAATCATCACCATGGAAGAAGATAACAAACCATTTAATTTACTCATTATTTTGGTAGGAACATTCATAAAGATATAAAAAATGACCATCAATGTGCTTGAAGGAACCCTTACCATAGAGCTGTGAGAAAACAAGGTGGAAATCAATTATCTTGAGTCAAATAGTAAACCTTCATACAAACATCCACTACTGGAAATTTTCCTTAAAGACGGTATTTATGCCATCAAATATTTATGTATGATTCAATAATTTTTTTCCTTAAGGGACCACATTTCTATAGAAAAGAGTAGGGAATATGTGAGTACTCAAAAATATGGAAACTATGCTTTTAAAATTCAAGATGAAATACCCTCTACATTATTTGATAATTTGGTAGAAGACACTGATGTGATACCCTTTACTAAAATGATTAAATATTTTTTCATAGGGAATTAAAATTCACTATTATCCATAAAACAACCCCGAAATCTAGAATTCAAACCAATGCGTAGTGATTTAAAATATTCATACCACTTGGTTAATGTTATCTTATCTTGGTATATTGGGGAAATTAGTGCCTAAAAATTACCAGAAAAACCATAAAAAAATTATAATGTTTCCTACAAGATATCCTTTCAATTATTTTATAAACAAATATGATTGGGAAGTGGTATTTTTAGGTGTCATGGTTCAAATTTCTATAATCAATGCATACCCTCCAACTTTTCTGAAATATCCTTGGAATTAATTCATGATAGAGAAAAATATGTTGTTTAAATTTTAAAAGTGAAAATTTATAGTTATAAAAGGAATAGTTTTTGGTCATGTAATTTCACAACACATAACTGAGTTGAATAAGTATAAAGTTTATTAGATTAATTATTTTTCATATATTATCTATTCTAGACACATTAGATCATTTTTTGGAGAATCTAGGATTTTATAGAGTATTCATCAATGTATTTAGTATGATTTATCTTACCATTTCAAGATTTCATTTAAAATAAGTTGGATTTTTAAATTATTATTATACTGAGGCATTTTATGATCTAAAATGGATGTTGATTACCCCACAAATAATTAAACCACCAAATTGGGAACATAAATTTTAGTTTCATTATGATGCATAAAACCAAGCTATAGGAGTATTTGTTTCCAAATTAATTGAAGTAAAATCACATATTATAAATTATTCCTTGAGAACCTTTGATGGAACTTAGATAAATTACCAAACCATTATAACGAATTTTATTGATTTTATATTTTATTTAGAAAAATTCATGTCATATTTACATGGAACTAAAGTAGTTTTATTTTCTAATTATGAAGCACTTATGTACATGATGAGGAAGGATGATGGGAAAACAAAGATAGTAATATGGAAACTACTACAAAAGAAGTTTAATATGGAGATTAAAGATAAAAAGGATAAAACAATTAAGTGGAAGATCAGCTCATTAGGATACCCAACAATGTTGAAACATTAATTTAAGAACTGGTCCCACTCAATTATCACATATATAGATACTAGCTTAGAATAATCAAAGGTGAAGTACCATGGTATTCTAGTATAGTAAATTATTTAGCCTCACTTAATTTACCTTCTTCCTTTAACTCCCATTAGAAGCATAAAATCAAAGTTGAATATAGATTTTGTCTTTGGGAAGATCCATTTATCTAGAAAATATTCAATGAACAATTCATCAGAATATACTTACTGGAAATTGAAATAGATTTTGTTTTTCAATTCTGTCATACACATGCTTATGGAATCCACTTTGAACTTAAAATAATATCTAAAAAAATATTTTAATCTAGAATCAATTATCCAACCTTGTTTAAATTTTCTCATTATTAATATAAAAAATATGAAAAGTGTTATTTTTCTATAAATATGTCACATAGAAAAGTGAATCCCCAAAAAACCATCATTTTTTGTAAAATATTTGAAGTATGGGGAATTTATTTTATTGGAACCTTTCTCATGTATTTTTGTAAAATCATATATTTTAATTTCTGTTGATTATGAATCTAAATGGGTGGAAACTGAGGCCACCAAGACTAATGATACAATTTTTCATGTGATTTTTTCAAATCCATCATCATTTGTAGGATTATAATGTGAATATCCATAATTAGAAATCAAGAGAAACATTTTTCCAATATAAAAATGGAGGCTATGCTTAAAAATTATTATGTATACCTCAAAAAATATACACCATACCATCCCCAAACAAATACACAAGATAAAATGTATAACTGAGTGATTAAAATTATTTTGGATAAAATAGTAAAACCAAACCAAAATTATTGGAGCCAAAGTTTTGAAGACACCTTAAGGGAATACCAGACAGCATACATGACATCTACATGTATGATATCCTACTGGTTGATTTAAGAAAAAAAAATTCATCTACTTTTTGAATTGGAAAACCAAGAATATTGGGTTGTTAAGAAGGATAATTTGGATTGGAGGGTTTTTAAAAAAATATAAAATTGAACTTATAATTTTTGGATGAAATCATTGGATAATATTTTGAAAATTAATGAATTTACAAAAAATAACCTGAGTGGAACATGATAAACCGATTTAACCAAAATCCATTCAATTTAGAGACCAAGTCATGTTCTACAATTCCAGATTGAATTTAATTCCAAGAAAGCTTCATTTTAGGTGTGAGGGACATTTTCTTATTATTAATGTCTATCATTTTGGTTCCATTCAGTTCCATAAATATGATGAAGGAAACCCATTAACTATAAATGGGGAAAGTCTAAAAAGGTTCCATGTATATTTACCTCAAGAACCGGTGGATGAGATCAAACTTCTCCAAACCATATACTAATTTATTCTCATGAGGGTATGTCGACCCAATGACTTTAACCAAATTTGATTATGGGAGGCAACCTAAGTTTTAATTTTTTTCTACGTGTTTTGGATTTAGTTACCACTTACTTCACCCCTTTGGGATTTAAGGGAATGGTTCTTATACTCGCATGATTGTTTTTTAAATTTTATTGGAAAATAATGGAAGTAAACCACAAGGTAGACCCAAGTAGTGGAGGATGAGGGATAAATACTTATTTCAAAATGGATTTCACATTTAATTCTTATATTTTAAACTCTACATTTTCTCCATAAACATTATTTTAGCTTAAAACTAGAATCGTATGCCCATGATTGAATTAATCCTTTACATGACTTATATAGAAGACATGAGTTACTTAGGAATTATACAATTTTGAATTTAATATTTTAATTTTAATAAAACATAATTTTTAAAATCAAGAGTTGGGTTATTTAAGTAAATCATCGATATTTAAATGAGGTAATATGCTTTGAGGGGATTAGATGATTAATTTAAATAAAATTTATACAACATTTTTCACACTTTTAATTTCAAAAATTGATGTGACTTGATATATTATTATTAATCATGCATTGAGAGATGGTCCCATATCAAATCCCCATTATTGAGAAGATTTCTAGACTAAGTACTTTCTATTTTATCATGATCATATTTATTGAGTAATCCTGGTATGTACTACCTACCCGAACCTGCATTTGAACTTTCCAATGCTATGACTATGAAAAATACCATTTAAAATGATTTAAGAATATTTTAAAAATACCTTATCCTTAAAATAAAACCTTTAAATAAATCCTTACTTAAGCCCATAGAAACCATGAATGACTTTAATAGGTATGATCAACATTTCAAGCCAATTTTTTCCATTCCTACCATCCACTTAGTATTTTCATGATATTCACAAATTGAAGTTTGGAGATTGGGGAAGTCATCATGTAAGGGATGAAATTAATTGTATGGAAACATGTGGGAGTGATAATTATGGTTATTAAGAAAATTTTTAATTCATTCACGGTATTTTATTTTTTTACCCTCTTGAAAAAAATGATAAAAAATAAGAATGGGTTGAGAAATAGAAGAATAAAAAATCACCATCACAAGAAAAATTATTTTTTATCCTTTGTGGTTAGGTGGTGGATGTGATATTTACTATAAGAATTAATTTTTAAAAAGAAAAAATTACCTTGAAAAAAAAATTAAATTGGAGAAAATTTCAAGGAGCATAAATCATTCAATATTCCTTATTTTTATCATTACCTTACTCATATATTTGGGGAAATTGTATTTTCTTCTTTGAAGGGGAGAATTTCATTACACTTTTATTTTTGATACCTTGCATTGTACTTAAGAGATAAACCTCTTCCTTGAGTATTAATTTTAAAACACCAATTCCCACCATCATTAAGCCTCAGACACATTATAACCTTGATTAAAAATACCTTATTATTTCTTGTCTCTTTTTTTCTTAATAAATGGAAGAAAATATTTCCTTTAAAAGACTACGGATAACGATCATGTTTTCATGATATTATCATAACACTACTTGAACTGTGTCATGAGTGATAAGAGAAAAAATATAAAAAAGTGAGGTAAATAATGATTTGGAATGTTTAATAATAATGAATCATGGAGCTTAAATGGATGAAAATATAAGTCCTATAATTTTCAAAAGGGATAAATTAAAATACTTGAATTGCTTGTTTCTTTGAAAGCTGAGAAATCGAATTAATATTTTGTATGGATTTGGGAATGTTTTATTTAACATTAATAATAATTAATTTAATATCTATGAAATTTTTGTAATGGTAACATTTGTGTCCTTTGAATTTCAATGTTGAGATTTTATACTTAGAGGAAAAATATAGTTTAAGTGTGGAGGTATTTGAAAGACACAAATTTTCATAAAATTTTCTAGTTATTTTCTAATGATTTTAATGGTTTTTAATATAAATACCAATGAAATTCAACATCTTTTTTTTTCAAAAATGGGATTTGAAAAAAATAATGAATTAAAATTAGTTAATTTTAATAATGCATTGTCGAATATTAGTTTTTCATTTTATTTATGAAATCTATTTATTTAAATTGTTTGTTTTTAAATTTTTTATTTAGGAATTTACCAAAAAAACACCAAATTTCCCATCCCTATACTAAAGGACTACACACCACACAATAATACCATAAGGGTAAGCTAGGCGTGTAATCCCAAAGATGGACCATCACACTAGTGATAACTACATAAGGTCCTCTGACCCCCGGCTAACTTTTCTGAGAGATACATCCCATGAATTTTCTTTTATACAGTTTTGAATATGCTTCTATAAACTGATGTGGGATGCACTATGTTTATGATACTATTTATTTTAATAAAAAAGATATTTGTTTAATCCTAATACTTATAACCCCACTCTTAGATACCCAAGATCCACCATGCGACACTATCTAAACATCACTACCACCTTTATAACTCAAAGGTTGCTACTACAACTATTGGAAAACACCATGGAAAACCACTAAGAATATAGGTATTAAGATGATTAACCACTTCTGCCACTCCAATCAACCACATATCACTTCAAGTGACTCTCATGTTCTCAGTGATTCCCATTAAACATGGATAAATCTATGCACAATAAGGATAACACCCTCTAACAACTACGAAGGATGGATATGTTGAGGAAGATTCAAGATCCTCTTCCATGCCAATATGCCCCCTTCACTACTATCGAATATATGAAGGACCTAATACATTTCCATTCTTACTAAGATGAAAATAAACACACCACTATCAATTTCCTTATTGTTCAAATGAAATCCCCCATTCACAGACAATTTTTTTGAACACATGATATATTTGGTCATTTCTATTTGATATATGACCCCTGTGGGTCTAACGAGGTAGATATATATCTCTAATATTTTAAAATTTACAAGACTCAGGATGGAACGAAAGAGAGGGAGATCGAGAAAATTATTTACTCCTATATAAAGAGAGGAAGGTACGGATTAGTGGGGCATGAGATTTTATGGGAGATTCAAGAAAACAAATATGAGCCATGGAAGTAGTAGTAGAGGCTACTGTGATGAAAATAAGGAGAATAAGACCCACTTCCTCTACCCATTGAGTCTACTACCCATCCAATTTCCCATTTTCTCTTTATTTTTATGTCTTTTCTCCTATAACATCAATTACCCCACCTCCATCAATGGAGGGGTATAAGCCCCTTATGTTTGGGTAAAGGTAAGGGGATCCATTTACGATGATTGAGTTAAAATTGTAATCAAAATAAAAATTCTATTCTTATTTATTTAATGTCCTTCAATTTGATAATTTTTGAATTTAAATTAAATATGATTTTGTTTGTATTTAATTATGAAGTTTTGAATTACTTTCATTAAATGTTTTATTGTCCCTCTTCTTATGTTTGGATCATACCAATTTGTTGATGTAAAATTAATTAGAAAAGTGTTTTATTGTTTTCTAAACATGTGAGGAAGTAACGGTGGAAATATTTGGATATTTTGAGAATGTTAATACAATATTTCATATTTCCTGAAAAAATTAAAGAAGGAGCACTATGAATTTAAAACATTGGTAAATATTAAGTAAATATGAGTAAAATATAATTTTTTTTACTTCATTCATTTAATCATTTTGATAAAAAAATAATAATTTTTTTAATGACCATTATAGCACTAAAAAGGAGAAAGCTTAACCTAAATCCGTGTTTCATTACTTTCTAATTCTTTGTAATCTTTTTATTTTATTTACTTTTGAATTCATGAAAAATATATTAAATCCATACACTAGAGAGATGAATTTTGGTTACTACTAATACTACACACCTGAGGGAAAAATTATTTTTTTTTCACACCCCATAACAGGTGTTTCCCACATATCTTGGGAACCATAAATTGATCCAATATACATGATTGACACCATTTATAACTACTATGGTTTACTATGGATGCCTATTTGGGATTTTTGACATTTCCTAATGCCCAAATACTATCTGAACTTGATACCATACATAAAAATGTTGCGATAGTAAGGGAGACTGAAGTCTAGCAGGATCTAGAATGAGATGGACTGACCTCAAGAATATGTGAACATTTGAGATGGAGTATATGTCTTTAGAAAAGTTAAATAGGAAACAATTTCCAAATTTTTTTTGAATGAGTTTACACTCTTAATCATAATGATGTATTACCTGTAATATGAACATTTCTTACTTTAAATTACATGGTTTTAAAATAACCTCCTTATTTTTTAGATTTTTTGACATTTATAAATACTTTTAGTATACAATAATAAAAAGCTAATAAATTATCCAAACATTTAAATAAATACCACACAAGATAAACTCCTAAATGTTAAAAAATTACAATTTATAAAAATTTATTCTACTAATTATTCAGAATTTAATTTTCTTTGAAGTGGGAAAACAAAAGAATTACGATCAAAAGCTCAGTAAGGGAAAACATAATAGTGAGTCATAAAGGGTTAAATCATAACCATGAGATATCACATAATAATGGGAGATAATATGATTAAAAGGAATAATAAATCATACCATAACAATAAAAAAGTCTTAGTGTGACCATCATCATCACCAAACCATCCTAATATAATAGTAATGGAAATAAGAGAAACTAACATGCTATAAAATTTCTTTCCCTTTACCCTCAGTCCTACGAAACAACAGTTACAAATACCCAAATGAAAAAAATAAAATGTTAGAATAAATACTAGTATTATTTGACCAAATCATCAATAAAAATTCAAATACCAATAATTTTCTAGCTCTATATATAAAACAAAAGTAGTTTGCAAAGAACTTTCACCTGATAAAACCATTTTTTAAATCATCAATTCATTTTCATAATAAGAATTTCATATTCACATGGAAAATAATATTAAAATTATATGTGATATTACTTTAAATCATAATCAAACTAACCATGGATACACCATAAATAATTAATGTGAGAAAATAACCATGAAATATACCATTATGTGTGAAATCACACATAAATAAAGAGAGCACCATTTGGGTAATAACATATTGGTATATGTGATAGAAATAAAATAAATCCCCAACCAATAGGGTGGATCCAATTGATAAAACCTATGAAAAAATATTTTTTATAAATTAAAACAACTTAAAAACATGACTCTCTTCTAACAATAATAGATGAAAGGTAAATAATATTTGAACAGGGAGATCGTTATTGAGTAGATTGGGTCATCATGATCCTAAATCCATAAGAAACAACATTAATCCTCTATAAAACCTCTTAGATATAGAATAAACTACCCAATTGGGTTTGGACTAGGTAAGAGTGGAAGAGATCTAGTTAGGATCTAATAAAATATGTAGAAGCTGCATGAAAAATTAACATACCATGAGAGATCCATCAAAAATGAATGTAGATCCTTGAAAACCTCTAAAATGGCCACAAAGACAAACCAAGTTCAAAATAAAGTGTAACCATGAGATATAAAACATTCACCAATGTATTTTATGGTTATATAAGACCCAGACCATCACATAATGATAAACCAAACTTATTTATTCCATAAGAAAATAAGAGCATCCATATTTCCTTCATATATTAATTACCCCTAGAAAAGAAATATGTTTCATGAAAATTTATTTAAAACATCATTAAAGTCCATCTAGATAAATAAGATGGGTCTTAATATTAGATTATATCCCAAGTAAATGATAAAAATAATCAAAGGATATTTACATAGATGAAAAATAATTTTATAAAAGCATTAAAAATATACTTTGGGAAACATGATGATATTTCCTTAAAATTTTGTAAGAAAAATTTAATAAAATAATGGGAATAATCATATTATATATAACATTATACCAAAAATAACATTATGATGACCATAAGTTTATATTTTTATTTTACAATAAAATAATATATATTTCATTTTTATACATAGAGGAGGATACTACTCTACTCATTGAGAAGTATCAGAATGATTCACATGAGGTACTAGTGGGCTGCGAGGTTTGACAGATTGGGGTATGTAGAGCACCCCAATATCCTCATATTACACCTTTAGACACTGTTACACCATACCTATATTGTGATGGATTCTATGACATCATTTTATATGATTATAAATTCATTGATCATAACCTCCTTTCTACCCTCACCAATATATAGAGACCCAAGAATCAGACATTCCACTTTACCAAGGGAGATATGACCATCACCCTTGTGGATTTGGAAGTTGTGCTTAGTCATCTTATCTAGGGTTCTACAATTATAAAACCCACCAATGGAGACTAGATTAGGATTTTACTACATTTTCTTGGTCTCTAAATTATGATGGATATTATTTCTACGAATTTAAGTTCTCTGTATATGAGTTAGATATACACGCACTTCACACATTTACCCATTAACATTGATGAGTAGACAATCATTTGTTATTCTCATACATATATATTATCGATCATTAGAGGGAAATTATGTAATGATCACTCTGATATGCATTTCTATATGATGTATTTAGAAATACTCTAGGAATTTTATTAGCCTAGGATTAAACATGTTTAGAATACATATTTAGGGAATTATACATGATATGACAATTAAATAATAATGATCTAGGGGTTGTTTTATCCTCATTCATATATGGTCATGAGAGTGTATCCCTCCCCTATCCCATATTTTCGTTGTTTTGGAGCTTCATATGGATGTTTTTCATAACGATCCACATCTATTAAGGAATCATCACTCATATTTATTGTTTTTATGCTAATATGAATTATTATACCCTATTTCTTATTATTTATCACTTTCAATGTTATGTGTTAGAGATAGATTTATGCGGACAACATCATCAAGACTATGAGACAAAGTTTATGTGAATACCATCTAATGTTGGATAGTAAAATACCCACTGTTTTAAGTATATACATTATTTTTTTGACTAATCATTTCCATAATATTATCATTTTTGGAAATTATTAAAAAAATATTTTTATCAAATGTCAAATGTCATTTGAAATTTCAAGGGTGTTATACTGAGCTATATTAAACTAGATTTATACATACTACAATGATGGGATTAATGAATCAACAATTTTAATTCCTCCCATTTACATTAATATTGTTGAGTGGAACCGACCTGACAGAGTCACACACATGTTTTGATGTTTCAGCATATTCCAATTCCACCTCTATAATTATCAACACTTTTTTTCTATAAATATGATGGGGAGGCTGGATGTTAATTGGTTCCAAAAACATGAAGAGTATATCTACCTATGGGAAAAATGTGAAATATTTCAAATCAATAGAATACATATGATATGATTCCATCTATCATATAACATTGAGTATGATCCATGGTAATGAATGAAGTATATACTATATCTTACTCAACATAGAAGATGGATTTAGAATATGGTAAATAAAAAACAATACATTAGTTTTCTATTGTGATTTTTTAATTAATTTTGAATCTCTTTATAACATACTCAACAAAAAAATATTATCCACATGTATGATTTGGAGGAGGGAGTCATTTTTATCTAGGAAACATACCATGATGCAGTGGAGGAGACGATGTTAGTGTATCATATTCTAAAGGATAATATCTTGGATCATCCACCTTATGGAGATGATGTTCCTACCTAGGGAGAGTATATTACTACCTAGGTAGATGATTTTCCTACTCAAAGAATCTCCACCAGTAGTTGTTGATGTTGAAAAGCCATGATGGAGACAACATAGATCACATCATACTATGAGCAAGGCCTCACCTATTCCATAGGAATAGGTTTATCCTCTAATAGTCCAACCTCAACTAATTTTGGATGTGCACCAGGATTCATGTGATCAATTTTTTCAACATATCTTGATTTTTCACTGAGTATATCTGATATGATATCATATCAACGGTCATTTCATATGCCTCCACCATTCATGACTGAGCCTTCATAGGACTTATGTTTCCCCCAACAGATGATGGAAGTTCCTTCTGCTTATTCAATGGGATAAAGATCAAGTTCACATCATGGAATCTATATGATATGTCATTCTGATGAATTAGAGTAAGAGAATCAAATATTTGAGGTTCTAGGGCCCGAGGAATACACCTATACATCTCATCATACCACTCCCTAGCACAGAGGTTGGCAATCTAAATACAGGCATCCCATTAACACAATAGATTATGGGATGTGATCTCATTATAGAAAGTGATAGTACTCATTAATTTATATGTTTTTTATTCACATAAAGGATTTGAAATAGAAATTTATTCTATCCTATATATTTCTATTCTATTAAATTGAGGAAATTATATTTTACATTCAACTATTATTTACATATTTCTCTATTATTCTAATTTTCATTTATATTTTACTTATACATTAAATTTTATAAGTTATCAAAGTTTCTTACTTGAAACATAGAAAAAATTATTAAATTTCATGTAAGTAACATTAATATATTATAAAATATAAACTATAAAAATAAACTATTTAAAATTTAAAACATAGCCAAAACATCTACATATTAGATGAAAATAAAAAAAGTCATTAATATAATAAAAAAATTAATTTACGTGACACAAACGTTATTGATTAAAAACATAATATTTATAAATTAAAAAATATATGAACATAAATTATAGTATAACATAAATCTAAATGAAATTTAGAATATTTTCTAAACATAAAAAATTAATTTCAAAAAAAGAGAATATTAAAAAAAATTATATATACAAATGTAACGTTCTAAAACATCAATATATTTTACCATTAAAATTAATTTTCATTAATTGTTTTTATAAAACACTTGTTATTTTTAATTATTTTCTATATTTTCTATAAGTGGGTAAAATTTCATTTTTAGTATAACTATACTTTATTATCTACAGGCTTTAAAAGTCACATACTTGAAACATTATTGTGTTTTTTTAAGTGACTTTGAAAGAATATATTTTATAAAGCTTAAATAAAATCTAAATGAAATTATAAAAACCGACTCAACATATAAAAAATAATTGAAAATATTTTTTTCATAAATATTATAAACAAAAGATTTTTTAAATTTCACAAAAATTATTTATTAAAAACAGAATATTTACGCTTTAAAATATTAATGGGCTTAATTATTATTATGTTATATATTATTAATTACTTTATTATAAAGTAATATTAATTATGTTTTTATAATTAAATATTATCAATTATATTATTAATAAATATTATTTATATCAATAAATATTTATAATAACAAAAATAATAAATATTAACAATGATGTAAATATTATAAATATTAACGCAACAAATAATGTAATTAAAATTTTATTTTAAAATTAATATCAATTAAATTAATAATATAAAATATTTAATTATTAATAAAAAAATTATTATCAAAAAATTATGTATATATGTATATAACAAAATAAAATTAAAAATACATATTTTAAATATACAAAAATATAATTTTTTTTATTAAATGTTTTTTATTTGGTAAATTGAATTATGGAACTTAACAACTTTTCCAAAATTATGTGGTAAAAGTGTTAAGATCCTTCATGCCTTTGGCCTTGGTAGGAAAGGGAAAATGAGATGAATGACCTTAATGTCTTTCTATTTTATTTTTAAAAAAATAAATTATCTTAGTATTATTTTATTATTATTATTTTTAGAAATATTATATAAAACAACTCACCATCCTCCCACTATATCTCCCTTCCCACTCACTCCTCTTTTCTTCCCCATCTCTAACATCATGCTCTGCCTCCCAATTGGATGAAAATCCTTCAATCCTAGTGAGTACCAATAGTAGTGAGGGAGGACACATAGTGTGTGATGGTCTAACGTGGAAAATCAAGTTGGTGGTGGGTCATGCGAGTGTTATAATTTAATTCATAAAATAATAAAATAATAATAATTTTTTTATTATGGAAACATTTTTTTTCTTGTATTGATGATGTAAAAAACATTGAAAATACAACATTAAAAATGTTGGCAGAATTTCAAAAGCTCCTCCCTTATAAAATGGTCCTTGGGAATTGTGTTTTTCATTAAATAAATAAATATATATATATTTATATACATTAAAATATTATTTTAACTTTTTTTTAAAATATATATTTTTTAAATTTTTTGTTATATATATATATTATATATAAAAAAGAAAATAAAAAATTATATATATAAATATATAATATTTTATAAAAAATGACTAATAATATGATTATTCATAATGGTTGGATTTCAGTTTTTTGAAATCCGAATCAGTGCTCCCCATAAAGATTTATCTCTCTTTTTTTCAAACCAATGTGTTTCTTGACCGAACCGATGTCATTGAATGATTGCGAATAACACAGATTTTGGTCTATAAATAAATAGACGATGATTTCAGATAATTATTCTTCTTGGAACCAAATAATTCACTAGATAATTCTTCTAACATCAGTATAATTGGGATATTGGTAACTGGTGTTTGACGGTCCCTACGTCATGGTGAAATCCTCTAGGGAAACATCCATTGATAGTCTTTCACCAATAGTGGGATCAAACCCTTTAAATAATGGATTAAATTCACTTGTTGAGATTAGATATGCCTTCTCTGTATGGATACTTATTTTTCAATAATCAATAGGGTAATAAGACCAAAGCAGAATATATAAGATGTATTCTGATTCCCTTAAGTGATGAACCAAAACATCATCAAACATGGCCATTTTTATGGTACCAACTTATCCTAGTGGTAGGACCAAATGAAATTTCTTCTTATGATGTTGATGATTTTTTATATCCTAAAACCAAACCATCCTCTCATTCTTGACGAGCCTAGTCAAAATTTTTATGGAAAAACCAATGAAATGACTCATGTTAAGAACTTTTAGAAAATGAGTAAGAAACATGAATATGATTAGGTTTTGTTTTAATAAAATATTCTCAACAAATTATCAAATAAAATTTATGACTATTTAACTAAATTAAGTCTTCTTGAGAGATGTCAGATCTACCCAAATTTAATTTTAAATATAATGGAAAAGGTACCAATAAATTACTTAATGAAATGTATCTTAACTTTAAGATGGTTGATAACAATCTAGTGTTGTAGAAAGTTCATAATCTCACAATTATTAAAAAAAGCTTCTTTCCATTAAAATTATTATACCAAAAACTTTCCATGTTTGTAAAATTACTACTAAATTTCCTCAACTATGAAATTATTTTATTATATAAATCATTAAAAATAGAGTGCATATTTCCTTTCAAAATTTTAAAAATATTTTTTTTCATTGAAGATGAATCCATTTTGAGAGACTTGGGTATGGACTCAAAATATGATACCAAGGTTAATATCATTGAGGGAAAGGAATATATAAAATCTTCCTTATATGTCAAGAATAAAAGTAAACAATTAAATAATAAATGAAATCCTTCTAATAAGAAATAAAAATTCCTTATCTATAGAAAACCTAAGAATCTTGAAAGGTAATATCACTATCAAAATAAAGTTGATAAACCATAAAAAATATACTGACTAAATAGAATTTTGTTTCAATGATATCCAAATTTAATATGAATGAAAAGAATGTGGGATGATTTCTTGATTTTAGAGAAAAAATTCAGGAGTTAAAGGATCATTCGATGTTCAAAACAATTATATTATTTTAATATCATAATGTAAACCTTTAAAAATATGTACACATCAAAATCACTATAAAACTATGTGTGGAACTATAATTTACATCATGGAAAAAGTTCATTCTTCTAAATGTGTTTTATGTACCCAAAATTCAAATGAATTTAGTTTATATTGATAATATTTACAAGAAGGAGTTTTGGGATTCATTTGAATGAAAAAAGGTTATCTTATTGAAGGGATGCATGTTTGTGGTGAAGGGGTACTCAAATTATGGCCTATGTCAACATTCCATTCGAATATTATTTAATAAAAGTGAACCATGTGTAAAAACTAAAATAGTTATGAAACCATTATAATATATCAAATGAAATTATGATATATTAGAATTAGTACATTCTAATATTTCTGAATTAAATGGTTTATTAACTAATATAGGAAAGGGGTATTTTATAAATTTTATTGATGAATGCAATAGATAATTACATATATATACCCTTAGAACAAAGGGTGAAGGATTTAATATTTTTAATATGTATATAGATAAAGTTGAAAACCAATTAAACAAAAAGACTACATTATTACACTCAGATAAAGATGGTGAATAATTTACTAATTATTTTAATGAGTTATGTGAATAAAATGGTATAATTCATCAATTTACTTATTCTTACATAACTATAAAAAATATATTATCGGAAATTAAAAATAATACTATAGTAGAAATAGTAAATTACATGACTAATAAATCAATGCTACAATTAAATTTATGTTTTAATGGTTTATTGGCTGCATGAAATATTAAAAATAGGATTTACTCTAGGAAAAATATATTATCCCCTTATAAATATTGGAAAGGATTATGGAATAATGTTTTATATTTTGAAGTTTGGGGTTGTTTATCTTAATATATTGTTTCTGATCCCAAAAGAACAAGAATTATTCCTAGAGTAATTAAAGTAGTTTTTATTGGATATGTAGAAAAGAGAAAAACATATAGAATTTCATATTTGGGTGATGATGTAATTGTTGAATCAATGTATGTGGAGTTTTGAAAAAATAAATTTTACAATGATGATATTGAGGAGGTTATTAATCATACACCTATCTCTTACACTCCATCAAGTTTGAATAAAATAGTAGAGAATAATTATGATTCTTGAGTTTAACCTAAAAATATTATATGACATGTGTAGGAGAAATATCACTATCCACATTTTATTTCATCTGATTCCATAGTTTTTCTTCTTGAGGGAGATCAAAATAATCATCTTTTGAATAAGTATCCTAAGGTATTAAATATAGACGATGAACTAGATACATATAAAGAACCTTTGAATTTGATAGATATTGATTTCTATAAAGAATAATTTAATGATGAAATAGATTCCGTTATGGGGAATAGTTATTGGGTCATTAAATATTTACCAAGAGGGTCAAAACCTAATTCTTATAAATTGGTTTTCAAAAAGTAGTCTGATTATAATTTTAACATATATGATTTTAAATATATATTGTTTTGAAAATTTTTCAGTAAAAATAATGGATTTATTGTTTTGATACTTATGATCTTGTATCTCGAATTACTTCAATAACGATTTTATTATTTTTAGCTTAAATTAATCACTTTTATGTTCATAAAATGAATGTTAAAATTACCTTTTTAAATGGATGTGTAAATAAACATATTAACATGGAATAACTAGAAGGTTTTTTTACAATGTAATGAAAAAAAGTATGTAAACTATAGTTAAATCTTTTTATGTCCTTAAACAAGATCCAAAGTAATGGCATGATAAAATTGATTGAATTATTTTATCTAATGAATTTAATCAGAACAATGAAAATAAATGTGTTTATTTAATGTTTAGAAAATAATATGAAGTTATTTAGACCTTATATGTATATGATATGTTAATTTAAATAACCAATATGATTGGTTTAAATGAGAAAATAATTTTTTATCCTCTATGTTTAAAATGAATGATATTGGAATAGTTGATACTATTATAGGTATTAATGTTAGAAAACATAGGAGTGGTTATTATTTATGTCAATATCTTTAAATAATAAAAATTTAAAATAAATTTTATCATCATGGTTTCAAGGATACAAGTACACAATTTGATTCTAGTGTTAAACAGTTTAGGAATATGACCAGAGCCATAACACAAGTTGAGTATGCTAGTTAAATTGGTTCATTAATGTATGAAATGCATTATAATAGACCTGATATTTTTACTGTGGTATGTCAAATGAGTATATATACTGGAAATCCTAGTGTGTATTATTGGATATGTGTAGCAAGATTACTTGGATACTTAATAAATACAAAAGACTTAAGTTTATACTACAATTATTATCCGACAGTATTGGAATGATACAATGATGTGAGTTGTATTATCACTATTGGTGACAACCAATCCACATATGGATGTTTTTTTACTCCAGGAGGTTGTTTTGTTTCTTCGGATATAAAAAAATGTATTTCATATTCAACCATGGAGTTATATTTTATTTCCTTCATGTCCTATGAAAAGGGATTTGAATAGATTAGGAATCCATTATTGGATACTAGATTATGGATAAGTTTGATTACTCCTATCTTTATCAAATTTGATAGTGAAACAAATTTATCAAGGTCGTATAGTTTCATTTTTAATTTAAAGTCTAGATTTATAATTTTGATATACTACTATTTGAGACAATTTTTATAATATGGTAGTATAATAATTTTTGATGGGATATTGTATAAATACCTTGCAGATCCATTTACAAAATCTCTACCGAGAGAGAACATTTATGAAAATAACAAATATATGGGGTTAATACCCATTGAATAAATCATTTATTTAATTTAAAAACAAAAATTGTTTTAGGTATATCCAAATCAAAGTGTTTAATGTGTAAAAAATTTACAAACATGATTGTTCATATTGAAATTTATAACCATAACTACTTAGTGTCAATATCTGTGGTTATGACTAGAGTTTGAGTAATAAAATCGTAAAAAAATATTAATAATAAATGAATTATTTATTATAAAAATATATGTATATTGTAATATTTTTTACTATGTGAACATAGAATTGGAACCACCTCGTATAGTAGTTTGTGGGTTTACCCCTTAGAGAGTTCATGAAAAGGATATAAGAATATATCCATAAAAGTTCTCAAAAATAATATGTCTGATATAAAGATCATTTTATATATGATATCACTAGTTCATCTTAAATTTTAACATGTTTAATGTTTTGAAAACTTGTAAATATGATAATACTCTGAGATATTGATACTATGTAAAAGTTAAAATCAAAAGATACCTTTATTATGTATAATGATTCACTTGATATCTGGAGAGTTAAAATTTATGAATAAATTTGAGGGATTTGTATAATTTTATTCATAAAATAATAATGAATAAATTAACTATTTCAATTGGAAAAAACTTTTTTCATGGATTTTTTAGGAAGAAAACTTTTGGAATCCCACATTTGAAATATGGGTAGAATTCCTAAAGCTCCTCCCTAATAAAAGGGGATTTCAGAATTGGGTTATTTCATTAAAAATAGATATATGAAAAAATAATTTTAAAAGTGTTTTAAAGAAATATTTTTTAGCAAAATGTTTTGTTATATATACTATATAAATATAAAAACAAAAAAAATAATATATATTCTATAAAAGTGACTAATAATGTTATTATTCATAATAGTTGGATTTTGATTTTTTTAAATCCTAACAGGTACCCTCAACAAGAGTTTCCTCATTTTGGTAAAAGCAAGGGGTACTTTGAATAAAACAATGATATATAATTGGTTTGAATCACACTAATCTTGATCTATAAATATAGGTATAGAAAGTTTAGATAATTATTCTTCTTTAATATAGAAAATTCATCAGATAAGTATTCCAATATTTGTGTTGTGGTTCTATCAGAAATTGGTGATCAAATGTTTTTAAATATTGGTGAAATAAAGGGAAAATTACACCAAGAACCCTACACCAACAAGTGGGTGTGGATCAAAATATTTTGGATAGTGAATTAAATTAATCCATAAATATTCTATCTGTATTCATTTTCTACCTACTTATTCTTCAATTGAGAGTGGAGTGTAGAGAAAAAGTGTTTTGGCCTGACACAAAATGGGTTTATTGGTGCTAAAAATGTGATGTGGGTAGGGGTATAACTTGTGGATGATGATGTTTCCTCTATAAAGATAATTATTTAGCTCTCAATGAATATATTGGAGTAGGGAGGCAAGCATACAAACTGGACATACATGTGATTGAGGGAGATATGTCCGAAATGGGGAAGAGACTTTTGAGATAAAATTAAAAAAATAAGGAATAAATAAAAAATTCAGGAAAAATTAAAATGTGGGGGGCTAATTGATTGTAGAGAGAAATAGGTAGCATGAATCAGGGGGGTGTATGTTTTCCCCATTGTATATTTTTTTCATTTAGTTTTATATTTTTATAATAATAATAATATTAATATTATTAGTTTAAAAATATGATTTTTAGTGTTAGTTTTATTTCAAACATCATATAAATGATCCATTTACAATACCATGATGAATGATTCAAGGCCAATATGTGGTACTTAAATTCAACTAGTGGCATGAGAGTCAGTTCCCATAACGAACCGTCTCTCGTGTTTGATATGATAAAATATACATTTTTCATAAATTTCATTTTTTTCATATGTGAATAACCTATCATTATTATCCTTACACATTGATCAAAATAGTGTGATATATTTTTCTATTTGAGGATGTTTGTGATGTGAGCTATACATAATTATTATTTTATTTGTTTAGGCATGACGATAAGGTATGAGTGTGATATTTGGATTTATGATGGGTATAATATCCCCTTGTGGAAAATATTATACTCACCCATGCATGTTCCTTGTCCCCACACATGTTTTTTATATGTAGACAACTCACTCGTTCAGAGATAGTATTGGGTTTTGTGAAGTTTTTTTTTTGAATTTTTTAGAGTGGATGTATAGTGATTCTTAGTGATGCATTATTGATAATGGTGATATGTGATGGTGATAGTGACCATTTTGTATGGAGGGTGATCAAGGAGTAAATAAAACATGGTGGAGATTCTCAATAATTCTTGTTTTAGAGACATTAAAGGTGTTTTATTTCAGTTATATTTATCTTTTGGGATGTACTTGTGTTTTTTGTCTCTTTCAGGCATTTTATACAGTCCATTTGATTTTTTATTTCCTTCTAGTATGTTTGGTTTATCTTGTGTATTAAAGATGTGTATATTTTAGGATGTTATAGTATAATTCCTCCCATATTGTGAGTTATGCCTACCCAGTGCTAGTCATAATCCAGTATCCTATTAGAGGTAGGCTTGGGGTGACACTCTCAACTTATTTCCTGCCCAGGTGAGGTACTGATTGGTTAGGACATTTTTCAGTGGAATCAGGGATAGTTTATCTTAGTTATGGAGTTTTCTTTAACATTTATATGAGTATTTGTATCATACTACCCTGGTTCACTCTATAATAGCAACCATACCGGTTCACAACATGACCTCACGTGTTCCTCCCCATACACTATATGCTATTGACTAGTGGTGGGGGATAAGGGTAGTACCATTAGGATAATATTCCCCCAAATTAGAGTGAACAATATTGAAAAAAATAACCATGTATCGTATATCGATGATAATAATCAGAGTATGAAAGGTAAATAAAAATCAAACATTACTAGGTAAACCTAAAATAAAATCTCGTGAACATAACAGTTGCTGGAAAATTAATTAAATGAATATCCATGTAATAAAAAAACTAACCAACCATATGAACAATTATATACATGTACCAAATTAGATAAACCATTAAAAAGGGATCCACTTCATCTCCGATGAAAACCACATCCGGTATCTTGATACCAGTCAAGATATCATTCTCTATCATGAAAAAATCATCATAGGCCTCATCCTAATCTGTGCATGAAATAAATATGAGCGATGTTTAGGTACCCATGTTCGGTTGTGGTCTATGCTGGGTATGAGTATAACTCATTAGGCCACCACCAATGGTTTCTAAATAAATAACCATTTATAGACAAAATGTATGAAGATAAATCACTGGAAAAATAGACTAACAAAATAAAATATTTTCTCAAATTAATCATCTATCAAGGAACTCATTGTCGCTTAGGTTATAAGGTGACACAAAGGACAAAAAAACTGGTATCAACAAAATATTTTAATCTATGTCATAAAATATACGGTAATATATACTATATATTGTATAGGATTCCATATATTCCTGGATCATCTACCTAGTACCTAAACCATGTATGAAAATCATTCATGTTTGGATCCTCAGTCCAACACCTAAAATATGTACGAAAATATTTGTACCAATATAGTGCATCATGTAAAACATTATTAACCAATGATATGGAGTTTCATGGGTAAAATATGAAACCGTACATGTATAGAATCATGTATAATTTTCTCAACCATGAATGGGGAGCATCATGTATGACATCTACGACCGAAAATGTGGAGCATCAGGTCCATATCTCTCAACCATGGATATTAAGCATCATGTCTAACATATGGAACCACATAAAATACCACCAATGATCGGAGCCTTAGTATAACCTCTAAACCACCAAAAAATTTACCAAAAACCAAGGATTAAATTTTTGAACATAAATAATATTCAAAAGAAAAAAAAAACAAAAACATTTTAAACCATTAACATTTTACAAGGCCCCAATCATCCTTTAACACCAAAACATGGATCGAAATGTCATTCATTTTTTACATATCAAAACACTATTCCATCACTCTTTAGAAAATGATAGATCTAACCCCTCTTTTAAAAGTATTTAAAAACAACCCAAAGACATGTGTATTCCAATTTAAAATAAAAAACAAGGCTAAATCCTTCTATTCCATCAAAACATTTTAAAAATACCAACAAATCATTTTCACCAAAGGGGACCACACACTAATTTTTTAAGATCTTGTATTTTTTCCCTAGGTGAATTCCTCTTTAATGTTTTTGTAAACCTCTTTGAACTTTTTTTTTGGTAAATATGAATATTGGTTGATGAAACATAGTCTGGGAATGGGTTTTCTATGGGGAATCAGGAAGGGGAAGAAGGGAGTTGATCTTGAAATCTTAGTTGTAGTGTAGACTACGATATGGAGCATTGGGCTACACTGTAGTGTAGGTAACTATGGTTTAAAGCTTCCCAATATAGCCTAGGTTTCTAGGTGGAGGGAAAATAGGATACTACCAATTTTTTCATAACTGTGATGTGAAATAAGGTCGCGGTATAGGTTATTTGGTCGCTACGACATGGAAGGGGTGGCCATAGTGAAAGATCCTTGGGAAGGAATTCTGCCCATTTTTTCAATCTCAAAACCCGTGTTGCGTGGAGCCTAGATATGGAGTATCCATACTTTGGTGTCTCTTGTTGTTGTGTAATGGTGGTTTTAACTACAATATTGCTTCTATATATGTTTATAAGAGATGCTATATAGAGGACATCATGAATCATGAGGATAGTTTGACCAGGGAGGCTATGACATGGTCCATTGTGTTTTGTTGTAGTCTTCCATACGTCAACCTATTTTATGGTTTGATCTTGGAGGATTTTAAATATTATTATGTTTTTTATACTATGCACAAATACTCCCAATTACTAATAAATCCTTTTGATACCATCTTTTCAATTAAACCCCTAGTCACCCCCAAATATATTTTTGAAGGATTTTGGATGTCACTTTCATCTGACTCAACTCCCACCTCTAAGGGATCAATCCTCTGTTACTCAAGCCATCCAATATTTGTATTATAACAACCCGAACATTTATGAAAAAAATTTCCTTTATTATGATGTATTATGGATATAGAAAACACATGCACTCTTTTATTATTATTATTGGGTATAAATGAACGATAAGTATCATTACCATTGATAATATAGCCGTTGAACAATGATCACAAGACTTGTATAAATATAGGGTTTTAAAAAAAATCCTTTTGACATAGACAAAGTAATTGATGGCTTCAACTAATAAGATTATTCCCTTTGAAGCTCTTTTATCGGATCTTTTGTGGGAGATAGCATTTCTGGGCTTTTCCTTAGACCAATTCCAAGACAAGATCCAACAAGTTAAGAATGAGCGAAACTGTTTACGAGAGAAGTTCAATATCATCCACATCATGGCCCAAACCATGTTCACCAAAAAACCCAAGAATGCCCCACCATCTCACACCTTACTCTTAGGGCGTTCACTAGTGTAATAAAGGTATATGTAACAAGAACCTATAATTGTGATTATGTTCATTAATTTTTTATAGAATGATGAATATACTTTCATTTTATTATTGTTACTTTGAAAAAGTTTTTTAAAGCACAAATTGTATTTTTTTGGTTAATATTCAAATTCAATTAGGAAATATATTTTTATAAATTAATTGATATTTGAATAAAATATTATTTTAATAAAATATTATTATTAAATAAATTTTATTAAATATAAATTATTGTACAATTTTTATGAAGTCAACTGTAAATTTTTTAAGGATTGAAAATAGTTTTTGTCAAAAGCGATCAATTTTCAATAAATGTTGGTTTTTATTTAAAAAGTGAATATTCAAATATTTATAAAATCACTTAGATAAAATAAATAATATTTTTTAAATTAGGATGTCAAAATTATCCAACAGTGAAATTTTTATAATTTTATGAGACAATCGAATTTTTGGGTAAAAATTGAATACAATATAAATATATAATGTGTTTTATGACATCATAATGACCAAATAGTGATGTAATTAAATAATATAATAGGTATATTCATCCAATATTTGCTTTAACTTTAAAATAATGTGATTTTATATTGTTTTGATTAATTTTATAATGCCTTAGAGGACCCTACAAGACTTTTAAAATACTTTAACTTTTTAAAATGATTTCCTTGAGTGTGTGACTCACCTCCACATAAGAAAGAATAATATTTTAATATGTTCTATAAATTTTATTATAAAATATTGTATACCAATCCCCTTTTTTATAAACCATGGGGAAAAACCATGGGATGGTTTGTGGTTTTGAATATGTTAATGTGTAGTGTCCAAAACCTAAACAATATAGAATTCCATCTCCTTTCCTATATAAACCCAATCTCCAAAGAATCCTCTCACCAACCTTTGGGATCACACTTCCAAGTAAGGTATCCTCACTTTCCTCCCATCCTCTTTTAATTCAATCACCTTCTTTGAAAGTAGTTGTTTTAATTTCAATTATTAGTTTTGAAATTCGTTTTTAATCACTAAATTACCTTAAATTTCATGTTATATAAATGAGGGATCATTTTTCATCCCCCATTTATACCATTACCTAAGCCATTACAATTTCGAATTTCTGAAAGGGATTTCACTCTTATCATTGCCATTCAAGCTACTCTTTTAAATTACTCTTCTTAAGTTCCATATTTTTTATGTTGGGTAATTATGTTCCAAGACCCCCATAATGTTTATTTTCTGTATATATTATGATATATTTCTTTGACTCTCATCAACCCCCCCTATGTTCCTTTAATCACACCCGTTACTATGCCGAAATTCTTCAAGGGATATTCCACCCACCTCTTTTATAAAGCATTTTTTTTCATGTTATGTATTTTAATTTCTTTTATTACTATGTTAAGATATGTTATTATTATCCTCATTACAAAAACTTTATTTATAAATTATGAGATCCCATTTCACTCTCATTTATCCCTATTATTATATCTTATGTATACTCGTTACAATGCCGAATTTTCATAAGTGACTCCTTTCTCATTTTTATCCAAAATTCTTTATGTTTTTAGACAATTATATTTTCAATTAAAAATGTTGGGGGATGATTTCTAACCTCCCACATAATTCCCTCCTTATGTTTTAATGATGATATACCAATTTCTCTCTCATTAATTTGTTCTTTGTACAACCGTTACCATGCCGAAATTCGGTAAGGGACTTCTCTCTTCTTATTTAAATTCAATCATTTCTTCCATATTATGCATCTAAATTCAATTTCATGTGTTGGGATATTATTTTAAATGACCCCCTTACTGTCAATTTAATTTATAAATTAGAAGAGTGCCATTTCTCTCTTATAAAACCAACCTATTTATTTCCATATGATGTCATTATGCTTCGAAAATTGCACTATGATTTCCTAAACCAAAATCATCGTGTAGTGAATTGCATAACCATTTCTCTATCAATATTATTCAACATTATGAACATATACTTATTTAATGGTACTTAAATTCATGTATTCCATATTCCTTAATCTTGTAATAACTTATGATTCCATGTTATATGATCTATGTGGCATACTTATGCATGGAATGAAATGGTTATGAAGTGTGTGCCCTGATAGTGCTCCAATGTATTGGATAATGTTTAGTATCATGATACACCATGTGAAATGAGGGTTTAATCATGATAATGTTTTTGAAATGAGGTTTTAATCATGATAATCCATGTGTAATGAGTGTTTAATCATGTTAATTCATATGCAATGAGGGTTTAATGATGCTAATCCATGTGCAATGAGTCTTAGATCATGATAATATCATGTTTATGTCATTGTCACATTTCCATGTTATGATAATCATGATATATCATGATTTTATGTTCATGTTTATCTTATTATACATTGATATACCTATTTCCTAGAATTTATTGTATTCTTCTTGTTATTCCTTGTTTACTCCCTTATTGGGCTTTATAGTTCACCCTTTTCTTATGTATGTCCTTAGGTAATCCTATGAAATTCTATGTACGAAGGAATGTTCTGGTCATGTAAAATAAGTTTTCAATAAAAATGTTGTATTTTATGTCTTAAGTTGTCATGTAATGTTCTTAATCCACAGATACACTAGACTTCTTGATATTATGGGTTGTATTAAGTGAAAGTTTATGTAATAAATCATCTTTTAGTGTGTAATAAAAATCAAGGTTGTTATAGATGGAATCAAAGGATAGGTTTAGTTATTTTTGTGATTAGGATTTGAAAACCCCAGTGAAATCTTTAGGGATAATAATAAGTATAAGGAAAATGTAACATCCTAGATAAATAAGGAATAAGGCACATTTCATATTTATTAATATTTGTTATTTAAATATTAATTTTACATTAAAGGGGACACTATGTTTGATAGCGTACTCGATACCCAACAATGGGTTTCTTTGAAATATCACATTTCACAATAATAATATAATATTATTATTTTAAATGGTAGTTAACTCCTAGCCGCTGTATTTGAGGGAATGAAAAAAACTAACTACAATATGATTATACATGTTTTTTTAAATGTATTTACATTTATCCAATAAAATGTTAGGGGCTTAAAATGTGAATGAATCTAATTTAATCGTACATTAAAAGGTAAATTTACCATCCATTAATAGAGAAACCTCTTTAAATCTAGTTTTGGTCATTTTAATATGTTCTATTTGAACAAATAAAATTATTCTTTAGATTTGGGACATGAAATTTTACTTTGGGTAATTTTTTGGTATTTTTCGAATAAAGTTCATTTTTTAATGAATAATGAAAAATAATGTATTTTAATTCAAATGTGAATTTTAATATAATATATTTATATGGTCATATTATATTTTTAATTGGTTTTAAAGTGAAATTAGAATATATTTTTTCCATTTAATCCAATTTTGGTCATTGGAATTAATTTCACTTTGAAATTGGACAAAAAGTATCAATCTTTTTATAGTTATTGTTTTTTAAAAAGACGCTATTTGTTTTGATAACGGGAATTAATATTAAAATTAATTAATTCCACTTCTATGTTTTGAATTTGGAAAAATAGAAATCATTTTTGAATTTGGAATATCAAATATATATTTGGCTGAATTTTTGGCATTTTTCTGAAAAACTTCAATTTTTTATGAATAGTGAAACCACTTAGTTGTAGTTAAAAGACTGAATTTTTCATTTAAATGAAATTTTACAACTTCTGTGAATTTAATTTTGAAAATCCAAAATACATGGTTTTTATTATTAAATAAAATTTGGTTCAATAAGATGAAAATAATTTTTTGTGAATAGTAACTTTTGACTTTTATTTACCGCGATTAAAGGTAAACTGGGTAATTCAAGGTAAAATGAATATTAAAATATTTTCAAATTACCTTGACACTTGTCCAAACCTTTTTGGTTGAGCTATTTACGACCATGGAAATATTTGGGTAGATTTTGGACCCCTTTGATCCACTTGAAAGTGATAATGAAAATTTAGATTAATTAACTTAAAGTAAAGGAAAAAATGACAAAGACAAACATCTTTTAGTAAATTAATTTTTACAAGGGGTTATATAAATTAACTTTTCGACTACAAATATTCTTTATAAAGATAAAAATATTTCCTACATAATGGTATTTTTTAATATAATTTTTAGACAACAAATAAATTAAATTATTTATGATATAATAATTATGCAGTGTTTACCTCATTAAAAATCATTTAAATAAATAAGATTATAATGATTAAAATATTATACAAAACATGTCCAATTCTGATTTAATGATTTTATTTTTACTATGAGTCATATTATATTCTACTTTAGTTATTTTTGGACATTTTGAAACCGAATATCATTATATAATAAAATAATAGTTTCACACTTTCCTAAAGAACCCCTCCTCTCCCTTATAAAAGGAGACCACTTCTAACCAATTCCACACACCTCTCAAGCCATTTGGATCGTCCAAAATCTGACCAATTAATCTCCCTAAATCCATCACCTCTTCATAGAATCCTTAACTTAGGAAGAAGGAACTTCAATAAGTCCTTTGGTTCAAACCAAAGGGAGTAACCCAAATTAAAGTTAATAGTTTCTCTTAACTTGTTTTCTTTTATTTTACTTCTCCAACCCCCTAAACTCTTTTTATTCCTTTATTTTGTAACAAAAAAAGTATCCTAAATATACTAGGATGTTATTATGATAAGTATTAGAACTACACTTACACACAACTCCATCTAATGGATGAATAACATAATGTTTTTGTGGATGGAAAACTAACGTCTCACGAAACGATGATTATTCGATTATCTCCTACCACCTCTCATGGTAGACATTATGATGGCACTATATTTATATATGATATATATTATGTTTATGTTATCTTTATGCTTCTGTAATTACCATTTACATCATGACTTTACTGTTTCCATTATAGGTAAACGTGATAATCTCATTGGAGGAAGTGCAGACTACTGCCCCCTCAAAGTGATATGACTCGTTAATGCCATATGTGAGACGTATAAAGGATGTAGTTAATGATATTATATATAATATTATATGTTAAATTATAATGGAATTATAATATAACTATGTATAATTATGTTTTAATTCCATTAAAATATGAAATAGAAATGAAAGTAGCGTTCGTGCGTACGTACAGCTTACCGTCTCCATGAACGATGCATTTCATTTCTTACCTCCAAATATTATGTATTATTATAAATACATGTATATAATGTAAATATATGATATATATGATATCTAAATCATTAACATAATTCTGGATATAATGGACTATTGACCACATATACAACTTGTAAATATATGGTGTTCATTTTTGACTCAAATGCCAAATATCGACAAAATGGACGTTACTAACTTAAATGATTACATAATATTTATAACATGATAATAAATGATATAAAAGTAATAATAAACATAAAAAATGTTCTTAAGGAGGTATAAATTAACTTTAGTTTATTATTCATGAGATTAAAGAACGAACGGGTCAAGTCGGGCACGAGGTAAGGGATTTTCTTATCTCACTTTTAATTCCGTGAGATTTACATTATTTGAAACGTATTCATTGAATGTGGTGTATTGTGTACTTACATTTGATAAATATTATAATTAATCTCATTATATAAATGTTATTATGTGATTAATTTGGTGGTTATAAACTTTTGGTCATACGACTCAGTTGCTTACAACGTGGTAATGGGTTTCATCTCACTTTTTATTCCCGTGAGATTCATGATATATTTGCCACTATTTCCTTTCATGTGGTGTATGTACTACCCATTATTGTACTCTTTGTGTAATATAATTTTATTTATGAATATTTACATCTTCATTTTATGATCCTTTTTTCATATGGAATATGTTTTGAACGTTACCAAATCGGTAACGGAACCTTTCACCCTCCTCTTTCTAAAAGGCTTCTTTTTTTGTTGTGTCTTTTAATTTACATCTTACTAAGTTGGGATATGTTATTCTATATCCTTATCGATGTAAAATTTATTTCCAAGTGATGAGATACCATTTTTTTCTCATCAAGTAATTTTCTGAATTTTAAAGTGACACCGTTAGGCTGTCGAATTTTTACAAGGGAACTTCTTAACCCAATTTCAATTATTTGGGTTCTACCTGTACTTATTGAATATGTCATCATATGAATATGTTTGAATGACCTATGATTGTTTTACACTGAATATCCAATTATATTGGGTTTATTTATATTTTTTACACATAATCGTGAGATTTATTTATCATTAATTTAAGGATACCATCTTTATAAGGGATTTCATCTCAATTTACATCTCCATTGAGTCTTCATTGTTGTTATGCACCAATTCACTCTTATATGGTGTATATACTATATTTTGACATATTATAACATGAATACCTTTATTATCATGACATTATAAATTTCTGATTAAAATTTATTCCTCAATTATTTGTATTCAAGAGTATCTCATTTTGTTAAAAACTCTTTAACTAAAATATCATTTTTAAATGTTTTAAAGATTTATTATTCTAAATCGTTACCTTTAATGTCCATGTTTTAAAAATGGTTTTCAGTATTTATTTATATGAGCATTAATGTTTTTAAATTATAATTCCATTAAAATCTTCAAAGAGGTATGGGACATTTTGATTCAGAAATATCTTTTTAAACGGTTTATGAAAATGGATTGATTATTTCAATATCTAGAAATTACTTCTTGTGACTTCAAATGAAATGTTATTAGTGAAATGTTTATATTTTAAATATTTTATGTGTTGTGATGTTACTTGGACATTTTACGGGTGGTTATGTGATAAACCATATGACGGGTGGTGCAGTGAAAACCAGGACAGGTGGTTACGTTATAACCTCTAATGCATTGGGTATGGTAGTCAGTCGTATGGCTATTCCATTTAGTGATATGTGTGGAAGTCAACCGTATGGTTATTCCATCTAAGTATGTTTATGTCCCAAGTTACCTTTATTTGTTATGTGATCTTTATATGAGTTTTATGGTAATATTTTGGTTACAAAAGGGTAATTAATGATCTTTTATTCAGTGAAGAGTATTTACTACTTCGTAAAGGTGAAAAGTATTACTTATGTTAATGTATTCATCATTTACTTGTTATTTTAAAAATCTAATAGTTTTCTTTCTTTGTGTATCCCTTAATGATATTTTTATGCTCATCCCAAGTTTTTGAAATGTTTTTCATAGGACTTAAAGAAGATTAGGGTCAAGGATGGGATCAAGGAAGAGTCATGCTATCTAAAAACCTAGAACTAGACATGGATATTTTTTATCAAGAGTTCATGTTTTGTAAAAAAAATGGAAACTTTACAGAAGTATCTAGTTTATAATATTTTTATATTTAATAGTTATGTCCTAATTCTCTAAAACTCTAAACCTAAAAAGATTCTCAATGTGATTTATTTATTTAATTCAATATTATGTAAGGTTTAAGGTCGGGTCCTTATAGTTGGTATCAAAGGTCAGTTTAGAAAACTTTAGAGATTAGGAGTTTTCGTTAGACACATGGTTAGTACCTATGTCTGTTATTTCAGTTAAATACTTGTTTTATAACTTTTTCAGATCAAGGAATGTCAGTTACAAATGGAAGGAGGAGGATCTTAAACCACATTCTTATCTCTTCCTGAGGAAATTCTTGCAATAATTATTGTAAAGCCATGTTCGTATGATTGTGAAACTTTTACTAGAATACAGCTCAATTGAAAGTAGTTTTTAGAGATATCAAACACCTCCACTATACCTAGTTATCATCATGGATCATGGGTTGTATTTAGAAAAATCCTATTTTCACAATATTCTCATATTTTCAATAAAGGTAAATATTATCAAGGTATTTTCAAATATTTTACCTTATCACAAGATTTTGAAGCATATTATGATTTTAAAAATGGTGCTAAATAAGGAGACCCTTGCGCAACCTATTTATATTTTATTTTAAAATATAGTCTCTCAGCACATACTTATGGTATTTTAAAAGGATCGTTAATTTAAAGTTTCAACTTAAATTTTTTCCGACTATTTTATAGAAATCATGTTTTATCAGATGTTTTGAAATTTTATGTCATACATGATTATTTTCCAAAACTATTTTTCTATGAACACCCATATGACCCATGCTTTACAAGGTGTATTTGGATGGAAGAAGAAAATGATTTTAAAGGATCTATAAATCATTGTTGTAATGCATGGACCTTCTACCTACATGAACAAGATGACAATGAAACCAAGTGGACGCCATGATCAAGGTATGACATTCTTCATTTTGGGAATCATTTTATTTTACCACATGGTGGTGAAATAAACTTCAAGAATTAAGAAGCTGAGATCATAATGAATTTGGATGAAAATGAGATGTATAAGGAAACCATTGAGGTTAAAACATGTTTGGGTTATTTTTGAGTTTTATAAAAAGGACAACATATAGGATGGGTGACAACCCGTCGCATCCGGTAAGGCAACATGAATTGAACCCACAAACAAATGGAGACAAGGGCACATAGCCTACCACTAGCCTACTTGAGGTCCTTGGTTAGTTTGACTTATAATTTTAGTATAATGATTTTATGGGACAAGAATAAGTTGATTTTTGAAACTTATGTTTTATCAAATAGATATACGTAGTATAGAAAAATGATTTAGTGATAAAGGTTTTTGTGGAAGATGTTATCTCTTTTGAGGAAACAATATATGCATAATAAAGATAGAATACTATGAGATTTCAATTGTGGAATAATGTTTGAAATTTTAGTTTGTAAGAATCTATGTTTTTATTGTGGACATATGATGATTTGGTTTATTAATGAAAATGATTAACCTATCATGGAGAACATGTGATTCAGTTAATTAATTTTCAATATGAGACTTTATGAGTAACTATTGTTATTTGGAGATAAATGTTATCTTGGAAGACTATATAATTAAATTCTAATGAGATTTGGGATTCGATTTTAGTTTGTATCACTTTTGACGAATTTAATGGAAAGTTTTTTTTAATGGTCTTTGTTGAACTTTTGGTTTTGTTTGATAAATTTTGGAGATTAAGAGTAGTTTTTATTTTTGTACAAGATTATACTTTTTGGGTATTATCTGATCTCTCACTATCCATTTTGGTTTTAGTTGATATCTAAAGACAAGGGAAATATATAGTTCTTCTTTTGTGGATTATTTGAATCTCAAGAAGATAATTCTTCTACTTTTGATGTGACCAAGTCTTTTTGAATGCTCTTTGTTTGGAGAAAAGATTAGATTTTGGTAGAAACTTATTAAAGGATGAAGCTCTAATTGAAGCTAAGTATATTTAATTATGTTCATGTTCTATGTAGTAAATGAATTACTCCAAATTATGAAAAGGAATGTAAAAAACGTTGTTATTTTACGTTTCCTACTAGGTAATCAAAGACCGTTTAACACATCATTCGTCTGTGATTTTATGGTAGATAACTTTCTCCTAATCATGTTTTCTACCACTCTATCAAAACTTGACCATTTTTTCTCTCTTCCATATCCATGATTTCCTACATTGAATCTTAGTACGGGTTATATTGGGTGACCATTGTACTTTGCTTTCATTCTTTTAAAGTGATAGTTTTACTGACTCTTTTTCCGATGTGGGACTTTAACTGAAGTTTCCAAGCCGAGTTTTAAAATTGCAAGGACGTAATTCCAAAAAGGGGGGAAGGATTTAACATCCTAGATAAATAATAAATAATAAACTTTTCATATTTATTAATATTTTTTAATTAAATATTAATTTTACTTTAAAGGGGACGCTATGTTTGATAGCGTACCCGATACGCAACAACGTGTTTCTTTGAAATCTTACGTTGTACACTAATAATATAATATTATTATTTTAAATGGTAGTTAAAATCTAGTTTTGGTCATTTTTATATGTTTTTTTGAACAAATAAAATTAATCTTTAGATTTGGGACATCAAATTTTACTTTGGGTAATTTTTTTGTATTTTTTGAATAATGTTCATTTTTTAATGAATAGTGGAAAATACTCTATTTTAATTCAGTAGTGCATTTTAATATAATTTATTTATATGGTTAGATTATCTTTTTAAATGGTTTTAAAGAGTAATTATAATATATGTTTACCATTTAATCTAATTTTGGCCATTGGAATTAATTTCACTTTGAAATTGGACTTAAATAAGTATCAATCTTTTGATAGTTATTGTTTCTTAAAAACACGCTATTTGTTTTGATAACAAGAATTAATTTTAAAATTAATTAATGTCACTTATATTTTTGGAATTTTAAAAAATAGAAATAATTTTTGAATTTGTAATATCAAATATATCTTAGGATGAATTTTTGGTATTTTTCTGAAAAACTTCAATTTGTGATGAATAGTGAATCCACTTAGTAATAGTTAAAAGACTAAATTTTTCATTTAAATGACAATTTACCACTTCTGTGAATTGAATTTCAAAAATTTGATATACGTGGTTGTTGTTATTAAGTAAAATATGGTTCAATAAGATGAAAATAATTTTTGGAGAATAGTAACTTTTGACTTTTATTTACCGCGGTTAAAGGTAAATAGGGTAATTCAAGGTAAAATGAGTATTATAATAATTCAAAATTACCTTAACACTTATCCAAAACTTATTTTTTGAGTCATTTACGACCATGGGAATCTTTGGATCAATTTTGGGATCTCTTTGATCCACATGGAAGTGATAATGACAATTTAGATTAATTAACTTAAAGTAAAGACAAAAATGACAAAAACAAACATATTTTAGTAAAGTAAATTTTACAAGGGGTTATATAAGCTATATTTTCGAATATAAATATTCATTTGAAATAGAAAAATATTTACTACATCATGGTGTTGTTTTTATAATTTTTAGACCAAATATAAATTACATTATTTATGACATAATAATGATGCAGTGTTTACCTCATTAATAAATAATTTAAATAAATAAGATTATAATGATTAAAATATTATCCAAAACATGTCCAATTATGCTTTAATGATTTTATTTAGACTATGAGTCATATTATCTTAGACTGTAATGATTTTTGGATCTTTTAAAACCGAATATCCTTATATAATAAAATAATATTTTTACACTTTCCTAAAGAGCCCCTCCTCTCTCTTATAAAAGGGGACCACTTATAACCAATTACACACACCTATAATGCCATTTGTATTGTCTAACCTATGAAAAATTAGGATACCTACATCCCTATACTAATCCTAGATTCCTTACCTTAGGTAGAAGGAACTTCAAGAAGTCCTTTGGTTCAAACCAAAGGACGTTACCCAAATTAAAGGTAACTGTTTCTCTTAACTTGTTTTCTTTTATTTTACTTCTCCAACCCCCTAAACTATTTTTATTACTTTATTTTGTAACAAAAACAGTATCCTAAATATACTAGTATGTTTTTATTATAAGTATTCTAACTACACTTACACACACCTCCATCTAATGGATGAAGAACGTAATGTTTCTGTGGATGGGAAACTAACGCCTCCCGAAATGATGATTGTTCGATTATCTCCTACCGCCTCACATGGTGGAAATTATGATGGCACTGTATTTATATATGATAAATATTATGTTTATGTTTTCTTATGCTTCTTTAATTTCCATTTAAATCATGCCTTTATGGTTTCCATTGTGGGTAAATGCGATAATCGCATTAGAGGAAGTGCGGACTACCGCCCCCTCAAACTGATATGACTCCTTAATGCCATATGTTGGATGTATAAAATTTGGAGTTAATGATATTATATATGATATTATATGTGAAATTATACTTTAACTATAATATACATATGTAACATTATGTTTTAATTCCATTAAAATAAGAAATAGAATTGAAAGTAGCGTTCATGCGTTCGTATGGCCTACCGTCTCCATGAACGGTGCATTTCATTTCTTATCTCCAAATGTTATGTACTATTATAAATACATGTATATAATAGATATATATGGTATATATGATATATAAATCATGAATATAATTCTGGATATAATGAACTATTTACCACATGGACAACTTGTAAATATAAGGTGTTCATTTTTGACTCAAATACCGAATATCGACAAAATGGATGTTACTAGCTTAAATGATTAAATAATATTTATAACATGGTAATAAGTTATATAAAAGGAATAATAAACTTGAAAAAGGTTATTAATAAAGTATAAATTAACTTTAGTTTATTATTCATGAGATTAAAGAATGAACAGGTCAAGTTGGGCACGAGGTAAGGGATTTTCTTATCTCACTTTTAATTCCCTGAGATTTCCATTGTTTTCCACTTATTCATTGCATTTGGTGTATTGTGTACTTACATTTGATATATATTATAATTATTCTCATTATATTAATGGTATTATGTGATTAATTTGGTGGTTATTAACGTTTTTTCATACGAATCAGTTTATTACAATGTGGTAAAGGGTTTCATCTCTCTTTTTATTCCCATGAGATTCATGCTATATTTTCCACTATTTACTTTTGTGTGGTGTATGTACTTCCCATGATTGTAATATTTGTGTGATATACTTTTATGTATGAGTATTTACATCTTCATTGTATGATACTTATTTTATGTGGCATATGTTTTGTAAGTTACCAAATCAGTAACCGAACCTTTCACTCGCATCTTTTTAAAATAATTCTTTTTGTGGTGTCTTTTAATTTACATCTTACTATGTTGGGGTATGTTCTTCTATATCCTTATTTATGTAAACATTATTTCAAAGTGATGAGATACCATTTTTTTCTCATCAAGTAATTTTCTGATTTTTAAAGTGACGTTGTTAGGCTGTTGAATTTTTGTAGGGGAACTTCTTCACGCAATTTCAATTCTTTGGGTTCAACTTGTACTTTTTTAATATGTCATAATATGAATATGTGTGAATGAACTCATATTGTTTTACACTGAATATCCACTTATATTGGGTGTATTTAAATTTTTCACACATAATTATGTGATTGATTTATCCTTAATTTAAGGATACCATCTTTATAAGGGATTTCATCTCAATTTACATTTCCATTGATAATTCATTGTTATTATTCACCAATTCACTCTTATATGGTTTATATACTGTCCTTTGACATATTATATCATGAATCCATTTATTCTCATGATATTATAAAGTTCTGATTAAATGTTATTCCTCAATTATTTGTATTCAAGAGTCTCTCATTTTGTTAAAATCTCTTTAACTAAAATATCTTTTTTAAATGTTTTAAAGATTTATTATTCTAAATATTTATCTTTAATGACCATGTTTAAAAAATGGTTTTCAGTATTTATTTATATAGACATAAATTTTTTGAAATTATAATTCCCTTAAAATCATCAAAGTGGTATGGGACACTTTTATTTAGAAATTTATTTTTAAATGGTTTCTGAAAATGGATTGATTATTTAAAAATCATAAAATTACTTCTTGTGACTTGAAATTAAATTTTATTAGTTAAATGTTTATATTTGAACTATTTTATGTGTTGTGATGGTACTTGGACATTTGAAGGGTGGTTAAGTGATAAACCATATGACTGGTGGTGCCGTGAAAACATGGACGGGTGGTTACGTTATAACCTCCAATGCATTGGGTATGGAAGTCGGCCGTATGGCTATTCCATTTAGTGACATGTGTGGAACTCGACCGTATGGTTATTCCATTTAAGTATGTTTATGTCCCAAGTTACCTTTATATGTTATGTGTTATTTATATGGGTTTTATGGTAATATTTTGGTTACAAAAGGGTAAGTAATGACCTTTTATTTAGTGAGGAGTATTTACTACTTCACAAAGGTGAAAAGTATTACTTATGTTAAAGTATTCATGTTTTACTTTTTGTTTTGAAAAAATAAAAATTTTCCTTCTTTGTGTATCCCTTACTGATATTTTTATGCCCATCCCAAGTTTTTGAAATGTTTTTCACAGGAATTAGAGAATATTAGGGTCAAGGATGAGATCAAGGAAATGTCATGGTGTATAAAAACCTGGAACTAGACATGACTCTTTTTTTCAAGAGTTCATATTTTGTAAAAAAAATGGAAATTGGGTAGAAGTGTATACTTTGAAATATTTTGATATGTAATAGTTATGTCCTAATTACCTAAAACACTAAACCTGAAAAGATCATTAATATGAATTATTAATTTAATTCAATATTATGTAAGGTTTAAGGTCGGGTCATTATAGAAAACCCCCCTAAATTTTGGTGGGTAAAATGTAAGTGGTTTATCAAGAAAATATATCCCTTTTTGGATATGAACAAGTAGAGGTGCCTTTAGAAAAAATGTATCTAGGGGTAAAACCCAAAAACACTGCTTTGAACTTGACTCGAATGGGAACTGGTGCCTGATAATGGGCCTTTCTTAAATCTTGATTCGACACTCCTAGGGGATATGATTTGGTAAATTCATAATTTTAGTATGATCCATTATTATGGGGGAAATAAAAAAAATCCCATAAGAATATTCGTTATGAAATAGATCATAGTAAACTTAGATCAAAGTTTAGAAATTCATAAGTTAAGGAGATAAATATAATTTACAAGTTATAACCTTTTGTCATTGGATTCCCTTTTATGTGTTGAAATACTCACCAATAATTTTAATTTTATTCTATCCAATGTCCGGTAATATGAGGAATATTGATAACAACCAATGTGAAGAGAAACTTGATGAATATCTCAACAAGATTCCCAATAAAATTGGAGCTCAAGTAAGACATATCATGATTATTCCAAACCATCTTTCAAAAATCACGATTAACAGTTGTAAATTTGTTAAATTCACAAGGAAATCAAGGAAGAGGAAGATGAAATCTCATGAAAGTTCATTTAATAAATGTGATAATGTAAAGAAGTCCCAATTTCCTTTGTGTAGCAAGTGTGGAAAAAGGAACTAAGGGGAATGTCACAAAGGGACAAGGGGATGTTTTATGTGTGGAAAGTAAAGGAAAAAAGTAACCAATTGCCATGCCAAAATGGATAATGTGATGAATGGATACAATGTTACATATAAGGAATAATACACAGTTCTATTTCATAAATGTGGATAAGTCATGTATTATCCAAAATGATTCTCTATTGCAGGGGCTGCGGAGCATGATAAGCATCAACAATCTCCATGATCAAGGGATCATGAAATGATCTATGCTAAGATAGGTAAAGATTAATTAATTATATGTAACCAATAAATAATTATAGAGTATGTCATAGTGTATTTCAATTCATGTCCTATTAGTACATATTTTATGATTTCTATGAACATTGTGTCCCCACAATAAATGATATTAAATCATTAGGGAAAACATATCTAAGTGTTATATCACATGTTTAAGTTTGTGGGAATGTTCTTATTGAATATATTATATGTCTCCCTTTGATTGAATTTGAGGAAAAATGACAAATTCATTTCCTACACCTCAAGGTACTTGAAAATTAATAAAAAAACTATCCAACACATGATTTAGAGTTGGTTTCAGTAATCATTACTTTGAAAATTTGGCGACATTTCCTATTTGTGTAGAAGTTTGAAATATATATAGATCACAAAATACTCAAGTATATATTCATATAGAAAGAGTTGAATATGCACCAATGAAGATGGTTAGATCTGGTCAAAGACTATGACAGATAAATCCATTACCACCCTAGGAAAGAAAACAAGGTGGCATATGCTCAAAGTAGAAAGGACCTAGAAATTATATCATTGATGAGAATGGAAAAGGATAAACTCTTATTAGATTTGATTAATATGGACATGATAATCATAAAGAAGGGAACGTCATCAATCCTTTCATAAATTATTTCTCAACCATATCTTTTTTAAAGGTTAATGGATGCTCAAAATAATGATGTGGGAATTCAAAAGAAAGTGGAAACTATAAAAAAAAGGAAATCCTCATAGTTCGATGTTTATGGAGAAGGAGATTTCTGAATATACATCAATGTGTCTGGTATATCAGCAAGTGAAGGTTGAGAGGTAGAATTCTAAGGGGATTATAAAACCATTACTCATACCAACATGGAAATTGGATAACATCACCATGTACATTGTCATCGAACTTACGAAGACATCCAAAAGAAATAATGTTATCTGGGTTATTGTGGATCATCTTAAAAATACTGAACACTTCATTACAATTCGATATAATTCATAATTTGATAAACTAGCATGGATATACATCATAGAATTGGTAATTCTAAATGGAGTACCACTATTTATTGTGTCTGATCGAGATCCAAGATTCAACTCTAAGTTCTGAAAGAGTCCCCAACATGCTCTGAATACTAAGCTAAACATTAGTATGACTTATCATCCTCAAAATGATGGCCAATCTAATAAAACTATCCAAACACCTAAGGTCATGTTGAGATCATGATCAATGTACTTAAAAGGAGGATGGGATAAAAATATTCCTCTATTTTAGTTCTCTTACAGTAACAATTTTCACTCAAACATCCAAATGGATCCTTATAAAGCCCTTTATGGGAAGTGGTGTAGAACACCCGTATGTTAGGATGAAATTGTGGAGAAAAAACTTCTAGGTATAGAAATTATCGAAGAAATAGTGTATAATGTTAAGACCAAACAATAAAACATTGAAGCTGCTCAGAGTCGAAAAAACAGCTATTCCAATAATCATCGACGAGACCTAAAGTTTGATGTTGTGGGCATAGTATTCCTCTACATATCACCATGGAAAAGAGTTATGAAATTTGGGAAGAAGGGAAATCTTAGTCCAAGGTACATCAGAACTTTTGATATCCTTGATCACATTAGAGAAGTGTCCTACTGACTATCACTCCCACCAAACCTATCTCAAGTACATGATGTATTCCATGTATCACTCTTGAGGAAGTAAATACCTGACCCATCACATGTACCCAATCCATAGTTAGTACCATTAGAGAATGACCTCTCCTATGAAAAGAATCTAGTGAAGATATCAGATCATAGAGAAAAAAAGTTCTACGAAATAAGACGATGCCCCTCATCAAGGTGTTGTGGAAAAACCACAATTTTGAAGAAGCAATGTGGGAACCATAAGAAGTGATGAGGTGGAGTTACCCTCAAATATCTTATTATGGGAAAAGGAAATTTCAAGGGTGAGATTTCTAAAGGGGGGAATGTTGTAATGACCCAAAAATTTATGAATAAAATTCTTTTTCTTATGATGCATTATGGATATAGAAAACACATGGAATATTTTTTTTATTGTGTTTAAATGATTATTAAGTATCATTACCATTGATAATATAGCTATTGAATAGTGATCACAAGAGTGGTATAAATATAGGGTTTGAACAAATCCTTTTGAAAAATAAAAAGGAATTGATTGCTTCAACCAGTAGGATAATTCCCTTTGAATCCATTTAATTATATATTTTGAGGGAGATTAAATTTTAATGATTTTCCCTAGACCAAGACCAATATGAGATCCAACAACTTAAGCACGAGATAAACTATTTACAAGAGAATTTCAAGCTCATCAACATGACGACCCAAACCATGTTCACCGATCGACCCCAAGAAGGCCCCGCCATTGCACATCTTACTCTTAGGGTGTACTTGGTGTAATAAAAAGACATTTAACAAGATCATAACATTATTATTACGGGAACTAGTTTGTTATATAACAATTAATATACTTTTATTTTATTATTGTTAGTTTGAAAATGATTTTTATAGCACAAATAGTAATTTTTAGTTAATATTAAAATTAAAATAGGAAATATATTTTAATGAATTAATTTATATTTTAATAAAATATTATTATTAAATTTATTTTATTGAATATAAATTATTGAATAATTTTTATGAAGTCAATGGTAATTTATATTAATGTTTCAAAATAGTTTTTGTCAAAACCCGTCAATTTTCAATAAATATTGGTTTTTATTTTAAAAATAAAAATTCACATATTTAGAAAATTATTTATATAAACTTAATATTATTTTTATAATCATGACTTTGAAATTATCCAACGGTTAAGTTTTCATAAATTTCCGAGATAATCGAATTTTTGGGTAAAAATTAAATACTGTATAAATATATAATGTGTTTTATGACATCATAGTGAAACAATAGTGATGTAATAAAACAATATAAAATTTTTATTTGTAATATATATGTTTTACCTTTAAAATAATGTGATTTTATTTTTGTTTTATTAATTTTATAATTCCCTAGTGGACCCTACAAGACTTTTAAAATATTTTAACTTTTTAAAATTATTTCTTTGAGAGTGTGACTCACCTCCACATAAGAAAGTATAATATTTAAATATTTTAGAACCATTGACTTATAAAATATTTTATACCACTTCCCTTTGGTAGAAACCATTTGAAAAAACCATGGTATAGTTTGTGGTTTGGAATATTTTAATGTGTAGTTTCCAAAACCTAAATAATAAACAATTCCCTCTCATTTCTTGTATAAACCCACCCAATATCCCATTTATCTTCATTATAACCATTTTTAGATCGACCACCATATGAATAATTCTCCTTAGTTTCCTCCCAAGGTGCCCCTAGGCTCCCAATAAGCCTTTATGAAGCCCTTGGGATGACACTTCCAAGTAACGGATCCTCACCTTCCTCTCCTCCCCTTTGAATTCAAGCACCATCATTGAGAGTAGTTATTTTAATTTTAATTTATTGTTTTTAAAGTATTTATTAATCATTATCTTATTTTCCAATTCATGTTAAATAATTTAGGTATCATTTATACTCCACAATTTGTACCCTTACCTAAGCTGTTAATATTCTGAATTTCTGTAAGGGGTTTCACTCTTCTCATTTCGATTCAAGATACTCTTTTACATTATGATTATTAAATTCAATATTTATATATTTGGATATGATGTTACACTACTACCATAATTTCCATATGATTTATATATTAATATATCTTCCTTTCACTCTCATCAATCCCCCCTATGATCCTTTAAGAACACCTGCTACTATGCAAAAATTCGATAAGAGATATTCCACCCTCCTCTTTTATCAAGAATTCATTTCATGTTATGTATTTTAATTTCTTTAATTACTATGTTTGGATATGTTATTAAATATCATCTTACTGACCATTTTATTTATAAATTATTGTATCCCCTTTCACTCTCATTTACCCCTTTTATGAACCCGTATGTATACTCGTTACCATGAAGAATTGTTGTTAGGGATTCCTTCATTTCTCATTTTCATCCAAGTTTCTTTTTGAAGTTATACAATTTTATTTTTAATTAAAAATGCTTGGGTATTATTTATCACCACCCCCATACTTCCCTCATTATGTTAGAATGATGAGATACCACTTTCTCTCTCATTAATGCCTTCCTTGTACACCTGTTACCATAATGAAATTCCATAAGGGATTTCTCTCTTCTTATTTTCATTCAAAAATTTATTACATTTTATAAATCTAAATTACTTTTCATATGTTGAGATGTTATTTTTCATGATAACATTACTGTCTATTTCATGTATAAATTATGAGATACCCATTTCTCTATCATGAACCCAACTTATGAATTTCTATATAATGTCGTTATGCTGCTGAAATTGCACTACGATTTCCCAAGCCCAAATCATCTTATAGTGAATACCATAACCATTTCCCTATCAAGGGTATTCAACTTTATGCACATATACTTATTGAATGGTACTTAAATGTATGTATTCCATATTCCTTAATTGTGGAATAACTTATGATTCCATGTTATATCATCTATGTGGCACACTTATGCATGAAATGAAATGTTTATGAAGGGTGCACCCTGATAGCACTCCAATGCATTTGGTAATGTTTAGTATCGTGATATTCCATGTTAAATGAGGGTTTATTGATTCTAATCCATGTTCAATGAGGGTTTACTAATGATAATCCATGTTTAATGAGGGTTTAATCATGATAATTCATGTGCAATGAGGGTTTACTTAAGCTAATCCATATTCAATGAGCCTTGTTTCATGCTAATATCATGTTTTATGTCATTTTCAAACTTCCATGTTATGTTAATCGTGGTATATCATGATTTTATCTTCATGTTTCTCTTATTATCCATTAATTTTCCTATTTCCTAAAATTTATTTTATTCCCCGTGTTATGCCTTGTTTAATCCCTTACTGAGCTTTGTAGCTCACATTTTTCTTATATATGTCCTTAGGTTATCCCATGAAATTCTCAGTACATAGGAATATTGTGGTCATGTAATAGAATTTTTCAATAAAGATGTTGTATTTTATGTCTTAAGTTTTCATATAATGTTCCTAATCCAAAAATACACAAGACCTCTCGATGTTCTGGGTTGTATTAAGTGAATGTTTTTGTAATAAATAATTTTTAAGTGTATAATAAAAAGAAGTGTTGTTTTATTTATTTTGGCCTAAATTTAAAGGAATGGGATTAGTAACTGAGCACAACCTTATAAATCATTATTTTTTCTATGTATTCTCCATTTTTGAGGTGGCTAGTCTAACAAATATCAATATTTTTTGTTTAAAATATCAATAGTTTGTGAAATATAATATATCATTCTATAATTCCTTAAAATAAACATGAATAATTGAATAATTTCTATTTCATCACTTCAGGTCTACTGGAATCAAGATTAAGACTCATGGACACTTGATTGGTGTGACTATATTTTCATGAAAATGACCTTGGAATTGAAATGATAAATGAAAAGAAATTTAATATAATAATTTTGATAATTGAGATTCCAACACTGTGTATTATAAATGGCTAGATAAATGATACTTATTGGAAAATGACCTTTATGGCTTATGATGACCTATTTTTTTCTTGATTTTTTGTTATGCTAAACTGATTATATATAAGTCTTCAATTAGTTATTATAAAATGATAATATATAGTTCATAATCATTTTTATGATGAAATTCTTATAAATAGGGCTTATGACCAGTTAGGCTGAAATTATTTTATATAGGTCTTGTTCCTGTTGATGCTAAAATGCTTATATAAAGGGTTTTCTTAGTTATCTATAGTGGTTATCTTGTACTTATTTTATATACTATACCCTATGAGGGTTATGGATATAGATGGAATTATTTCATAACATGACCAGAGTTATCTGGCATGGTCTCTATGTAGGATTTGATGACCTTAGGTATCAACCCATAACTTGAGGGTCGGTAGGTTTATTTCATTCAAATTAATAATTTATTAAATTAATACCCCAATTATTCACGTTATTTCATGGACAATATTCCTGAGATTGAATTTGTTTAGATAAGATGGCATTGACCCAATGAGTTATACCCATACCCTGGAGGGGGTTTCATTTGATACCCAGATAGATTTCATAGATATTGGTTTGGACAAGGACATGAGACCCTACTATTGATTGTGCTTACTAGATGGTGTGGATCTTGGATATAGGACCAACATGGGGTTTGAGTCCAGGGTATGTGGTGTCCTGTGTGGAGTCTTATATTATTTTATTTTTATAAATTTCAGAACAAAATTTAGTTACATTTAAACCTCACATTACATAGTTTTTTATTATTTTTATTATCTGATTTATCTCCTCATTCTATTATTGTAATATGTTGATCATTTATATTCTTTATACCATTTTACGCACCTCGGTTTATTATTTCTATTGTTGTTATTACTCTATACTATAGGGTATAGTCTCCCCACTATATTTCTTACACACTTGTTGTTATTTGGTAGCCTTTGGATTATGGGGAGGCATTCCTGAGGTCACGTAGACAACCGACTCAATCACATGATGGAGAACTATATTGGGAATGTTACATAGTGGTATCAAGGAATCATGTTTTATTTCAAATTTAATTTATATTTAGGAAGGTTATAAAGAAAACTAGGATGTGTTGAGTCTTGGGAATGATATCTCCCATGAGAGTAGCTAACTCATGTGTGGGGGAAAATCTGAGTACCTAGGTGTGGGATATTTTTTCATGTTGTTCACTTGTTATGGTTAGTTTTATTTTACCTTGGGTTACTCACATATTGTTTGGTGTTACTAGTTATTGATATTTTTTAATCATGGTATGGTACAACAAAAGATGACTATGCTTTAATCATGATATACATGTAGGGATATATATTAACATGCATTAGTTTGTATAGGCACATATATATTTCATGTGACATATTTTTACATAAAAAATGTGAATGAGAATCATGTTATTCCTAATATAGATAACTGAATGAAATTGATATGTTATGCCAATTCATTTTCACATATAAACTATTTTTATTGGGTTTTTTATGATAGGATTCACAGTTTTCCACAAATATGTTTTTATGGAGGGCCATCGAAAATAATTTCATTTTTTATTCAATTTAATGTGATTCATTTTTTTCAATTTATTCCCGTTGTTAATTACTTTTATTTATGGAAAAATTTCCCAAAAAAACCATCAAAAAGATAAAAACACCAATAGTGGTTACACCACACCAGAACCAAATTCATCCACTCACCAAAGACTCATGACTTAATGTTGACCACATTTTTGACCAAAGCCTTATGAGGGGAAATTATTTCCAAGGTTAATAAAAAACTAATTTAATTTAATTACTAAGGAAACTCACCATTGTCTCATACCTTTACAAAAATACCAATCAAAAGCATGAGAAAGTCAACTTTGGAGCTCATCCATAAAAACCAACCAAAATTCTATAGATAAATGGGTGATTCCACAATACTTCGATGGAATAACCCCAAAAACCAAAATCATAGAACAAAATAATTTGATGAGAGGGAGAATAATAGGAAAGGAATCCCCCATAGGTTAGATATTACCTCAAACTCTTAAATATCTCTATAAACACACACCAAATTACAGGGTTAGAGAAGGATGCAGGGGTTAGGATATCTCTTTATTTTCATTTTCCTAAGATAGTAAGAGGTTAGGGGAGTGGATAAAATACCCAAGTGGGTATGTTACTCATTTCCAAATTTTAATTATGTTCTGGGAAGGCGAATAGTCAAGTCTCACATATTACCAAACTTTGCTCCAACCATTCTCCCTTTAATGGGAATTCCAAAATTCCTTGTATAGTTAGGACATACTATTAGAAAGACTATTCCTCATAAATTCATTCAAAATTACCTCTATCCACCCCTTTCATGGTTTTTTTACAACCATGAAGAATCCATGCACCTACTATGAACTAGATCCAAATTCACTACCTAGCTCCCAAAATTTCCATGGTATCCTTTATGATTTTCCCTTAGCCATGTAGTAACCTTGAAGGATAACAAACCTTGATTAAAAATGAAAAAAACACCCTAATCATCAATGTGTCACATTATTTCTTATAAACCATAGATACCAAAACATGCACCTAGGAATATTATGCCCAAACTTACCAATTATTAAAATGAAGTCTCTTAAGATCATATGAACTCCCATGCTACCTCCTATGCCACATTCCCCATAAATTTTTTTTGAGGCATTATAACTTTCAAAACACCAATATAAGTCTTTATAAATAATTAAACCCATACAGTAAATGAAAATTCAAATTCCTTCTTAAAATTTCAACTTTTATAGACACATGATCTTACAAACTCTCCACCATAATACTTGTCATCCCTGAGAAGTCTCAGTGGACAAATACCTGCACCATCTGACCTACATCAGTTACCAATTAAAATGAATAAATTTGAAACTAATCCCAAATTCTTGATACATTTCTGAAGCATAACCTCTACCCCAAGGCGCTCAATTTTCAAAAACATGAGTCAACACCCATTTTCAAAAACTAAAACACCAGGATGGTGCTCTCCCAATCCCATCCACCCAAAATAATGAAGATTTCATTTCATAATCATATAATAGAACTTTGGTTTTACCCAAAATAATATTTAGTTCACAACCACCAACATAAAATTCTTATAACCTCCACCATTAGAAAAGACAATTTAAACTTGAACTCGTGCTCCCAAAACTCTGCCATCATAGTTCTCAACATACCACACCCAAACACCCATAGGGTAGATAATGAAACATAAAAACCCATCCTGATTATCAATAACCAACAAAAAATAATGGATAATCATCATCCATTTATGAATGGAGAAAAAAACTATATTTTTCCTCAAACCCCCAGTTCAATTTCAAAGGAGACCCTATAGTTTCCAAAATGACACATCAGATGTGGTTTAAAACTTCTTCATAAATATCATACTCAAAAAAAGTAGAACCATCCCTAACCAATTTGTCCTAAAAACTTCTGACTACCACTTCCACTGGGTCACAACTTACCATATCCTGATATATCACATTTGGGGGAATCATACGATCACCCAAAAGCACTAAAAAAATTCTACACCCAACTTTCTAGGACATTTCATGATTTATCCATCAACTACCCATATGCACCATCCTACAATAATATAGGAAACAATACACTCTCAACTCAATCATTATTGTGTTACCTTAACCTATCTTGACCCAAGATTGAATCTCAGACCCCATCCTCTATCACATCTGAGTCTACAACTTTCACTCACTGAGGAATCCTTATATACACAATTCCTCTTATTGATTATTAAAAAAACCTAATAATATTATTTTATCAACTAGTCTCATGCATTTCCATTATCCTCACATGAGGGTTGCACTACCAAAACTGGAATCCCTCTCCCCACTATAGAAGCATCCATGTCATCTCTTCCATGAACCATTTACCCATATCCAAGGACCATTTTCTATTCACTACCAAACATAATAGCAAAATAGGGCTAAAAAAACTCACCATTGAACATATCTTGAAAAAGAAAAAAACTCTTGAGAACGAATCATAGGAATAAAGCCTATGATACCCTCACAAAACCTTCCTAAAATAAGGTTTACACTTTAAAAAACCTATGGAATATCCCACACCACCTAGTTCATTCTCAACCTCTTTCAAGAGTGTCGATCCTTACAAGTATCACTGAAATGAAAACCTTTTTACTCATACGAAGACAGACTCCCTTACCCAATATTTCAACCTCTGACACACTCAATGAGTTTCATCCTGGATTGGACATGCCTTCACACTCAATTATTACATATTCTCATTAACACTCCCAAAAATTCACAATTCTCACTAGATGGCATTGAGTTAATATGGAAATAAGCCTCTCATTACACCCACATTGGTTTTTATCATTCTAATGGGTACCATCTTAATAAAAGCATCAAGATACATTCTTCCATGAAAACCAATCCACAACCCCAATCACATTGTGCATCACCAAATACCCATGCCTAAAATATCACATTAACGCTTAATAGTTACATGCTCCTACATAACACAAAAAACCCTATATCTAACTCTATCAAGTAAAAACCCATGAAAAATCGTCTTACAAGATCTATCCACTAGCCATGTCTCTCCCTCATTCTTATCTCACCTAGCTCAAATCACTCCTCATGCTTCCCAAAACTAGAGATAGATCATCCAAACAAAAACCCTTGCATGACCACTCAGGACTTGAGATTTATTCAAAATCCTCATTGGGTTTACTTAAGCTCTCACTAGTTTTTCGAAAACACATCTAGAACTAACCATGAAAAGCACCTAATTGGTCCTTGCCTCTAAAAAAACTAGTTCCTCTGAATCATTAGTACTTCAAGTGATTTTCACCTCAAATTAACTAGGTATCTCTATATGCATCCTAAAAAACCCCATTTTGAGTGTTCCTTATCCATAGGAAACTATTTCTCACTCCTCTAAGAAAAAATATGTCCTCACATGTATGGTCACCATCTAAATAAATCTAGACACCTAAAACCACGTACCCTCAAGAACCTCATAAGCTTCAAATCTAGATCATAACCACCAGGAACATTCCACCTACACAACTTTTACCCAAGTTAGGCACCTAAACAAACCTACCCCTCTAGAAACCAACCACAAGGATAAAGAACTAGAACCCAAGTAATCCTTTAAAAACAAAAAGCATCCCATGTGCCTAAATTCTATAATAGATAACAGCCTTCATGAACCATTGTGAAAATACCAAAGCATCCACCTATGTATCACACACCTAAAGGAACCCAAAACTTTGTAGACCCCTATCATGGGTCTCCCTCAAAAGTCACATGGCACCAAATCCCTAAACTAGTGTCACGTAAAAAAAGGTCACTAATCCCTCCCATAATAAATCACTAGGTCCAAACACCTATTTATATGCCAACTCTCATAAGGCCATGGATCACGAGGCAATAAGAACACTCCCATATCAATGCCACATTATAACTATATGATAAAACAAGCATCACTATGGTTTCACATAAGAAAGAAATCACATGTCAAACCACCCACCGATATATAAGGAACTTATCCTTTATGTGCATATTTAGATCATACCGATCCTTATAGAACCAGGCCAAATATAAAAAACATGAACAATAACTACCCATAATGGTTTTAATGGTTATTCACCTATGCTATTCTAACCGCCTAGGGTCACTACACCGATTGTGTGTATCATACTTATCATTGAGTATCTCACCATAGGTCCACATGACCTACCATCAAAATGAAATCCAAATAAAATTCGGTCTAGTTGAGTATAAATCCACCATGTACTTATATGGGAAAAAATTGTATGATTAGTTGTTGTCACTTTAAAAAATTGAGTCTTTTCCATTAGAAGAATCACACACTAGAATGTCTATAAAATGTGGATCCTGCATGCCTATAATTATACATGAGGTGCATATTGCCTATGCAGGTCAGGATTCAAAAAATTCACTGTCCTTCCAACTATCCATGATCATTAAATCCATCATAAATAAAAAAAATATTTGAACCACATGTGCTTCAACCGTTTATAAAATCATATAAAACTGTAATATCAAATTCCATGAATAATAGTATCATTTCCCTGATAAACTGGAATTCCTGGTGTTGTCAACATACCAACCAAATATATATTATAGTATCCAACACATTCCTAAAACTATAGTATACAAGATCCTAAAGATATAAGAAAATAGGAAAAGAAATGCTCATATAACACTTTGTAATTTCCAACCCCAGTTCACTCTATAATAGTAACGAAACTGATTCGCCATATGACCTTAGGCATACATACCCATAGGCTAGAGACTACTAGCTATTAGTGGGTCTCTAGAGTTGTACCATGGGTAGACTATACCCCCTTATTAGAGTGTGGAATAATTAATCAATTTATAATGTATCATATGAAAAAATAGGAATTAGAATATGCAAGGTAAATAAACATCCAACATTTTAAGGTAAATTGAATAAAAAAGTAATAAATATCACAATGAATGAACAAATAATTGAAATGTATTAAGGCCTAAATGACCATGTAATATATGAAATTGAACACCCACTAGGCCGGTTACATACACATTACAAATAAACTAAACCTATCTTAAGGAATCAATTGTATATTCAATCCAAACCTCATCAAGTCTCCTAATTCCATCCAAGCTATCATTCCTAATAAAGAAATATTTGGCCCAGATCTCAAACCAAACACATGCTTATAATAAACATGTGAGAGATACTCGAGTACCCACATGTAGTGTTTACTCGAGTAAGGTGTGATTACATCTAAGTAGGCGACCACCAATGGTCCCTAAAGAAATAACCAGTCATAGAAACAATGTATATAGATAAACAATCGGATAAATAAACTATAGAGACCCAAAGATTGACGTACATGGACATTACATTACTTTTGCGGAATATTTAATACATAACAAAAACAGACACCAAAGGACTGTAATAGTTTAGTGCCTTTGGAAACTTGGAACATAAACTTCTAATCTTGGTGAAAGATCCTCAACATCTCCCATAAAGATCATCATTTTTTTTTACCTAAAACCTTTCCTTATATCCTGAGGAAAATAAAAGATAAAATGGTTGAGCTCAAATGCTCAGTAAGGGAAAACATAGTGAATATAAAACAATCCATAAACATTTGAAAGAAAAAACATGAACATGAAACTTAAACATCAAAATCTTGAGCAAAGACATAAATCGAGGAAGTACGTAAGGCATATATCATAATGGAAAATCAATCATGATAAAATATAATGGGAATAAAACATGTAACTGTGGAAACCATTCAACACATGTCATGATTTCTATAGTAGCCAAGGCATTGCTGCCAAGACCATCTTAGTGGACAAAGTCCCTTTCTGAATCGAGTTCACCCCTCGTTTCAGTCTTGTAACACAGAACCGGATTATCTTACCATTACAGCCATGTCTATCTCATGAGATATAAATATTTACCCAATGCATTGGAGGGAGATGTAGGTCCCACCCATCTCATAATTAAATCATTCTTACTTGTGCCACAACATAAACATAAATCATTCATCATAACCCAAAGAATAAAAATGGGTTTCATAAACATCATCCCATCATAACATAATCCATATAAAAAATGGATATCATTTCATCATAAGAAAAGTGAAACCATGTAAATCATAGAGACATTATACATGAAACATACACATATGAAAATAATTTCATCTTAGATGGAAAATGGTTTTGATAAAACACATGAATGAATTCTTGAGGAAAATATCCTTTCTTCTTCAAAATAATTTTCTTTTCACAAAATACCATGAAATTTTAAATGAAAAGTATTTTGTTGAAAATAGTCATAAATTCTTATCGAGTAAGATTCATGAAAATGAGGTGTTATGAAACTGTAAAAATCTGTTCACACCATATAAGTTAAAAAAACATTATCCTCATACTTTTGTCGAAAAAGTCAAAAAGTACCTCGTAACGTAAAAAAAAGAAATATTCCTTACATACCATGTAGTAAAAGAAAACATAGGTAAAAAGAAAATTGAACATACATAAAAACACTTTTAGAAAACATGGAATTGGATGATAACAATAACCCCATCAAATACTTACGAATAAACAATCTCGGATAATAACGAGATTGGAAAGGTTATCCCTTACCTTAGGTCCGATATGCTTCGTATGTATCCGAACCTCCTGTGTAATGATTTAAATAATGTCATTGACTTATTACAGAATCATATTCATTGTTATGATATCATATATGGTTTACTTATGACTTTATATTACCCGTTCTTTTGTAAATTCCATGTTAAAGAGTGTTTTGGGTAAAATCGTTTCATTTGTCATCCGTGTTTTGACTTGTAATGATTCATATGATTACTTAGATCATGATTACTTAATTACAGAATATAAAACATGATTTATATATAATATATATTCATAATATACATATATATAATAGATCAATAAATGGAAATAAATACACCATTCATGGAGACGGTAGGTCGTACGTACACATGAACTTTGTTTTCATTTCCTCATTGAAATAGATGAAATTAATTAGATGACATACATATATATATATATATACATAAATCCAGTATCATTATTAGGTCAGATATTTAATGATTACTTATTATATATACTTTATAATCATTCATGAATGGTTAATCATTGAGAATGAATCTAATCGCGTCGTGGAGACGGTAGTCCGTACGTATGCACGAGCGATGATATCGTTCCCATAGTTATTGAATTGAATTGGAGTGGATGATACAATATATCAGAATCAGTATTATGTTATAATAAATATGTATAGTTATTCTTTACACCATTATACCCATCCAAGTAAGGTGGTTTTGGAAAAATAGATTACACCACGACGTGGAGACAGTATTCTGTACGTACGCACGCGCGGTGATTTCATTTTCTGTAGGATGGATAGAAGGTGAAATGGGGTTGTTTCATATTTATAATAACATATCAGTATATTAGTGATACTGATGTTATTAATTTATAATGAAACAACTAAAGAAGAAGAAGTTGAAGAAGAAATAAGCTTGATATAATCGGTAGAAGAGATTACCTCTTCTTCGACGCACCTCCTTCAAACTTCTTCTTAGGGAACTAGGGTTGGTCTTTTGAGAATACCAGTACCTCTATAAGGTTTATAGGGATGTGTGGAAGTGAAATGGGCAGAGGTTGGCCGAGCTTCAAGGCTCAAAATGGTGTGAGGAAGAGAGGGAGGAGGTGCCCTTTCATAAGGGAGGAGAGGGGCACCTTTGGAGTCCTCAAAAATATTAGTTTAATATAAATTCAAACGCCACATAAAAACCTTAAAAAATGACTAAATTAGAAGATTGGATGATATTGGGTTGTAATATCATCATCAAATAAAATTTAGACATGTTTTGATCTTATTTTAAACCTTATCATTTTGATTTGTTCTCATTTAATCCATTTATGTTTATTTATGGTAATAAAATGATAGATTTTAAATGGTTATAAATAATCACATATATGTTATTAATTTTCCATAATTGGATACTTTATGACATGTTTGACTATATCAATTTCAATTTATAATTTTTAAATATTTTTGTGATTTTTAAACAATTTAATAATATGTTATATTTATAAAATAACAATTGTGTCAATTTTGACACGGTTCATTTATTTTAATTTAAATAAAATCTACACATAGGATATATTCAAAATAAAATATTTAATAGATTACTAAAATGTCAAATATGTTTAGAAAATTCTTGGATCACATTATATAGTTCATATAATATTTATTTTAATATTTGTAAAACCATTTATTTGGTATATCTCTTAATAAAATAATTAGTACAACATTTTTGTATAATTATTTAATATACATATTTGTTGCATAAAAATGAAAAATAAAATCCTTTGATGAATAAAAATATAAAAGGTTTTATAATAATAATTTTACTCGAATTTATCATCTTAAAATAGAAACATGTAAATTGTTATCTTTATTAAATTATGAAGGTGACAACTTTGGAATCATTTAAAATAAAATATAAAAAGTGTCATAATCGCCATAATAAGGTTCCAAATGGTCCAAAATTAGGCCAGTGTATGATTAAGATTTATATATACACTACTAATAAGTTATGTGCAGATTTTTGGGAATTTTTTATGTATTACTATTTCAATAAAAACTATATTATTGATTTTTCACTAAATAAATAATTTCTGCATCATTAATGTATAAGATAATAAGGTAATTAAATAACTCTTAAAAATTACAAATAAATTACAATGATAAAGAAAAACAATTTATATTTCAAATGAGTATTTATAACCGAATTTATATTGTGTATAAACTTATATTAAAAAATACTTTAATTATTAAAGTTGAGTGAGACATATTTCACTTTCCTATAAATAAATTAAACTAAAGGTCTTAATCACCTCCAAGTGGGTTCTAATGGATACAATTTTAACCCAAATATGACTTAGTACGAATTATAATCATCCAATTATATTAAGACAAGTATTAGGATAATTTTATAATATTATATTTACCCTTAATTACCCAATTTACCTTTTACTATGGTAAATAAAATTTACCGTTGTTACTATTCATAAAGCCCAAAAATAAAAAACAGTCTAGTAATATAATTTGGACCCGCTGATTCAAAATATGGAATCCATTTTTCCAAATTCAATACACAGAAGTTGCATAAATTAAATTAAAATTAATCCCTTTGTCGAAAGAAAATAGGTTTTTGTTTAAAACATTACAAAAGATTGAATTTATTTAACCTACGAATTCAATGTAAAATCAATGCTAATGATATACATTATATTAAAAGGTAAAAATATATTCTTTTTATACTTTAAAACCATTCAATATTATAATTTAACCACATAAGTTATTATGATGAAAAAAGTTGTTTTTAATTAAAATAAAGCGTGTTTTTACTATTCATTAAAATATGAAAGTTATCGGAATAATATGAAAAATTTATCCAAGGTAAAATTTTATATCTTTATTCCAAAGAATAATTTTATTTTGTAAAATTGAACTTATAAACATGTCAAAAACTGGATTTAAAGTGGGTGCTCCATTAAAAGGTAGCAAAACTGTATTTTTTGAAAAATACTTATTTTACCCGAAAAATTTATTTTGTTCTCTTAACATGTTAACAAAAATTTGTAAGATGAATAACAATGTTATAAAATTCAAAATTTAGTTAATACTATTCATAATGTCTAGTCAATAATAATATAATAACAATATATCTTTGTTTAGTGTAATCCGGTATTGCGTACAACACACGCTATCGAGGAAGGTCGCGATTGCCTGTAATGCAAGCCAAGTCAAGGTTGCGTATAGTGAAAGACTATTTTTTTGTTTTGTATAACATAATCCAACCATATTTCATTTATACATTGAATATATATATATATATATATACACACTCAATGTTGTGAACTTGAAATTGTGTGCAACAAGATCCAAGAATAGTATTGCGTATACTACAAGTTAATACGGTGTTGCGTATAGTACAAGCTAATCTTGGTGTAGTGTACAATCAAAGGAATTAAAAAGAATATATCTCATAAAATCATGGGCTGTTACATAAACAGTACATAAATGAATATACATTTAAAAAACATTTATCAATGAACCCATTTTACCTCAAAATCTAAGTTGAGACTAATGAAAATCAAACCAACATCAACCCTAGATTTTCAAATATTACATAAAACATAGAGTGATACATACTCTAAATCATACAGGGTACCATCAATTCCTAGAATATCTTCCTAGAAAAAACCATGCATCAAAATCATTTATGTCTGGAGCCCTGGTCCATCACATAACAAAATTATAGATTTATGAGTACATATACAGAGTTCCATGTCTAAAATTCTCAACCATGGATGTGGAGCATCATGTTTAACATATAGAACCATATACATAGAGTGACATTTAAAACATTCTTAACCATGGTTGGAGAGTCTCATGCATGACATCAAGAACCATACATGTAGATATTAATGTCCAACTTTCTTAACCATAGATATGGAGTATCATGTATGATATCTAAGACTACCTGAAAATACCATCAGTGATCAGATAATCATTACAAACATTAAACCATCTCATAATTTACCAAAAACCAAGGATCAACATCTATAAATTTCCTAAAATTAAAAACCCAAAAAATACTTGTTATACCCTTTATCATTTACCAAGGTCTCATTAGTCCTTTATTACCAAAACATTGCTTAAAATGTAAAACATTATTCTAATAATCTTTGGAAAATAATAAATCTTATCCATCCTTTTAAAAAAAATCAAAACCAACCTTAAATATGAGTCCTCCTATTTAACATAAAAAACATGGAGAAAGCCTTATATTCCATCAACACCTTTTGAAATAGATATCAAATAACTTTCATTAATGGGGAAAACTCAAACTTATTTGAAATCCAAATTTTAAACCCAACCAAGCAATGGGCCAAATCGGTTAAGAACGTTTTCCACCTATTTTACCATTTAACAACCCCCTTACCATTTTAATAAAAATACCCACCCCATCGGCAATGTATAGAAAAGCAAGAATCATGGATTAAAAATAGAAAAATGAGTTACAAGAGTTGAAAGGGAGGAAATTTACATTTATCCCTTTGGAGTATATCAATTAGCTGAAAAGGGATACTAGAATAGTGAATACACGTGTTTTTGTAGTATGATACACTAAGATTAGCTTGTGCTATATGAAAACCTGTATTATCTTACAGTATATGCAACACTATTCTTGGCTTGTGTTACACACAATTTCAATTTCTTTTGATAGAATTCATTTCACACAACTCTAAGTATAGATTTTGTTAAATGTATAAAAGTACTATGTTTGGATTATTAAATAAACTAAAGGAATATCTCACCAAATGTAACACTGACTTGGCATTCATTACACGCAAGATAGGCATTCCTCAATAACTTGTGTTGTATGAAATACCGAGTTTCACTAAATAATGATATATTAATAAATTATTATTATTTAATTGGATATAAACAAGTCTTTAGGAATAGTATTAACCACATTTTGAATTTTATATAACATTATAATTCATCTTACATATTTTATAGAACATTATACAAGAACAACTTCATTTTTTTCAGATAAATAAAGTATTTTCCAAAAAATGCAGTTTTACCACCTTTTGATGGTGCGCCCATTTTAAATCTAGTTTTGACACTTTTATAAATACAATTTGACAAAAAAATTCTTATATTGAAGAGGGACATAAATATTTACTTTTTTTTAAAAAAAATTTGGTATTTTTCTGATAAAATTAAAAGTTTAATGAAGAGTGAAAAATATTTCATTTTAATTCAAAAATTTCCTTTTAATCAAATTTATTTATTTTGTTAGACAATATTTTAATTGGTTTAAAAGTGTAAGTTAATTATGTATTTATCATTTAATCCCATGTTAGTCATTGTATGTATTTTAAAATTTAAATTTGACATAAAAACATAACAATCTTTTGATAAGTTTTTACTTCTTAAAATCCCACTTTCTGTTTTATCAACCAAAATTAAATTTAAATTAATTTCTGACAATTATGTGTTCTGAATTATAAAAAATGGATTCCATATTTAGAAAAAATATGTCCAAATTATGTTAATAGGTTAATTTAATTTTTGGATATTATGAATAGTAACTACTGTAATTTTTATTTACCATAGTTAATGGTAAATTAGGCAAATTAGGGTAACTAATAATATGATAAGAACAATAAAATTATCCTAAAAATTGAAAAAATACCATTAGATAGATAAAATTATAAACTTAATATATATTTTTTAAAACATAGTCATTTAATTACATCTTGAAATTGAAAATGACATAGATATTAATAAAACTAATGAAAGTGACAAAATGTCAAACTCACATTTCCTATAAGTATAATAATTTTAATATTTAGATAACCTTGTGATATATTAAAAAATAAATAGTTCATGGAAATATAAAATAATTACCTACATCGTGGTAATTTTTTTGTAATTTTTAAAAAATAAATAATTACCATAAAGTCTTATTCTTTGATGATGTAAAAATTAAATAATTGAGGAGAAATCAATGAATCAATTTTTATTTAAATTATAATAAAAAAAAATCTACAAACACATAAAAAAATCTTATTGGTCAAGTATATCTAGAACATAATAATCCAAAGGTGATGATAGTTACTATTTGGAGCATTATAGAATAGATTATGACCTTTATATAATTTTATTTAAAGTAATGTTAAAGTTTTCACCTTCATATATTAATAAGTATAAAATTTTTAATGATTGATTTCATAGATGATAAATTCAACTACATATATTATAAAGAAATATATTAAAGTTATATTCATAATAGTATTTTATGTTTTATTGTTATTCAAAAAATAAGTATATTAAATAATCCAAAAAATCATTATAGTAATTATTTTATTAATGGAGATATAAAATAAATGTTATTTACAATATTTAAATAAATATATTTTTAATAATTAATATGTATGATGAATGTTATAGACAACCTAGACCTCACAGGAATATAATAAAGTAGATTTTTTGAAGTTAACACTTGATATTTCTTTTAAATCAATAAATTTAATAGTGTAAAAATTGACACTATTGATTTTTTATCAAAATAGTGTTTTATTAAATTATTTTAAAATAATAAAACATTTTTAAAAATATATAATAATTATTATAAGGTAAAAAATGCTCTAAATTATTTATTTATGATTTATTTTTCATTATTTAAGTAAATATTTGACCCTTTTTATATTGAAATATTTTTTACCCTAGTTAAAATGAAATAGAATAACTAAGTGTTGAATTGAAAATATAAGTTTTTAATGGATATTTAAACGTGTCTAAAATTTATTTTATGATGATATTAAAACCAAATATCATTTATTATTTTAATGTTCGACATTTTGAATGTTTTTTTGAGGGGTTTTATTTTTTTATAAATTAATATTTATGTGGTTTCCAAAAGTTCCCCTCACATAAATTATAAAAGGGAACATCCACCCTCACCACTTAACGTTATTTTGAGCCTTTAAGCTTAGAAATCCCTTGAAAAATTACATTTTAAACTTTCCTAGTTACATTATAGATGTTTTTGTCTTCTTAATAGACCCACTCTAGTTCCATTAAGAGGAGATCTAAAGAGAGCGTTTCAAAGAAGAGGTAATCCCCTCTCTTGATTCTTTCATATTTATTTTTTACTTCTATTTATACTTAATGAGTTGTTTCATTATAGAATAATAAATCCAATAGAAATTATATACTAAGATGTTATTTTAATTATGAAACAACCATATTCCACTTTTTATCCATCCAAATAAAAACAAAATCACAACGCGTGCGTACGTACAACTTACTATCTCCACGTCGTGGTGTAATCTGTATTTCACCATCATGTTACTTAGATGAGTATCAAAATAGACTTAATAACTATATATTATTATTATAAAATTATATTTATTTTTAAAAATAGTACACCATGCAATTAAATATCATTCAAGAATTATGAGAATGATATCGTCGCTAGTGCGTACGTATGACCAACTGTCTCCACGACGCGATTAGATTCATTCTCCACGTTAACCATTAAAGAATGATTATGAAGTATATATAATAAATAATAATGAAATATATGACATAAAAATTCGAATGGATTTACTTCCATTCAATTAAATAAGGAAATGGAAACAATGTTCATGTGTAAGTACGACCTACCATCTCCATGAACAGTTTTTCCCTTTCATTTATATACCTACTATATATAAATTTATATAATGAATATATATGATATTTAAGTCATGTTTTACATTTTGGAAGTAATTAAATCAGGATCTATGTAATAATATCAAGAGTAAAAATTAAAAACAAGTATGATAAATAAAACAACTATTACCCAAAACTTTTCCTTAACATGGAATTGATAAATTAATGGGTAATATAAAGTCATAAGTGAATTATATATGATATTTTAAATATTATTATTGTTTTGTTACTAGTTAATAATATGTTTAAAACCATTATACATTTGTTTCGGGCACATATGGATAAAATCAGACACAAGGTACGGGATAATTTAGCTATTTCATTTTTATCTGAGATTGTTTATAATGGGGATATGTTTATCATCCATGTCCATGTTTTCTAAAAGT